>APFE031409378.1:0-31942 GCA_000404065.3 Pinus taeda | reverse complement strand
CATGCTTGTGGGTTGGAACATGCATGTTTTTCTTATGTCACCCTTCACTCTGTTTTTTGCTATCTTTGAAGGAGTTTATCTATCATCTGTATTGAATAAGGTGCCACAGGGTGGTTGGTGTCCCTTCATCATTGCAACAATTTTTCTGACCATAATGTTCTCTTGGAAATAAGGAAGGTAGAAAAAGTATAAATATTTAGCACAAAGAAAACTCAGCATAGAAGGTTTGAATGGATTGGTTGTCGGGGTGAATTCACTTATACCAGGAATTCATTTCTTTTGCAGTGACCTTATTTCTGACTTACCACTGATTATTGAGCATTATGTAAAGAATGTGGGGTCTCTGCATGAATTTCTTGTCATTGTCACCATAAGAATGGTTCCAGACAAGACAATACTTTTGTCGGAGAGATTTATGGTTGGAAAACTAGAGCCAAAAGGTGTATATAAATGTGTAGCTTGATATGGTTACAAAGATGCCCCAAACATTGAAGGATCCGAATTTATCAACCAGGTTTTTGAAAGTGTACAAGGCTATCTCAAGCTTAGAGGAACTCATTCCTCCTCACATGACAGAATTTATGCAA
Organism: Pinus taeda; assembly: GCA_000404065.3. Taxonomy (NCBI): domain Eukaryota; kingdom Viridiplantae; phylum Streptophyta; class Pinopsida; order Pinales; family Pinaceae; genus Pinus; species Pinus taeda. The sequence goes on along the minus strand of APFE031409378.1, from coordinate 31,355 downwards.
GCAGAAATACAGTGGAAGAAAGTAACTACTCTTAGATGAGGAATTGTAGTAGATTGAATTGGCAAAGAATACAAGGTTTGTGTATGTTCTAGGAAAAACCACATTGAAGGCTAATAAGAGCACTGGGCCTTTTGAAGGATTACTGATTGACAAGATCTACAGATTTCTCCAAAACAATTGCAGGTTGACTATGTCCCCCTACAATATACCACCTGTGCATTTACTTCAAGTCAAAATGGTGCAAGAAACTTAGAGTTCGTTCACATAGAACTGTTAGAAGACAATGAAATTATAAGCTTTTACTCATAATAAAGCTTTTAGGGCCTTAAAGTTCCTAATCACTCAAAAATAAGATATAATTTTGTACTATTGTTACTATTTTAATATATTTATAAGATTTCAAAATGCAAATTTCTGTTGAGATCAGAAGAAATAAGCATTGAGTTTTTGACCATTTCTGCAATAAATCATGAATCATGTAGAGTGAACTGGTACATACATGTTTAATGTTTTGTGACTGGCATAATGGAAAAAAATGATAGCAGCTCATTACTTTTCAGTTTCAATCCTTCTTTTACAGTAAGGCTCTTATCTTTTGATGAAATGCAGAAGCTGGTAAATTAAAATTTTCAAGAAATCCCAGGTAGAGTTTGTTAAGAGGGAATTTTAAATTTTAATAGTAACTCATTTTTATCCTTTGTCCTCAGAAATTTGTAATGTTGCCACTTTAGCAGCCATTGTAGCCAGTCAAGCATTGATTACAGCAACATTCTCAATCATAAGACAGTCCATGGCTCTTAGTTGCTTCCCTCGAGTGAATATTGTGCATACCTCACAAAATTATGAGGGTTAGATCTATTCACCTGAAGTTAACTATGTTCTCATGGTTATCTGCCTTGCAATTGTCGTAGGATTCCATACAATCCTAAATATTGAATAGTGAAATATGACATAATGAAATTAGATGTCCAAATAATAATAAATATGACTTGGAACTCAATCCTTGAAAATATTTTTTCCTCTCTCTAGCCCATTATCAGCTCAGCATTGGCACGTTTGTGGTGGTTTACAATGATGATGGCTCCCCTTCTGACTCTCACTCTGACCTCGTTATTTCTCTTCCTCAAACTTCCCAAGTCCTAGCTACTTCCATGAAACATTTTCTGGTGCAACGCTACTACTGGAATGCTTTCTTCTAACTTACTTCATTGTCTAGGGTTCCGCTTCTAGATTTTCTCCCCTTTTGAGTCCACCCGGACCCCTTTTCCATCTTATTCTCTACTCTTCCTTTCTTTCCTTAACATAGATTTTAGACTATTTCAGAGATGCTCTAGGCAGTCAATCGTTGTTCTTCCCAATCCTGTTGACCTGTTTTGGTCATTTGAGCTCATTACAGATTTTAGACTGTTTCAGAGATGCTCTATGCACCTCCTTATTGCTGTTGCCAATCGTTGTTCTACCTCTTCCCAATCGGTAGGTTTAATTTAGTTTGACATAGCTGAACTTGCCGTCAATGTGTTTTTTCTTCTGGAGAAACTGTGATCTCGATTGAAACTTCAGAATATTTGATCCATATTCTTTGATGTTTTAAAAGTATTTATGTTAATAATTATGTATCATTTCCATAGAAGATTTTATTTTCCCAACAGGCATTGATTCAACTGGTGAGGTCGACGGAATGTTAAGCCAACCACCTTACCTCCATTCTCGCTACAGTTTTCCGCATTCCTATAGCATAAGTTAAGGGGTGACACTACGTGCAATTCCAAGGACTGGGCAGATAAGTACCCCTCGGATCTAGCACCTAGGGAAAGGAAATCCTTTCTTTGCAATGCAGTTACTTGGGGCATCTTTCTTTAAGCACTTCAAAAAAAAACCTCTCTGGTATTCAGATGCAGTATTCGAGTAAAATTAATGACAATACAATAATCAAAAAATTTCCTAGATGCTTTCTCCCATGAGATGAGTTTGCGAAAAAAAAAAAAAATATGCATCTAACAGTAACTATGAAAATAAGTCAATGATTGGAAAAAATGCCTTGCCTTCCACAATCCATCACTAGCCAAAATGAGAAATTATGTGGTTGCATCTATGGGCATGTCTCTCACATCTGGTTCTGAACTTAAATGTTGCTTCAGACTCCTGTCACCAAACGCACGAGCTACAGCAAGCTGACCATTAACTCAAGGTACATCTCCTAATATATCAAAAAAGAACGCCATTAAGTATACAGTTTCTCCCTGTGACCATTCAAATGTTACTCTTGAGCTAGAACATTAAGATAGAATTATAAAGTTACAAATCAAAAAATTATTTAAATATTTTCTCATTAAAATTAATCTTTGCACAACATTTGTAGTGGTACCTGGCAGGAGTGTCACAAATCCACCCTTCTCGATGTTTTGGCATTCAATACTTGGCTCATGATCAACATTCAGCTGAATAGCAGTGCTGTTTTTACATATAATAGCCCTGGAATCCCCTGTATTTGCTACAAAGAGATTTTTCCCATCAACTAAAATAGCAGTGATTGTTGTGGAGCCACCAGGCCCTAAGTCAGCTGCCTTTGCTAAAATTTTCCCATCAGTCTGGTTGTATGCATTCTTGATGGCACTTTCTGGGTCTATCCAGAACTTCAGCTCCATTATTATCAGAGATACTTGTCAGCATTAAAATACTTAATTAGCATTTTACACCATACGAAACTTTGAAAATATCAAGTGACAACCAATACAACAAATGGCAGATCAGCTGTAAAAGCATTTTACTGGATGTGCATCAGAGTCAGAAATCTCATCTGGTATACAATTTTTTTCTAAAGAGTCATTTGAGAACCATCATATTTATATAAATGAAGGAAATTATCAAAAATGATAACGATTTGTCGCAAATGCAATTTTTGCAATAAGGAAGCACTATTGCTTTATGCCATGACGTAATGCTACTACTGGACGTTTTTCTTTGGATAGGTGCAAGAGACACATGAACATATAAGTATAGGAAATATATGAACAGTTTAAGCTATTTGAAAAATAGTGGATTTACGCATGAAACATATTCAACTAGAAATATGATGGGGAAAAACAAGAAATTCATTATACGTGAGAAGTAAAATGTTGGAGAATCTTCGCCTTTGAGGTTTGAGAAATGGACATCGCGATATATCACAACTAGAAAAATTTTGTTCATAGATGCAGATCATTGTTACAATTAACAATATATATCATATGCCAAAGATAAAACACAGGAAATTAACCCATGAAGTCAATGCAAGTAGAAACATCATAATAGAACCAATAGAGGAGAAAAACAAATTGTTTCACAAGTTACAATCAAGTTAGGCAATTGAGATAAACATATGCAATTTGGAAAATGGAAAGAAACTTTGAACCTGCTCCAATTTAATGTATAATTTTAATTTTAGATTGACTAGCGATAGCAAAACAATACATGTCACAATACAATCAACTATAAAATTGAAATAGATGTTGAATTTAAATAGATGTCTTTAAATTCATAGAGACCTTCCAAGTATTCCCTATGATTCATAGATGCTAAACCAGGTAGACCATCAGCATTGATTACAAGTATTCCCAATTATTCATAGATGGTAAACTAGGTAGACCATCTGCATTGATTACAAGTATTCCCCATGATTCATAGATGGTAAACCAGGTAGACCATCAGCATTAATTACAGTGCATAACCCCAAAGGAATCGTAAGAGTTGAACTTGTGGCATCCCATTTATGAGAAGTTCAATGTCTAACTCCAAGGCCAATCAAGCCAACCCCAGGGCTCAAAAATAAGATAATAAAAAATATATGCATTTGGTAATGAGGCGTGATACCTGTCATCTAGCTTAGAAAGGATATAGGTTGGTAACAATTGAAATAGACTTACAAATTAGCTAATTTAGAGAGTTTCTTTGTGGGCAAAATCAAGAATCTCATTCTAGATTACGACTTAAGTTGGGAATCAAACCCTACTCAACTAATGAAAGGACTGAAATTTGTTAAACCCCTTTCCAGCACTAATTTAAATATGTAGACTATAGATTGGTACTACCCAGGCACTCCCTAGGTGACATTATCAAGTAGCACATCGGTAGCTGCAGAGTGATTGATACAGATGTGGATGCTTCTTCTCCCTCCTCTACTTTTTACATCTATACCTAATGACAAGTAATGTGCACTTCCACAGTTTGTTGTAACTGGTGTACTTTTGAGCCCCATTGACCTCTCTTTTGGTCACCCATTGCCATTAATAAAATTAGTCTTATCTTATCTTCTGTCGTCCGTTAAGAGGAAATGGTACTGTAATATAAAAACAATACTAAATAGCCAGGACTAACTTTCACCAATTTAGATCCTCATCTAGGAGTGAGCACTTAGTGTCTATACTTTCTTTTCTATATTTGAGGCCAATGTACATCAAGAAATTACACTGTACAATACATGTATTCAAGAGACATCTGCTATCAATTCCATCTGAGCAACGACCATCTTAGTTACATACCATGAACCACGTAATCCAAATGTACGTCAAGAAATTAAACTGTACAAAACAATTATTCGAGCGACACCTCCCATCAGTTCTGTTTCAACAAAAGCAATCTCGGTTATTTACCTTGAATCTCAAAATTTTGACGACATGGTTCATGGTATACAACTGAGATTACTGTTTGCTGAAATGGAATTAATGGAAGGTGTCACTTGAATAATTGTTTTGTACAGTGTAATTTTTTGAGGTACAATGGCCTCAATAGCCATTGGGTTCTAGGCTTATTCTACATTACATCTTTAATATCAGAAGCAGGATCCAATTTTACCCATATTTAATATCGGAAGCAGGATCCAATTTTACCCAGATCTATATACATAATAATAATAGTGGATTGAGTACCATCAAAATTGTGTAATAAAATAAATTTTGTTATTAGTTTTTTTTTTTACAAATTTGATTTTTATTTTATTTGGTATAGAGAGTAGATGTTTGAAATTGTTGGTGTATAATCAGCCCATGCCATACATTTCAATAATGAACATTGCATGCAGTTTTGTTAATAATGTTTTTGCAATTCACTGTTAAAAAATTAGAATTAACCATATGTAGTGGAAGTAGGCAAGACCTATTTTCACACCATTTATGACTGAATTTTTTCAGATTTTATGAAGAAAATTGATATTTAAAATTCTCTTTCAAGAGGTTCTAGGGAATTTGTAATTGGAAAATATTATATCCATGGTTTATAAATTACTCACAAAAAAGTTCATTTAAAGTAAAATTCCAATTTCTATTGTGATGGGTTAGAAATGGTTTTAACTATTGACTTTTGTATTTTAATTTTCCCCTAGCTTTTAAATACATTTCAAACTCTTTAATTGGCTTCATGGATTGTGAATGCTTAGAATTATTGAGCTAAATATATGTATTATTAATGTCTTTTGCAAAACAACCCTTCACAACCACTATAAATAAAATAGACACTAAAATCTTTGAACCCCACACAATATTTAAAATTTTTAAATCAGTAATATTATTAAATAAACTAATAACATTTTTTTTTTTGAGAAATTTAAATTTTATAAATTCTCAATATTACTTGCAGTTATTCTTAGCTGTAAAAATTTTACACATTTAGGGACGAAAGGCACACTCATCATAAGTTTTACTTCATGAATTGGAAGGTTAGTGTACCAAAAGAAAAATATAGTATTTTCTCAGGAATTGCACGAGAGTAACAAGGTGCTCTACAGCCCAGTATGACATAGATGTTGTTACATATATATATGGCAATATCTAAAAAATAAATAAAATAGCATAGATCCATCTTAAACCCGGATTTGTCAAATACCAAGAGAGATCAAATAATAATAAAAATTTACACCTCAAGAAATTTGATCCCTCTCAGTACTTGATGAACCCAAATTTGATGAATCTACACTAGTTTTAATAAAACCCTTTAAAAAAATGTTTAAAAAATGTATTAAAACATCATCATTAACAAAATTGAATAAAGTTGATCACTTCAAAAATTTACGGAAATAGTTGAAATGCCATACAAAATCTTGCAAAAAGGCCAAGAAAATTTGAGATGACCATCCAAGGCATGAGCACTTCATACCTACCTCATTTAAAATGTTGTCAAAAAGATTTGATTGCAAGTAACATGGGACGCCATGTCCCAAATGTCCGTCAAAGATAGCAAAAAGCCCCAAATCATGATCTTCTACATGCCTATACTCTGCGACATGGTAGTCCTCCATATCATGCCTTGTTTTACCCTTCACTAACTGAAATCCATGAATTACTTTATTGTTTGGTAACTTGCAACGTCCTTTTCCTGTATCAGATGAGGATGGAGTGAAGCGAGTTGCCATATTGTTGCCACTTTAGCAGCCATTGTAGCCAGTCAAGCATTGATTACAACAAAATTCTTAATCATAAGACAGTCCATGGCTCTTAGTTGCTTCCCTCGAGTGAATATTGTTCATACCTCACAAAATTATGAGGGTTAGATCTATTCACCTGAACTTAATTATGTTCTCATGGTTATCTGCCTTGCAATTGTCGTAGGATTCCGGGATGGTACACAATTTGGCAATGCATATGGTAAGAATATACGAATTTATATCTGACAACCGAATTTGGTAGTTTGTATCGATTCTTTTGAGTTTCCAAGGATAATTTTAGGTGTTTGGTGGTGCAGGGGTGGCAGTGGTTAGGGTCATGTTCATTACAACGTGTGTAGTAACCTTGCTCATGCTTGTGGTTTGGAACATGCAAGTTTTTCTTATACTACCCTTCACTCTATTTTTTGCTATCTTTGAAGGCGTTTATCTATCATCTATATTGAAAAAGGTGCCACAGGGAGGTTGGTGTCCCTTCCTAATTGCAATAATTTTGGTCATGCTTGTGGTTTGGAACATGCATGTTTTTCTTATACTACCCTTCACTCTGTTTTTTTCTATCTTTGAAGGAGTTTATCTATCATCTGTATTGAATAAGGTGCCACAGGGTGGTTGGTGTCCCTTCATCATTGCAACAATTTTTCTGACCATAATGTTCTCTTGGAAATAAGGAAGGTAGAAAAAGTATAAATATTTAGCACAGAGAAAACTCAGCATAGAAGGTTTGAATGGATTGATTGTTGGGGTGAATTCACTTGTACCAAGAATTCATTTCTTTTGCAGTGACCTTATTTCTAACTTACCACCGATTATTGAGCATTATGTAAAGAATGTGGGGTCTCTGTATGAAGTTCTTATCATTGTTACCATAAGAATGGTCCAGTCAAGACAATACTTTTGTCGAAGAGATTTATGGTTGGAAAACTAGAGCCAAAAGGTGTATATAAATGTGTAGCCCAATATGATTACAAAGATGCCCCAAACATTGAAGGCTTTGAATTTATCAACCAGGTTTTTGAAAGCATAAAAGACTATCTCAAGCTTAGAGGAGCTCATTCCTCCTCACATGACAGAAGTTATGCAAGCAGAAATACAGTGGAAGAAAGTAACTACTCTTAGATGAGGAATTGTAGTAGATTGAATTGGCAACGAATACAAGGTTTGTGTATCTTCTAGGAAAAATCACATTGAAGACTAATAAAAGCACTAGGCCTTTTGAAGGATTACTGATTGACAAGCTCTATAGGTTTCTCCAAAACAATTGCAGGTTGACTCTTTCTCCCTACAATATACCACCTATGCATTTACTTCAAGTCATAATGGTGCAAGAAATTTAGAGTTTGTTCACCCAAAACTGTTAGAAGACAATGAGATTATAAGCTTTTACTCATAATAAAACTTTTAGGGCCATAAAGTTCCTGATCACTCAAAAATAAGATATAATTTTGTACTATTGTTACTATTTTAATAGATTTATAAGATTTCAAAATGCAAATTTCTGTTGAGATCAGAAGAAATAAGCATTGAGTTTTTTACCATTTCTGCAATAAATCATGAATCATGTAGAGTGAACTGGTACATACATGTTTAATGTTTTGTGACTAGTGGAATGGAGAAATATGATAACAGCTCATTACTTTTCAGCTTTAATCCTTATTTTACTGTAAAGCTCTTATCTGTTGATGAAATGCAGAGGTTGGTAAATTAAAATTTTCAAGAAATCCCAGGTAGAGTTTGTTAAGTGGGAATTTTAAATTTTAATAGTAACTCCTTTTTATCCTTTGTCCTCGGAAATTTGTACACTGTTTAGAGAGTTTTCGACGTAATCACATAGAGTTTACACCGAAAACTCTCTAAACAATGTTATGGATCACAGAAGTCAAAATTCCTTAATTTGTACACTCTCGAGTTGTTTGGGGCTAAGTACCAGTTCATGTGTTACAGGCCCAAGCCACCAAGCAACACTTTTACGATGTTGAGTCCCTTCAAATTCTGAATCTAAGAAGCCCCATAGGAGCAACAAAATGAAAATGATACCTAGAAAATCACTCTTCTTGCCTAAGCCACCAAAAGGCACCAATCCTAGTAAGGCTTAAGGAGGACTAGCAATAATTATAAGGATCCCATGTTTCCACTATACTCTCTATTGCTTTATGATCCAATATGTTTCTCATCCTACGTTTCCATTTTGTTTTTAATGTGGAGTCTTTACAGCCTAAGCCCCTGTAGCAATATTCAAAATGTGGCAAGGCTAGAGTTGCTTTACAGTATTTGTAGATGACGGTATGCAAAATTGTTTTATTATTATTGTTTTGATTTAATGTTTCATTATGCATACTAAATATTTTTTCATATAAAACCAAATTTTAAATGTTTACTCATTTACAAATACTACAACACATACCCCTTTTTCGAATTGATGTTTATGAGTAGTAGGCCAAAACTTGCCAGACACTTCAATTTCTTTTCCAAAATTTCAAAGATGCCCATTTGAAAACCCTTAAAATAATGTACAAAAACATGTTCACATAAACAAAAACTACTACATGGATAATGGATAACCTCTACCTGACATTAACTATAACTCATTATCATCCACCCATGCTTTCAAGAATTTCCATTCACATGTTGCTATTCTTCCACAAACTGATATTACTTACAAAATATCCCTATTCAAAACACACATAACTAATAGTTTCAAGTGTAACTCAATATCATCCACCCTTGCTTTCAACAATGTCCATTCACATGTCACTATTCTTCTACACACTATTATTTACAAAATATCCATATTCAGCATACACATAACTAACAATTTCAATTGCAATTCATTATCATCCACCCTTGCTTTCAGCAAAGCCCATTCACATGTGGCTATTCTTCCACACTCTATGCCCTACTGCGTTTCCTTTGCAACATCAGGGGCAAATGCTAGTTTAACTTCATGGTATTTTTGTGAATTCTTTATGATCATGACATTGTCTTCTCGACGGTATAATAACTTGATATTGTTTGGAAAATGATCTCGTTGAACAGGTTTTACAAGAAGCAAACAAGTATTACTTTGTTTGCACAATGATCACGTTGAGCAAGTTCTACAAAAAGCAAACGAGCAGTACTTGGAAGAGCTATTTTGTATGGAGTATGGCCCTCACATAATTACTAACCACTTTCGTTTATTTTAGCAGAAATGATATTATTTTTTATGATCATGATATTGGATTGTAATGTAATAATCTCTACAATAGCAAAATTAAGGAGAAAACATTAGATATAGAAACTATTAGGAATGAAGATCACTATGGTGCAATTATTCATCACACATCTCTCTTTCTCACTAAGCGTTGCCTTAGGGCTTACGTGTAATGCCTCATAATTCTCTAGATATAGATATAGAAACTATTAGGAATGAAGATCACTACGGTGCAATTATTCATCACACATCTCTCTTTCTCACTAAGCGTTGCCTTAGGGCTTACGTGTAATGCCTCATAATTCTCTCTTCTTTCTTGCAACTGTTTTTCTTTGTGAAAAGTTGTTGAGGACGGACCCACGTTCAGGTTGTAAAGCTGTAGGTTTTATACAATGGATTCTAAATATGGAGAGGTAGGTCATATACACAGATTTTAAAGGTTTGAGATGGAAACCTGCTTTTGATGTTACAGGTATAGTCTAGCACAAAGAATTAGAGGTTGAAATGGAAACTCGGGCCAGTATTTCCACATGAAGTTCAACAGAATCTCAACCATTCTGAAAAGGATTTCTTCAAGAGAAAATGACTCCTCAATATTTTTACTAAAAATATATCATGTAAAGCCACAGAAAATATATCATTACTGACATTCCTAAAGCGACAGATTAATAGTCTGTCATTTGAAGCAGGCGAGCGTTTCACCAAATCCCATTATTATACTACTGCAATACTCCTCCGTCGTCTCATTAACCGAAGTATTATATTTTTAATTGCTAATGTCACTATTGAAGTCAGTGTGTATTTGAGCAGGTCCAACAAATTTACGTGGAAATCAATTTAAAGCAAAATATTCAAAATTGAGCTGCTATCGAAACATGTAAAGACGAAAATACCGCAAAAGGTGTGGCGAATGGCCCTAGAGATCCTACAAACGGCCGGACTTGACATCTCATTGTGTAGCTAATGTCTTAAGGAAAAATGTATGCTCATCTAATTTGGTTTGTTTTAACCTCATGGTAATCTTAGTTTCATGAATATTTTTTTTTTAAATTAGTTTTTTAATAAAATTCCCAAGATATATTTACCTGTTTAGGTTTTCTTTGAAAAATATAAAAATATAAAAATTCTATTTTATGGTATTTGTTATGTATGAGTTGCTTTATTTTATGAATTCTTTATATAGATAGATAGATATAAATAAAATTCAAAAATAGTGTTTTTATTAAAATTATACTAGTCTGAGAATTATTTTTTTAAGTGAAAGATGAAATAATGTTGTACAAATTAAAGAATTTTTTAGTTTGAGAAGACTCAGGAAAACGAGTTGTTGACTTGTTATGTGCTGCACAAATTAGATTAAGAGTCATTGAATGTAGCCTTCTGTGATTCATATTAATTTAGAGAAAAATCTTCGGCGAAAATCACATAGAGATAATTTTCGCCGAAAATTCTTCTCTAAATAGACTTGTTTTTAGTGTTGCCCAAAATTGAATTAAATTATTTGTATTTATAAAGGAATTTTTTTAAGACTTGAGGATGAGTTGTTTCGAATAACATGGTATCTTTGAGTAATGGAGAGTTGTGCGTTAGCGCAGCAGTAGAGTGGAATGGATGTATATATGTGTTGCAATAGAGTGGAATGGATGTATATATGTGTTGCAATAGAGTGGAATGGCTGCATGTATGCGTTGGTTGAGCTGAAGGTGAATCAAGAAATCGCTGGAGTCCACTATGCCTCGATCCCGTGCACGCCTCTTTGATAGTGAAAGGAGAATATTCATTTCAACCCATCATAGGGCCGTCACGTCAGATTGCGTAAATTCATTTCAACCCATCATAGGGCCGTCACGTCAGATTGCGTAAAGGATGGGTATATTTTACATTGACATTTGCTTCTATTGTATGACAGCTCTGGTTCATAGCCCTACAGCTCGCCATGCCCATCTCACTACGAAACCTTTTCTTGCATTGAAAAGATGGAATTATGTTTTAAATGGGAGAGTGCCGCGTAACAAGCAGCCAACATCATAACTAGTCTTCAAGATCCACGTGTTTTTTTGCTCTGCTCACTGTAAATAGTAATAGCTGGCTGTACTGTAATGAGAGCCAGACGCGCTTTAAATCTCCCCCTCTCGAGCTTTTTGCTATCCCAGACTGTACTCCTTGTCGAGGTTATATGTTTATAATAATTCCCACCATGTGTCCCAACAATATTCCCATTTCCCTTGAAAAAGCAGAGTACCATGGCTACAAGCTAGCTGATATTGATCATCGTGCTGGATTTCATTTGTGAGGCCTCTAATATAATTTATACGTTCAGTAACGATTCTAAGTGTGCGGGATCATACTTTTTCCATGCTTTTCTATTTTGAAAAGCATCGCTTAGAATATCTCCTCCAATATTCATCCATAAATTCACTTCATTTTCCTCTTCCGCCGAAACCTTCTGAAGAATCTCTCTATATTATTTCTGACCGGTTACAGCAAGCTTTCTGGTCCGATAAGGGCACAATGGATTTTATCCATAAATTCACTTCTTCATTTTCCTCTTCCGCCGAAACCTTCTGAAGTATCTCTCTATATTATTTCTGACCGGTGACAGCGAGCTTTCTGGTCCGATAAGGGCACAATGGATTTTATATCGGCCCTGCTTGGTGGAAACTTCAAACGCCGCAAACGTGCTAAAGATCTTCTGGTAAATACATGATTATGTCGATTTTAAGTTAACTTAATGTGATCTATATAAGAGTTTATTCATTCATAACTATATGTTGTATCACTATCCTAGTGTTTCTCCGATCACGTTGAAGAATTCTTCATTCGTTTAAATTTTTGGACCGCAGACAGTGGATGTAAAAATACGCATGGACTGTGAAGGATGCGAAAGAAAAGTGAAAAACTCGGTCTCATCTATGAAAGGCAAGATCTCTGTTCTATATCACAGTAATATATATATTTTAAATGCATTATCATAGTTCATTTAAAACCTGGATCTATGAGCATGCAGCGGGATTGAAAAGCATAAAATGCAGTTATGAACCTATTCTATTTTATTTATTCTTTGTTTACATGTGATTTTATTTCACTTTGGGTTGATGAAGACTTCGCGTTTTTCCCTGACCGGCTTATTATTGGTAAGGAAGGGTTCATAACGAATAAATAATTTTGTTTCGGTTAATTTGGCAGGTGTTAAGTCGGTGGAAGTAAACAGAAGTCAGAGCAGATTAACAGTGACGGGCAATGTGGATGCGCAGACGGTACTGGAGAGAGTGAAAGCAGGGACAGGGAAGGGTGCAGAGTTGTGGCCTTACGTGCCCTACAAACTGGTTTACTATCCATACGCCCCAAACACGTATGACAAGAAAGCTCCTCCTGGCTATGTTCGGAAAGTGGAATACGCTTTGTCCACTCCAAACCGTGCAGATGAAAAATATACAGCACTTTTCAGCGATGACAATCCCAATGCCTGCTACCATAATGTAACTCAATTTTTATGTTTTTAGGTGTTTTTAGGTGTTTTTATGTGTTTATATATATAGAGAGAATATGAGGTTTTTAAAGAAAATAGAGAAAGTTATGCAGATATTTTAGCTATTAGTTTTAATATAATTTATTTAGCAAAAAATAGCACTTTTCAGCGATGACAATCCCGATGCCTCCACCATAATGTAACTCTATTTTTATGTTTTATGTTTTAGGTGTTTTTGTGTGTCTATATATATACATATAGAATGTGAGGCTTTTAAAGACAATAGAGAAAGTTATGTAGATATTTTAGCTATTAGTTTTAGTATAATTTATTTAGCAAAAGAGTTGTCTAGAAGCTGGGAACATTTATTGTCAAACTTTATATGAAAAAACAGAGTACATAAACTATATGAAAAACAATATGTCCCATAAATTATCTTCAACCTCATCATAATTTACTTTTTTTTCTTTATAAATAGATAATATTTCTCTTGTTACACTACAATAAACTTTTCTTTACACCAACCCCTTCTTGTGAAAAAACACTACTCATAATTATTGAGTACTTAATTATACACCGCTACTTATTCCCCACCCACCATTATAATTGCATAGACTCACATTCACTATTCTTACCGTCATATTGTTATGATTTTGTTTATAAAACAATTTCAATTTATTTTTTAATTTATAATTTATTTTTAAAAACTTTAATATATATAAAATTATTTTTTTAAATATTAAATATTCTAATTTATTTTTTTTAAATATTAAATACTATAATTTAAATTAAAAAATATTTTAAAAATTTAAACCACTAAACCAATAAAAACAAACTATACATTTATCATCTGCTAATGGTTTATTCGAGACCTAAAGCATATTCTACACCTACTACTATGCTAAATTATATAATTTTTATTTCGCCATCTTCTAGTTGTTTATTCCAGGCATAAAGCATATTATACACCTACTACTCTACTGGTGCATCCACTGCAAGAGACATTATTAATAAGACAGCTTTTGGTTTTCTACTAATACATTCACAAAGGGACACGTACGCATGCACCGTATACAGGATGTTGCCGAATAAATAAATAAAACATGTATGGCGTAGAACTTATTAATAAATAGAAAATATAATTTAATGGACAGGTGTAGAAAGAAACAATATATAATTACAATGGAAAAGAAAACTATATATAAGTATAAATTTTTAGTTTTTCCTTGTGTAATTAATTAGATTTTTTCAGTTTTTTCTTGTGTAATTATAATTTATGATATCAGTTAATATTAGTCTTTTTTATAATTCTTATTAATTTGATGTGTTATTTGGGAATATCGTTTTAGTATTTTAATAATGGTTAAATAGATAATAGAGATTTTCAATTTCATGGAATATTTTAAAAATATTATTAATAATATTCATCATTAAAGGATTATATAAAAGTAATTATATTTTTTATTTTTAATTAATTTAAAAACAATGACAATAAATAAATATTATATAAAATGAGTTATAGTTTTTTTGGGAATGTGGTATTGAATAAGTTATTGTAATGGTCTATGTTAAAATCGTAATCATAAAGTAAATGTATGATCCCTATTATCATATGATGCCTATCAAAACTTATCAACCATTTAATTTATATTAGTATAGATCCATTTTAATCATGGATCTAGCAAGCCCCAAGAGGGATCAAATACATTGATGTCCTTCTTACTGCTTGCTAGATCCTTGGTTAAAATAAATCTATATATAATTTTCATCATTTAAATTGTATTTTTTAATGTATAAATAGTTCAAGATGCATAAATTTTATTTGGCACTTGTATGGTGTAAACTAGATAGTTTAAATTTGCAATTCCAACAAATTTTTGCTCAATTTAAAAAAAAATTAACCACACCTAAAAAACCACCAAAATGTAGAATGGTGAAACTACTTAAAATGTTTTAACCATAAAATAATATTTATTTTCAATTATATACATATATTATATATATATATTATACTATATATATATAAATTAATACTATATATATATATATATTGATTTTTTAATTATTATTAATAATTTTTTAAATGTCATGTATTAATGTTATATTAAGAATGCTATGAATAACACATCTCCCTCTTGTAATTGGAAATTAGTAGTTGCATTCAATTGTTTAAATATTGAAACACCATGTCTACAGAGATTTGAACCCCTTGCTAGAAAAACAATATGTGCCTCTACAGATTGAGCTCTACTCTTTTAACTACATTTTGTATTGAAATATACTCTTCCACCTACATTTTGCAGAGAAATATTTTTAAAAAGTATCATAATGGTAGTTTCTTAGAGGACTCTAGCAATAGATTTTCTTGTTGACCACTATTAATTTCTCATTGACCAATACAAGTTCTAATGTTTAACTTTATAAATAATTAAAGTCATTTTAATTTTAATTTTAAAAATAATTTGTTAATACTGGTTAAAAATTTGTGTCTTATTACAAATTCCTGATATCTTTCCATGTTAAGTATGAAATTTACATACAATCTCCTGAGTTTTCACAGAGATCATGCTTGGAACTTGTAACCTAATTAAACAAATTTGCTTGAGAGGTGAAACATACTTAGGTGAATGATACAAGCATGATAAATTAAGCCTCATGGTGTTTTATTAACAATTTGGATACCCCGGATGCGGGTGCTAGATGGAATTAAAAGGACGGGGGTGGGCTACCCACTGGGCAAGTGGCAGCCCAAACATGCCACGACGTCCATGCATTTAAACTGCCGGAGGGTGAAAACATCGCGATCCTTCCTCCATCGCACGAGAATGATTAAGGCGCCTCCTCCTCGCATCAGACTATCTCCTCTGCAACCCGGGGAATTCATTGCGGAAGCTGGCTCGTACATGGCTCGCCGTCGGCATCGGCCTTATAAACCAGGTGCTCGAGGCAAGGTATTGATATGCATTTGGTTTCTTTGGTTTTACTGTGCGTCTGTAATGTGGCAGGTCTCCATTGCAGGAAGCACGGAGGTAAACCCCCTGCCCCCTGTTATTCCCTCTCCGCTCTCTGAGCTTCATTATCTGTGTAGAGGGGTTGCATTCTTGCTTGAGCTCGCCGCTTCTGCTAGCAATTCCTGGCCTGTGTGCTGGGTGCTGCCTCATTTGCATTTTATCCCCATCAAGCTTCCTCTCGAGCCCCCGATTGACCTTCTCTGTGTTCAGTTGCCCTCTTCAGCTACCGGGTACTCCTGTTCTGTTAGGCCTCTATCCGTTCATCTCCCCTCCCTTTCCTCTTCGCTATGCCACCGGAAAGATTACGCGCCAGTTGCAGACGAGGTGGGTCGAGAGGTGGGAGAAGTCGTGCCTCTGTCCCTTGCTCCACAGACTCCCTATCTGATGACGCCAATAGCGCTCGTCGGCGCAGAGGAAGTCGACCTGGGTCTGCCCAGTCCCGGCCCTGTCAGCACAGTTTTCACCCCTCTTCCCGCTTTAGTTTCCCCTGTCTCCTGGGCTCAGATACATTTTATGTGTCCATCAAGATTGAGAAATGTGAACACGAAGCTCACGGTCCATCTGCAGAAGACCTCAGGCCGCCAGCTCCGCCTCAGGACCAGCTTCCCTCGCCACCAGCACTTCAACTTCCCGCTCCTGAACCAGAGAAGCACCAGGCAGCAAAATCTTTAGCGGATGCAGTGGCAGGCCCAAGTGCACCAGCAGAGGATGACGCGCCCCATACCGACTCAAGCGAGCCAGACCCATACACCTGTCGGGTGGTGGAAGAAATTCCATCAACCTCTGTGGACGACTGATCAACATCACTGGGTTTCTAGTCTTCAAGGCTGGTTTTGTCTTTTGTGGTTCAATTGGGTAATCAATTGCCCTTGCTGTTTCTTCCAATCTCCTTCGCTATGTAAGGTTGATGCACCAGAAATGGATGCATAGGCTCTGGTTTCTCTCTATGCTTTTACCTACTTTGTCAATGGTGGCTTCTAAGTCTCTGGTTTACTCTATAGTGGCGGTCAAATGTTATGCGGCTAGACTATATCTCTGTATTCCGGATTATAGTTGGGTTTCTGCACTATGTTTTTCACTGTTAGGTTTTTGCAAATGCAAGCAAGTCATGGCAAATATTGATGTAAAATCCATCACTGCAAAAGGATGCAGTATGAGGTTCGACTCTCTGTAATTTTGTTTTTTGTACCATAATAGAAATTAGACTACTTTACAAAAAAAAAACAATTTGGATAGAGAGCTAAAACATAGTTACATAGAACCAGCATGATAAATTAAGCCTCATGGTGTTTTATTAACAATTTGGCTAGAGAGCTAAAACATAGTTACATAGAACATAATTGGAGTATGATAAATTAAGCCTCCTGGTTTTAATTAAGGAATGATTTTAGTTAAAAAATAAGAACTTCGTATACATTCATCTCAAAAAAAAGTTATGGAATAATAGGAGGTTCTTATACATTAATCTAAAAAAAGCTTAACATTCTTGGACGATTATTCAAGTTCCTTTCGTTTTCTTTTTATTTTTTATTTCTTCTAACCCTTTCTATATCATGTCGTCTTCTGATTCTCCTTGGAAGATCTCCATGAAACAAATACTCACTCTTGAGAGTGAGTAAAATCTTTTCATTTACGATATAAATACAAGTGAAATGTTATACCATCCTTAGCAAGGTGTATGGCAGAAAAACTTCGCTTCCAATGCAGAAGATGGGAAAATTGAGCAGTTACATCTACATATGAATTTATGTTTTTTCCTCTGATTTAACTTCATGGTTTTTTTTTGTATCTCTCTGAGTCTGGTATGGTCTTTTCAACGGTATAGTAACTTGATATTGTTTGCAAAATGATCTCGTTGAGCAGGTTATACCAGAATGCAAACGAGTATTACTTTGTTTGCATAATGATCTCGTTGAGCAAGTTTTAAAAAAGCAAACGAGCATTACTTGGGAGAGGTATCTTGGATGGAGTATCACTCATATAATTACCAACCACTTTTCTTTCATTTTTACATAAATGGTATTATTTTTTATAATCAGGTATTGGATTGTAATGTAATAATCTCTGTGACAGTCAAATTAAGGATAAAGGGTTAAATATAGAAATTACTGAGAATGAAGATCATTAGGTGTAATTATTTTAAGGAGAAGGAATTGTGGAATGATTAAAAGTGTCTCAAATCAAGTTAAATTTTTTTAAGAAATTTTGCGGTAACAGTTTTGAATCATGTTTTTAATAGTAAAAATAAATTCAACACCATCAAAACCCTCCAAAATACCCAAAAACAAATTTCTATAATTTTCTAAACTAATTAAACTAGAGCTCATTCATCACACATCTCTCCTTCTCCATAAGCGTTGCCTTATGACTTACGTGTAATGCCTGATAGTTCTCTCTTCTTTCTTGCAACTGTTTTTTTTTTAAAAGTTGTTGAGCACAGACCCACGTTTGATGCACCTGGAGGTTGTAAAGCTGTAGGTTTTATACAATGGATTCTAAATTTGGAGAGGTGGGTCATATATACAGAACTGACATATACACAGATTTTAAAGGTTTGATAATGGAAACTTGCTTTTGATGTTACCGGCAGAGTCTAGCACAAAGAATTTAGAGATTGAGATGGAAACTTAGGCCATAATTTCCACATGAAGTTCAACAGAATCTCAAACATTCTGGAAAGGATTTCTTCGAGAGAAAATGACTCCCAATCATTTTAATAAAAATATATCATTACTAACTTCATAAAGCCACAGAAAATATATCATTACTCACATTCCTAAAGTGACAGATTAATATGCATCATTTAAAGCAGGCGAGCGTTTCACCAAATCCCATTGTTATACCACTGCAATACTCTTCCGTCGCCTCATTAACCGAAGAATTATATTTTTAATTGCTACTGTCACTCTTGAAGTCGGTGCATATTTGAGTGGTCCAACAAATTTACGTGGAAATCAATTTAAAGCAAAATATCCAAAATTGAGCTGCTATCGAAAATACCACAAAAGGTGTGGGGAATGGGCCGGACTTGACATCTCAGTGTGTAGCCAAAGACATCTTTAGGAAAAATGTATACTCATCTAATTTGGTTTGTTTTAACTTCAGGGGTAATCTAAGTTTCATGAAGGTTCTTTTTAATTAGTTTTTTGATAAAATATTAAAGATTTATGATTTTTTTCCACGGTTAATAATTAAATAAAAAATATGAAAAATATTTTAATTATAATAAATAACTATTTTGTTTTCTCAATAATTAAATAAAAAAATATGAAAAATATTTTAATTATAATAAATAACTATTTTGTTTTCTCAATTGAGATTTCATAAACTGTATTTACTTATTTAGTTTTTTTTTTTAAATATAATAATTTTATTGTATTTGTATTGGTGAGATATGAGTTATTTTATTTATGAGTTATTTATATATATAATAGAAATAAAAATTAATGAATTTTTATTAAAATTATATTAGAGACATCTGCATTCTGATGTATTGATTTATTTAATTAAGAGAAGTTTTTATAGTGTAGTATAATTTATAGATTTATATAAAATATGTGTCCCTTGTTACACTAATATATATATATATATATATATGTGACTGCATAAAACATGTGCTCTGAGATCATCATTCGGTGTGCCACTGTGGTCAATGCACGCTACTTCGGGCAGTGGTAGTTATTTACCGATTATTTTAAGTAGAATAATAAATGGATTGTCTAGAGGATTAGGTAGTGGTCAATTATCATGCCAATGGTATCAGGAAGACTGGAAGAGGCTGTACGCACATTTTTATTTGGATGAATTAAACTTCAGTTGCATTCAGTCGCCAGACTGTCCCCCCAACGAAAGGAAGACAATGATTAAATTTGAAGAGTTGCCTTTCAGTTTATTAATGCGAGAATCGCGAAGATTCATTATCAAACTTTGATTATCGGAAGCTCTCCCAAAGTTTCATTACTCAGTATTAAAAAATAAATAAATTACTAATTAGATTTGCGAATTTACAAATCTCTCGGTAAATTTGAGACTTTACCGCACAATAACCATTTAAAGCCTCCCTGTTACTCACGAGAAGATTGGCAATGGATCATTGACCGGTTTTATAAAAGAATTTCTAGATAGGAGTGCAAATGTCTCTCGATGGGAGGGAGAGCAACACTCTCTCAAGCAGGTCTAACACAATCAATTGTTTATTGGGCTCACCTGTTCTATATACCAGCCAGCATTATCAAGGATCTAAATCGGTTAATATCTAATTTCATTTGGGGAGGTTCATATGAAAAGAAGAAATATCATCTCGCCAAATTCGACAAAGTTTCTCGTCCAAAACAATTGGGAGGATGGAGCGTTATGGACCTACCAAAATTTGGAACTGTTTTATTATGTAAATCCCTATGGAGAGGTTTATTTGGGGAAGGATCCTGGAGCAAGACGAAGTATCAGGTAATTTTTATTTTTTGAGTTTTGGTACAGGAAAGGTACCATTGGCAACACACTATTCTGATCCAGAAAGAAGCAAACAAAATTGGCCTACACCGCCAAGAGGCAGTTCAATGGGATAAGATCATGGCTAACATTAAGACTATAGGTATTTGTCGTACAAAGGCCTGCAATTATCTTACCTGGAAAGGAAAGATGTTCTCGAATGGTATAAGCGTGGCTGATACCTATTTTTCTTTAATTAATATGATACCTTCTCAAATAGACTGATAGTTCCCCTCAGTTCTATGGAATACAGGAATTCCAAGTAAAATTACAATTTTTTCTTGGCTGGTTTTTCACAACAAAAATCTCAGCTGGGAGAATCTACAGAAGAGGCAATGGCATGGGCCAAGCAAAGCTGAAGACGAAAACAATGATCACATTTTCTTACACTGCAAGCTTATCACACATATATGGAAACAATTATCAAAATTCTTTGGGTTCTGCTTTATCATGCATTCCTCCATTAAGGACTCACTGGAATGGTGGAGTACTCAGAAGCCCTCTTGGAGACCCATTCCTCTCCTCTATTTATGGACAATTTGGAAATGGAGAAATAATTCTTTGTTTTAAAATAAAAGAGATGAGTTTCAGCAAATTGCTACAAAATCATTGCAAATTACAGTGCTTTTTTACCACAACCTAAACAGTCTTAAACATTGTTAAACATTGCTAGAATTTCCAATGGCCTTTTTTGATGGTGCGGCACAAAAAGATACATGTGCGTGTGGTTTTTGGATATCCATAAATGATCATCTAAAATATAGTCTTTACTGGAACGGAGGTAATGGAACCAATAACAGAGCAGAAGCTATGGCTCTTTGGGGTCTACTATGGTTCAACCATTTTCTAGATATATCAGTTCTACATATACATGGAGATTCCAAAATTATAATTGATCATGTTTTAGGAAAGGTGTCTATAAACAATCCTCTTCTTTCAAGATCGATGAAGAGAATGGATACTCTATTCAGCACATAGACAGGTCCCAGAATATGCAAGCAGGCAACTTATCAAAAAAGGCTTACTCCAAGATCTTGGCAAATGTCATATGGACATTTACTAGGGAAACTGCATGGAATTCTTCCCCCTTGGTACTTAGTTTTTCATATCAGTTTTACTGTGCCCTGGAATATTGAGGACTTCTTCCCCCTTGGTACTTAGTTTTTCATATCAGTTTTAATGTGCGTTGGTTTTTTTCCTGTTGATGATTTTTTTTGGCCTGGCCACTGGGCAAATTCAGTGTCCTCTGCGAAGTGGGATTCCCTCCTTTATAGATGGTGTTTTTATTCTCAACAGGTTTTTTTCCCAGTGCACCACTGTGGGCTGTCTGCTTCTTGCCTAGCCCACATAGCCACTTCTAAGTCCTTTTCTCTTTAGAAGGACCCCATTTATGCTTTGTTTTTTTTTAAGGGGGTTTTGTGAAATGTGACCCCTCTCATCGAGCATATGTTTCTGCTATGATTTTTATGTACGACATTTGCTTCGGTTGGAACAAGCTCCATGTATTTTTGTCATATGTTTATAATATATATTATGCTATTTTCGTACTGAAAAAAATAAAATAATAATTAATAATAATAATTAATTAATAATATTATTTTCTATTAGTATTAGTTTTGCTTTGATTATTTTAGTTTGTATTTTGACCAAAAAAAAATTGGGAGAATACAATTTTTTTGTTAATTTTTATTATTATTTTAAAATTATTTATTTTTAAAGTAATTGGTTGAAGTCTTATTCACAGGCTCTTTAGTAACTTCCTTGTATATTAGTTACTTAATTTTTGTTTTCATTTTTCTATTATTTTAATTTTCATGAATTCGAGTTTTTTTGCCATATTTTCAATTTAAAATAACTTATTATTATATTAAAAACAAATTAGAGTAAATTATGTATATATTAAATGATAGACATAATAATATAAGCAATATTAGTTAATCATATTTTTTAATTTTTAGTGATGGCATTCAACAATACAACATTTTATTAATTGTTTTATTTTTGTGATGAATTCTTTTGTCTTTGTTAATATATGGACCAAATATAATTAAACATGATAAGTATTTTGGTTAATTATGTGAAGGAGTATCTATTCGAAAATGAGGTTTTTATAATTTTAATTTAATTATTCAAAATTATTAGGTGGATAGTAAGGATTTGATTTCTATGAAATATTTTATAATACTTATTATAATATACATAAATTAAGTATACTTATTATTATAATATTTATTATCTTTAAAGTAGGTATGCTTTTTTTGTGGTTTTAATTAAATAGATTTATTTAAAAAATCACATATTAAAAAATGTTATTTTGGGGCATGTGTTATTAATAAGTCCTTATATTAGCCCATGGTATTGTAACAAAGTCTATTAGGAATTAAGAATATTTGATACTTATTAGTCATTGCCAAGAAAATGCTCTAGCAATTGATCACTATTAGTTTAGCATGGACCAATGCAAGTTATAATATTTGAAAAACAAATATTTATTTTTCAATATTTTTCATTTTTTTTCAAACATTTGATTGGACCATAACTTTTAAGGTCTTATTGGCCTTTGTGTTATGATGACCTCATATTTTTTTGCCACTTCTAGATGTAGTTGCAATATTTATGCCACGATTTTTAAATATTTATGAAATGATTTTTCATCATTACCTAAAATTAAAATGCTTGAAAATAACTCATAATCATGTAAATAACCTATTTACCATCAATTACTATCCACCAAAAAAAGTGTTACTCTTTAGAGAAAAAAAATGTCAGCTACTTTAAACCTTTGCCCACTCCTCAACTTTGACCGTAACCAGGCAATGGTTCACCATAAATTTACTAGGTTGTCAACCTCAATGCTGACTCCTACAATAGCTAAGCATGCTAACACAACTAGTGACTCTAGCTCCCAACTGGATAATAACAACAACCATGAACTATTTTAACACACAAGCCTGACATGTGGCTACCAACATGCTAAAGCGAGCCATGGCTCTAAACACAGGTATATTGTTCTTGCAAGTTGTCTCATCACACATAATTTCAACAGTTCCAATGGTCTCATCAACAAACATCTTTGCTATAGGTTTCTCATCTCACATATATTTTCAGATCAATGTTCTTCCATTCAGATATGGGATGCTAGCTAGATACGGGATGGTTCCATTTTCTTTGGTTGCTAGTTCAAGTGGTTATAATTCTTTTTTTTTAACTGAAACGAGTAATTTTTATTTATTAGAGGCCAAAGCCAAGCAGGTATTACAAATCATTTTCATTGATTTCTCTGTTTTCTTGGTACTACTAAGGAATGATTGCCATTTTCGGAGTCTCTGCATTTATGCTGATCATACTTTTTTCAAGATTGCAACCTACATTTGCTAACTTGTCTGCTTCAGTGTTCAAATCTCTGAGGATATGGAAGAGCTGTGCTGATGTGAATTCCTTCATTAATCTGTTTACTCTTGCTAGTTGCTTGTTTAGAACTGGATCTTTGAGGCTTTTCTTGTGTACTAGAGACCTTATCAGCAGTTCTGAGTCTCCAAAAACTCTAATTTAATTTGTGTTTCCTTTTTTGGTCAATTGACAAGCTTTTAGTAGACTTAGTGCCTCCGCTTGGTTGTTGGTTTTTAGCCCAAGTCCCCATCTGAATTCCTCTTTTCTGCCATTCTGAAAGTAAATGACACCTCCTGCTCCTGACCTGCCTGGATTTCCTTTCGAAGCCCCATCGAAGAAGATTGTACATTTACCTTGTGACTTCCACCAGTTCTGAAAATTATCCGAGCTGTCTCTGTACTGCCAGTTTTCCTTGTGGTTTGGGCGGATGATGGCATGTGTTGTTGGCATGGGTGTATAGCCTTCCAACCACGTCTTTTCTTCATTTCTGAGGTCGCTGTCTTTGACACTAGTTTGTCTCAGAGTTTCTAGGAGGAGATCCTTGGCCTGCCTTGTTGCCAAGTGGTTATAATTTAAGTCAGGCACGAACTATTGATTTGTTCTGGAAGAATTTCTACAAAAAGATTTCTGATTCTATATCTAGTTCTAAAACTTCTATTGTGACTTTCTATCACAATGCAGTTATCAACGAGTTGATTGACTCGAAAATATTTTTATTATCTCAAGGTGAATATTTTAGCTAGGAAGAGTTGTTAGATTTACAAAAAAAAATAGAAGATCTTACTATGAATTTTGATGAATAGAGTGTGTTTAAAAGTGTTTTGAGCTTGCTTAAACTATTAATTTGTCAAGATATGATTACTGCTAAGGTATATCTAATGCAGAAGTGTGGCCTATATGAAAAGGATTTAACTTATATTAATGTGTTTGGTCAATATACACTGGAGGCTATCATTATTCATGTACTAGGGTTAGTGTTCAACTGTGTACAGGATTTATCTGTCCTTAGGGTATCTACTTTGATCGAACGACTTGATTCTATTGTACAAGTACAAGCAGTTAATATGGGAATGAATAAGTGGGTAAGGATGATGTGAAGTTATCTTTAAAATAAGTTATCTTTAAGTTCTTATTGGCCTTTGTGTTATGATGACTTCATATTTTTTTTTGCCACTTCTAGATGTAGTTGCAATATTTATGCCACGATTTTTAAATATTTATGAAATGATTTTTCATCATTACCTAAAATTAAAATGGTTGAAAATAACTCATAATCATGTAAATAACCTATTTACCATCAATTACTATCCACCAAAAAAAGTGTTACTCTTTAGAGAAAAAAAATGTCAACTACTCTAAACCGTTGCCCACTCCTCATCTTTGACCCTAACCAGGCAATGGTTCACCATAAATTTACTAGGTTGTCAACCTCAATGCCGACTCCTACAATAGCTAAGCATGCTAACACAACTAGCGACTCTAGCTCCCAACTGGATAATAACAACAACCATGAAATATTTTAACACACAAGACTGACATGTGGCTACCAACATGCCAAAGCCAACCATGGCTCTAAACACAGGTATATTGTTCTTGCAATTTGTCTCATCACACATAATTTCAACAGTTCCATTGGTCTCATCAACAAACATCTTTGCTACAGGTTTCTCATCTCACATATATTTTCGGATCAATGTTCTTCCATTTAGATATGGGATGCTAGCTAGATACGGGATGGTTCCATTTTCTTTGGTTGCTGGCTCAAGTGGTTATAATTTAAGTCAGGCACGAACTATTGATTTGTTCTGGAAGAATTTCTACAACAAGATTTCTGATTCTATATCTAGTTCTAAAACTTCTATTGTGATTTTCTATCACAATGTAGTTATCAAGGAGTTGATTGACTCGAAAAGATTTTTATTATCTAAAGGTGAATATTTTAGCCAGGAAGAGTTGTTAGATTTACAAAAAAAAAAAAGATCTTACTATGAATAAAGTGCGTTTAAAAGTGTTCTGAGCTTGCTTAAACTATTAATTTGTCAAGATATGATTACTGCTAAGGTCTATCTAATGCAGAAGTGTGGCTTATCTGAAAAAGATTTAGCTTATATTAATGTGTTTGGTCAATATACACTGGAGGCTATCATTATTCATGTACTAGGGTTAGTGTTCAACTGTGTACAGGATTTATCTGTCGTTAGGGTATCTACTTTGATCGAATGACTTGATTCTACTGTACAAGTACAAGTACAAGTAGTTAATATGGGAATTAATAAAGCAGGTAAGGATGATGTGAAGTTATCTTTAAAAAAATATAAAAAAAAAGCAAAGTTACTAGGAGTCATTATGCTATTGGGGTAAGCTTGGTAGAGTTCATGGTGGAAAGACAATTTATTATTGTGAAAACAGAAGCAAGCTCTACGGATGAATTACCTGTTTCTAAAAAGAAGGGTACAGGTTATATACCTTTAAATTGCTATGCTATGTGCAATTTTGACTTAAGTCTCCTTCCGATTAAATTCAATCTTCCCATGGTTTACGAGCCGTTACCTTGGAAATATAAGGTAGATGTACCTTCAACGTTAGATGATATTGAAGTTGGTTGCTTAAGCGGACTCACAGGAGACTCTATAATAGGTTTCATCTATTAACTTCTTGTAACTATAGCAATTTCTATATCATGTTGAATGATCCAAAGCGTACGTGCAATGTCTTGAATAAACTTCAGTCTCAAGTCTTTGAGGCTAACTTTCAGTTAAAGGATAACTTTTACCTAGAGGTTTAGTTCCACTGGAAGAATTATTTGATTTCAATGATGTAGCTAAGAAGCCTAAGATTGAGCCCACATGGGTAGAAGTAGAAGAGTGCAACATAGGTAGTGAGAAAGATCCTTAAATGATAAAATTGTCCAAATCACTGCCAACTGCTGAAAAACAAAAATGCATTGCTTTATTCAAAGAATTCATTGATGTTTTTTCTTGGAGCTATGAAGATCTAAAAACTTATGATACTGAGATTATACAACATAAAATTCCAATTAAAAAGGATCAGAAACCATTTAAACAAAAACTTCAAAGAATAAATCTAGTACTGATGCCTCTAATTGAGAAAGAAATTAAAAGAATGTATGATGCTAAAATCATAGTTCTTCTTAGGTACTTTAAATGGGTTTTCAGTATAGTACCAACTAGGAAGAAAACATGCGAAATTAGATTATGCATAGATTTTAGAAACCTTAATAAAGTTTCCCTAAAGGACAACTACCCTTTGCGAAAAATGGATCACATCTTACATAAGGTAGTTGGATCTTCTAGGATTTATTTATTAGATGCTTTCTCAGGTTACAATCAGGTCTTAGTTCACCCTGATGATCAAGATAAAACAACTTTCACTACTCCATGGTGTACCTTCATGTATGTCAAGATGCCTTTTGGGTTAATGAATGCTGAAGCCACATTTCAAAGAGAAATGTGTATTTCCTTTGTTGATGAAATTGGTAGGGTTATTGTGATCTATCTAGATGACATTATTGTTTATTTCAATACTGATGAAGAACATTTGTTACATCTGAGAAGAGTATTTGAGAAATGCAGAAGGTTTGGCATTTCACTAAATCCTAAGAAAACACTTTTTGGCCTTGAAGAGGGAAAATTTTACGTCATATCATCTCTAAGGAAGGTATTAGAATTGATCCCAAAAGGATTGAAGCCATTTTGAAAATCAACCATCCTAGAAACATTAAGGAACTTCAATTATTTATTGGTAGGATAAACTTCCTAAGGAGATTCATACCCAACCTTGTAGAATTTCTCAGAAACATAACAAATATGCTAAAAAGAGATTCATAAATAAGATGGAACATTGAAGCTAGGAAATCATTCGATCAAGTTAAACAAGCATTGACAAAAGCACCAGTCCTAATCAGTCCATATTTCACCAAGGATTTTATAGTCTTTTCATTTGCATCTGAGCACACTGTTGTAGTTGTTCTTTTACAGAAAAACAATAATGGATTTAAACAACCCATTGCTTTCTTCAGCAAGGCTTTGAGGGATGCGACATAAAAATATACCATAATGGAAAAACATGCATTTGCATTAATAAAATCAATCAAAGATTTCAAGGTGTATATCCTCCATTCTCACATAATTGCTTATGTACCCAATGCTATGGTCAAGCATATTTTAAACCAAAATGGACCAGACGATAAAAGAGACAAATGGATTGTCATCGTTCTTGAGTATGACATAGAAATCAAACCCACCAAGCTTATCAAAGGCCAAGGATTAGCCAAACTGATGGCTGAGTCTAACTTTAATGCATTGGATATCAACTTTGTAGATGCATTAGATGATCAAGAGGAGCAGGTGACTCCACAATTACATGAGGCTTTTATAACCTCACCCTCGTATGCAGATCACATTTTTGTTTTATTCAATTTAAATGCTCCTCCTGATTTAACTAAGACAAAGGCTAGATTTCTAAAATTAAAAGCAGTGAAATTTTGCATCATAGATAATGTTTTATCTTGGAAAGATTCTAGTGGTATTTTACTAAAGTGTCTATTGAAGGATGATGTAGAAATAACCATGCAAAAATTCCATGAAGGTGATTGTGGTGGGCATCTATACTAGAAAACCACTGCTAACAAGATCCTTAGAGCTGGTTTCTACTAGCCTACCCTTTTCCCTGATGTCCATAAGAAAGTAACCTCTTGCCACAAATGCCAGATATTTGAGGGGAAAAGAAAACTATTACCGCTGCCTTCAAAACCCATATTTGTTAAAAGTCCTTTCCAACAATGGGGATTGGATTCCATTGCATAAATCCACCCACCATCCTCTGCCCAACACGAATGGATCCTCACAGCTATCGATTACTTCACAAAATGGATTGAGTGCACACCGTCTCGATTGGTTACTTATGTTATTATTATCAAATTTCTGGAAGCCAATATCTTGTCTAGATTTGGTTGTCCCAACAAGCTCATTACAAATAATGCTGCAGCTTTTAAATCCAAGAAAAGGGTAGATTTCTGCAACAAATATGATATTACTTTGGGACATTCAACTTCTTATTACATAAAGGGTAATAGGTTGGTTGAATCCTCAAATAAAGAGTCTCGTCAACATTATTAAAATGCTGCTAGAAGATAACAAAAAGTCATTGCACAACAAGTTAATAAATGCACTTTGGGCTGATAGACTCACAACAAATAAATCAATTGGTATGTCACCATACCAATTGGTTTATGGAATGGATGTTGTTTTTCCATATTCTTTAGGAGCTATAGTTATGAAGATAATTTAGGAATTGCAGGTTGAGCCTAATGACATCCTGAGGAGGATTAATCATACTATTCAACTGCAGCAATCGAGGGAAGAAGTCTATAATAAAACTCAAGTCATCAAGGAGAATATCAAAAATATTTTTTATAGAAGAAATAAAGAAGATGATTTCAACTTGGGGGACAAAGTCCTAAAATGGGATTCCATAAGAGAGGACAAAGGAAAACATGGGAAATTTGACAATTTGTGGACATGACCTTATATCATTGATGCTTTCAGAGGACACAATGCATTTTTTTTCAAACACCCAGATGGAACATAAATTCTTGGTGGACTTGTGAATAGCAGAATGTAGAATCATTATTTCTCTTAGCAATAGAGGTTTTTCTTACATGAAACCATCGTAAATATCACTCTCTTTATTATTTTGATTGGGTAACCTATTGATAGAAGTTGAAGCTCGCAGAGAAGGCCCTAAGCTTCGATTGATATGTTACCATAATTACTCCAAAAGCAAAAGAAATCACATGGAGATATTGTTGAAATGGAACACTCAAGGCTACTGATCAAATGTTCTGGGCACCTCACATGGAGAGTGCCATCCCTAGCTAGAGCCACTGTTAGGGTCCTATAATTTATAGGATCTCAAGGTGTTTGAGTATTTTATCTCAAAAATCTCATATTGTAAATAATTGTCAATTTGCAAATGATTTCCAAAAGAAAAATAGAATAAAAATGAAAAGATGGTATAAACAGAGAAAAAGGAAAAAAAAAACATTGAAAAAAGAATAAAAGATAGAACCCCATCAAAGAAAGAAAAAACAAAAAGAAAGTAGTACTGAAAGTTTTGCAAATTTAAATTCCACTACTGATAGATAGTTTTCTTTATGATTGATAAATAAAGGTTGTATGCAACTTGTTTAAAATGCCACAATGACTAGTTATTTGTTTAATCATACAATATAATCATGGTTAAACATATTTGAATTTCTGTGAATTAGATAAGAGAATAAAAATCTGCCAAATAGTTTAATCTTGGTAAATCAGTAGTTAGGTAGAAAATGACATTGGTTCAACAGTTTAATCTTAATCAATATGAGAAATAAGTGATAGGATGTAAGTACTTTTTGATTTTTCAAAAGAAAATAATTATGGGTTTGCTAATCCAAATGCACCCCTTCAGAAAAAATAAAAAAAGTTAGTTTATAAAATAAATAAAGTTAAAAGGGTAGGTAGATATAGTTTGGTTTCTAGAATATTTATGTTGCCCTTTATCCTAAGTCTCAGTGACATTGTAAAAGAAAAAAGGGCACGAAGGGACAATGTATAGTCATGAATTTTTTCTATCCACAATGTTATATTAAGTTTCAAGCAAATATCAAAAGGTGCATCTGGACAAAGTTTTTTTTGTTGTATATGGTTAAAAGGATATAATTTTAAAGTGGTAGGATTCTCCAACATTTTAGATTGACAACGCTCATACGTTTTCGGCCCACCTTCTCCATCCTAGCTTTACTGCCCAAGGGGGGGGGCATGAAAAGGCAGTATTATCCATTGGGCCCCATTACCATGTGGCCTCCTCTCTGCATTTCTCACCACCCCGCCTATACCACCTACCACTCCCTACCCCCTCTGAAAACCACTTCCGCCTCGTCCATTTACCGTTGGCCCTACCTGAAACCTTCGTCACTCCCGTCCCGCCACGTCTCCATAATCATTGCCTAATTAAAACCCTTCCTAGAAAATTACCATTTATCATTTAATTCATTCCCTCTTGGGTAATCATTCGACCTCAACAGTCCTGCGCCAACCTTCAACAGAACATGCCTCCCCCCTCTTTAAAAACCCTAAATCTTTCCTCATTATGCCTTTTCACCTGCTTACTCTCTGCAATTCACAAGTTTTCTGCAAAGCAACCCAGTTTCAAAGGATTTGTTGAGCTAGATCAATTGTTAGCATTTTTCCCCTCTCCTCACGACTCATGACCTGCCATTATTTTCTTGGTAAACAATTTATTCCTAAATTCATATTTATCATTCATTGATCAACTATGCCTCCAAAGAAGAAGAACTAGGAGGACCCTGTGAATCCATTAGTCCCTCCA
>APFE031409373.1:0-12083 GCA_000404065.3 Pinus taeda | reverse complement strand
TGGAAATATTAATTAATTAATTCAGTTGAATTAATTAGTTAAGGAAATTTGAATTTGAAGTCTTTGTGAGCATGCACATGAGTTGTCCCATGATTGAGGAATTTATCCTTAATTTCCTCCACTAATTGCGGGAATAAGTATGAGTTCTATAATTAGAGAATCAGTTGACTTAGTTCTAACTAGTCAAGTCCAGTTAGATTATTTTAACAAGTTGTTAAAATAATAAAATATTGTTTGTTAATACTTGCATACATGTGACAACTATTATTTTAGATAACTGAGGATTCACTCATGGTAACTATTGCATGTCAATTCAGACAGAGACCCAGTTGAGATCAGATGAGGGACAATGTACTATCAGACGCTTGAATACTTCTAATATTCCTTGCATGAGGAAGGAATCTATTTTCTTCTATGAATATGTAATTGGACCTGAGGTAACAACAGATATAATCAGGCCAACTTACAACCTACATAATGAGGCCTAAGTAGTCCATGATTTTTATCTTCTGATTGAAGATCATTAGGATCTTCTGATTATAGAGAGAGCAGGATAGATTGAGAGCTAATTCTTTTTGTGTGTTGTTGAGAATCTACACTTGATTGATAATACATGGTTGGGGTTTTATGTTGGTGCTTTCCCCTCGATATATCTTGTGTTATGTGTGATTATTTCTCTTGATCAGTTATGGATGTTTCTGCGTGATGTTGCTTATGAATTCGATTATGCTTTCGCTTAATGTTTTGTAGATCTAGAACAAGTGTTATGCTTTAGAACATTACATATATCGATTTGTTCTACAGATGAAATTTCTACAAGATTAAGGAGTGTATTAACAAAGTACTAGATCACTATCTATCCAAAACCAATGAACAATTTGATACAAAACATTTTAAAGAAAAATAATAACTTAATTAAAAAAATTGAAAAAAAAAACAAAAAAATAAATCTTATAATCATAAAATTAAGAAAAAAATGATAAAAAATATATAACCCCTTTAGGTTTTTCAAAAAAATGTTTTATATAATTTCATACTCCACACAAATTATTTCACTAGCTTAAAATCGTTTCACAACTAGCTGCACGGACTCATGAAATCTTGACAATAATTTTCAATCACTTTATTTTCCCACGTCTCAGTAAACTCATGCAAGGGGCCTATCATGTGTTCTTTCACTTGAAGTGAAAGAATCTCTTTCAATCAAATTTCTATTTATTATTTTTATTATTTATTATTTATTATTGATTATTAAGGGGAGGATATTACATACTCTCCCACTTTAAGGAATTTCGTCCGGAAGTTATGTTGAATTATGTATTATTTATTATTTATTATTGATTATTTACTTCATGTTGCCAACACCCTCTGCTAAACTAGTATAACCAGCAGGCATCGAAAGTCCCCAACACCCCGACAAATCTCAAGGTTCTCTGTCCTTTTTCCCACTTTCCGCACCAGGTTAAGCCTGACCCGGTCTGTATCCTAGTCCAAGGCTGGCCCCAAGGCTCGCGCCTGACTCAGACCTCATCTGCCCCAAGGCAGGCATCCGGTCTGATACTCAATGACCTCGGGCATCTCGCAAGGCTGGCCCACTCCCTCCACAACTACTAAGGCGCACAGCCGCAGGCATCGAAGTTCTTTACATCCCTTCCAGACTTCAACATCCCAATCCAATAACAGGCACCTAGCCTAGAACATCAGGCACTTGGCCTCCTCAAGATGGTCCTATAGTTCTTCAAGAGATAGCCATCAAGAGCTATACATAAGCCAAAGGAACCATTGGCATATGTAGTGTTGATTGAGTTTTGTCCGCAGCCCATATGGTGTTACTTATTCTCTCTCATGCTTATGGGCTTACATGAGATCATCGAATAAACCTGCCCTTTCGACCCATTTGTGGAGTCCTGTGAATCATCACACTTCAACATGCAACCAATGCATTAGCTATACCATCAAAGTATCATAGAAAATAATCCACATGTCAAGTCTTGCATGTCATCATGAGAACATTCATCATTGTTAATCGCAAAAAATAACGAACTGCATGCTCATGCATGTCATAAATTTGTATGCAACTATCACATGCTTCACCTCATGAAATACCACCATAAGTTATAGCATCAACATATTTGCATCAAAGATATATCATGACTTCACGTAATAAATGAAACACATGTCAGTATACATCTTATCATAACATCATGATCTCTATGAATATCATACCCATTATGAGCATTCAACATCGTTATATAATAACAGATAAATAAAGAAGCATGACATATACCCTCATACCATCACATCATGAAACATCATTAATATGATAACCATCTCAATACTTATCAAATATATAACAATAATGCATTTTAACCATTATTATCATGAACTAATTTCATTTAACAATGAATACTAACTATGATTAAGATTACTCAACATCCCTCTAAGATCTATGTTATCTCATGAATACTATTATTGTCATGTTTTCATCAAGATACCAATTGCTTTCCAATATTCATTTTCACTTCTTTCAACTAGGAAGTGAGTCTCATCAACTTTGAAATTTAATCTCATACCAGCGTTAATGCACTGGATCCCATCAAAACTCCACAGTTAAGCACGCTTGGGCTAGAGTAGTACTGGGATGGGTGACTTCCCAGGAAGTCCTAACATTGCACCCTCCCCTCTTTTCAAAAAATATGATGCCTAAAGGCTTCCAAAATCACAAGGATTACAACTGATGTAATAAGCTGCAATAAAGGATAGAAACGTTCATTACGAAAAAACCTTCAGGTTGACATTTTTTTTAGATGCGGTCTAAAATCGAGCAAAATGTGTAGCCGGAGAAAATCTATATATCTGTATATCTAAAACATAAAGTGACGCTTTTACAACAATATTTTATGTGTACAGTTAAATCAGGGGAATTGCAGCTAGACTTCGATGCTGGAATTAAATGAGATAATCATCACTCGCCAATAGTCACCTCATGCAAGTAATAAATATCAAGAAATAACCAAAATTATCTACATTAAAATTCCCATAGGCCCTAAGTGATTGAGCCTTGCTCTGATACCATATGTAACAACCCAAAATAAATATCTAATTAACTTATTAACATTAAATTTAAATCAGAGTGGTACTTACCTAGCCAAATAACATATAATTAATTAACTAAATTCAACTATCAAGAATGCTTACCTGTGCTTACCTGTGGTAGAAGTAGGCTTACCGCAACAAAGTTTTAGGGACGACTCTCCACCCAACCATAGGCTCAATTGCGCAAGGATTCGTTACAACTGGCCACCCTCGAGCCCTCAATCAACGTACTACTGCCAGTGACTCCTAAGTCTTAGAACACCATTCTCCCAAGAGAATGAAAGATAGAATCTTGGAAAGATGGAATCCAAGAATGTCTCTCATCTTCCTCACCATCTATTAAATAGAACAAACATTGGAAGGGGAACCACATGCACACACTCCATGTGTCTACATGCAACTTTGTTTTTTAACTTTCATGTTTTATTTCTTTACTTTTCTTTTGATTTTTAGCTTTCTTGTTTTATTTTCTTCTTTTTGATAGCTTTGATGATTTTTTTTATTGTTTTCTTTGTTTTATTTCTATTTATTCTTATTCAAATCTTTAGTATAGTTATTACTATTTTTATTTTTTTATTTTATTTATTTTCTGTTTATATTTTTTAAATATCATTATTATTATTTTAATTATTATTATTAAGTGATTATTATTATTATTTATATTATTATTTTATTTTGTATATTTTTATTTACTATTTGATTATAAGAGGGGGATATTACAACATTCCTTTTTAGACTTAAGGTTTTACTAAGTATGTCATACTTATGGCCAGTGGAGCTCAACTTTACTCGAATCGGCATTCCTTTATTCTCAATTAGTTTCCCCAACCTTGTTTCTTCTATGAGACACATTGTTTCAATTTGTAATCTGTTATGTAATTCTGTCTCGGCTATGCCTAAAGTATCCTCGTCTAACTCCTCTTTCAAACCGAAGATTATAAGTTTCAAGGCACTTTTGTTACGCTCATGGTCTAATTCTATCAATTTTTTCATTTCATCTTTAATTGGCTTGATATCTAATTTACCTGCCACAGTATTTAGTGTGAGGCGGCTATTAACTTTTTCTTCTAGCTCTTTAATTATGTCCGTCATTTTAATACTCTCTAACGTATCAACATCTACTTGTTGGGTTGTTTGGTTCATATCTTGGTTTTGCTTTTCTATAACCTGCAACCTAGTCTCCATTATCTCCATCTTATTCTCCAATAGTTCTATTTTATTTTCGATTTGTTTTTGGATCTTGTCTTCAAGAGATGTGAATTTATTTTCCAGTATGGCTACTAACATGCTAATTATAATTTTTATATTTGAAAAATATAAAATAAAACTATTTGGAAATTTGATAAAACTTTTTTACTGTATCTTTATAAAGTAATAATAAAAGAGATATAAATTCAAAATCAAATGAAAATTGTATTCTAATAAATACACTTTTTATGGTATTTATTAGCAAGAACAATGATATGAAGTCTACTATGAAGTATGTGGTTTAAGATTCAAATCCACTTGATTAATATTGTGGGCATTTTATGGGTCACACTAGTGTGGCCTCACTTAGATATTATAGATGTGGAAAATCATGCAAGTAAGAGAGGTTATAGTAGTAGTTGTTGGAAATGACCCAATATCATGCCGGTAAGAGCTCGACCAAGTTCAATTCCTCTACATACACAAAAAAAATCAAGATAATATTAAAGGAAAGAAAATAAATAGAATGGAAGGGTTGGATGAGAAAGCACAATGGAGAAAATAGAAAAATATATTACTTAAAAACGAGAGAATAAGATTAATGAGATATATAATTAGAAACATAAGAAGAAAGTAGAGGGTCAAAAAGGGAAATGTGTAGAAGAATAAGAGGAAAGAAATGGTAAATAGATACATGATGAGGAAAATAAAAAGAAAGGATAAAACCAAAGAACTAGAAGAGATGAAAAAAATTTATAAAAATAGAATAGAAGTCATAGAAAAATAATGAAAAATAAAATCTAAGAATTCAAGAGGATAATAGAGAAATAATTCAATAACATAATTAATGGATAGTGTGTTTCTAAAAATATGTAATATTGTTAGTCAAGTATTGTAGCAATTTTCCCTATAGAACTCACTAACAATGTAGAAATTATTGTAGCAATTTTCCCTATAGAACTCACTAACAATGTAGAAATCTTTTTGTAGACATTCATTATTAAATAAAACTTTTAATTTAACTAAAAATAAATAAATTATTTAAAATGTAAAAATGTTTACATAATATTAGATTATAAAAGGTCTAAGGATTTTGGATTAAACGGTGATCATGTACTTTTATTAAGGCATTTTTTGATGTGAAGTCACAGATTTAATTATTTGCCTAAAATTAAAAATAATATATTAGACATGATGAAAATAGAGTCCGCCTATACTTATAAAAATAGATATATAAAATTTATAAAAAAATATATAATTATAATCTATTTAACATGATGAAAATAGAATGCTGCCCACTTTTGTATATATAATTATAAAAAATATTATATAATCGTACATTCAAATCGACCTGCAGACAACGTTGATAATAATTAATCCATCTGAGAACCTTGTTGACATTTCCAGTCGAATCGAGAGAAGGGCGATCCTACTTGACGTTTCTAGACAAATCTAGAGAATACATGATCGTTGCTACGGTACCAAAAAATACACAGTAACCGTCGCAAAGTCTTGTAGGCTTGTCTAATCAGGCGAGCAAAGCGTAAGGGAGGATCTAATTTGAAGTGTTGGGATAGTAGCCTATGTGAAGTCCAAGAATAAATTACGTGTCGAGCCGATTTCATCTGGGAACTCCAACTCAAGGAGCACTCTCACTTCATGGCTCCTACATCTCACCTTCCGTAGCCTTTATAAGGTCTTCGTCGCATGTGCTTTGCCTCAATTACCTGCTCTCCCATCTTTAAAAATTCTATGTAAGTGTATGGTCGGTACTGAGACACGCCATTGTTAGAAATTCGTTCACCCCCTTCCTTTTCTACTGTCCAACCGAGCTGACCTTTAAGGAATCTATGTAAGTGTATGGTTGGTACTGAGTCATGCTGTTGTTTGAAATTCGCTCACCACCCTCCTTTCTGACTGTTAAGCTAGCAATCTAGCTGACCTTAAATATAAGGTTTTCTCTTCTTTTTTTGCTTAGTTTTACCAGGTGCCGAAGCTTTCGATTCCCATATTGTACTTGGTCAGTTGCTCAGTACTCATAAGCTTTGAACGAATTATATAACCGAAGGCCGCAGTCGCTTAATTGCACTTGGATATCAATAATCTTATCATAATATCAATGGAGATGGATAAGATAACGATTGTGTTGGGCCAGGCATCAGAACTGCATGCGAAAATTGAGGACGCCATAGAGAGGGTGTTCCATTGTGACACTGCAATCAACGGCGAAAACACAGCACCTTCTGTGGACGGTGATAAAAGAGGCTGTATGAATGGAGATAACTTCTCGCAGTCTGAAGTGGGCGTCGATAGATCCATGGAAGCCACGAGCCTCTCTTCTATTCGAGATGCTTTGGAGGTTCTTGAAGAAAAACTCGATTGCTTGCAGGTTTGCATATACAAATTTAAAATAATTATGAATTAGATGCACAATATGCCCTGTTATATCAGATTACTCTTCATGTTGAATCTGCTTTCCGTAAGTAGAACCATTTCCCATTTCGCTCTCCCTTCCCTTCCCATCCCAATCCCATTGCTAATGTCACGTAGGTTAGGTTTATCAAATTTCGAAACGATTCCTAATTTCATCTAGGTTAGGTTTATCAAATTTCTGAACTATTTTAAAAATTTACAGTTATTTTTTTTTATTTTCCATATTACATCTCTTTTCTCATGCTTAATTCATTTTTAATATTATCTGGGATAAGTTTATGAAATTCTGAAATTTACAGTTAATGTCTCCATCATCATAGTAAATTATACATACATTAGCATATTACTACATGATATATATGATATTACTACATGATATATATGATATATCTTGAAAATCTAAGTTCCAATTTTTTGTAACAGTAAATTATACATACATTAGCATATTACCACATGATATATATGATATTACTACATGATATATATGATATATTTTGAAAATCTAAGTTCCAATTTTTTGTAACTTGGATCAATAAGATAGCTTTTTTTTCCAAATCTCATTTTGATGTTTACTCATTTAAATGTTTATTATTATTTTTTGAATGTTTTTTACATGGTTATAGATTTAGTTTAATCTATATTAATTAAATCTTTTCTTTTTCTTTCTCTCTATTCTCTATCTCTTTTATATATATATATATATATATATAGATATCATATTTTTAAAAACCAGAATATCTGGTCCACCTAATAAATGGGTTTCAAATGGAACTAGTCAAACCCAAAATGGTTAGATCTCAATGAGCAAGGTTTTAAAAAACACATGAAATAATTAATTTGTAATGAAGAAATCTATTTTTACTATTTAAAACTATGATTCCAAACCAATAGACACGAAATATGCAAAGTTTTCTCATATATATACCATGTCAAGGTGAATATATCAAAATGGCACCACGTGCAATACATATCAACAACAAAAAATATAATCAACCAGGCTCTAAATGGCTTCTAGAGTCCAAAAACAATGCCTACAAGTTATGTGGCCGCTGGCCTACTACAAATCTACATATATGATATTAGTGATCAACATTATCATTTGAAAGTTGAAACTTCTCATCATGATCAAACTCAGTTGCTTGAGTCTCACTCCCAAACTTTGCAATTATTAGAGTTACAAAATTCTTTATTCGTTTACTTACTTTAGTCTCAAAATTATGAAGGTATTCTGCCCTAATATGCCCTATT
The DNA here is from genome assembly GCA_000404065.3 of Pinus taeda. Taxonomy (NCBI): domain Eukaryota; kingdom Viridiplantae; phylum Streptophyta; class Pinopsida; order Pinales; family Pinaceae; genus Pinus; species Pinus taeda. The sequence continues at coordinate 4,118 of APFE031409373.1, read as the reverse complement.
ACTTCATTCTGTTCTTAACATGGCTTTACATGGCTTCCTATCTTAGCGAAGTGTTGCTTGAACCTGTTAATACCTAGTCATTCACTTTGGTAATATTTGCAAATTATTTGAGATCAATCATATCACAAGTGAGCCTTTGCACTATGCTTAGCTTTTGGAGGCATGGTGGCTAGTACTTAGCACAAACTCTCTTCCACTTCTCAATAAGTAAGATAACCATTTCCATTTCTCTTCTCAATAAATAGGAGAACCATTTCCCATTTCTCTCTCCCTCCCTTTTCAATTTAGCCCCTTCCTGTTTCAAATCCTATTCCTAATATCATCTAAGTTAGATTTATCAAAATTTCTAAAATATTCCAAAATTTACAATTAATCTTTCTGTCTCCTCAGTGCATTATCATATTACTACATGATATATATATATATATATATATATATATATATATATAAATAAAAAAAACAGTTCCCTGTAACATAGGTGAGAAATGTAGTTTATTTTTCATCTATAGTCTTGATGTTACTCACTTTTTTATCTCTTCTCACTGCTACAAAATGTTTATTATTATTTTCTTAATATTTTTATATTGAAATTGGATTTAGTTTAATCTAAATTTATTAATTATTTAAAAAAATTCTAGCCATTTAAAAAATCCTTAACAATTTGAATATATATATATAAATATATCATTTAATCCAAATTCATTTATATTTATTCCTAGAGTACATTTAGATTCTCTTTCCAGTGCAATAAACAGTTATTATAGAGTTCACAGAAGAGTTATGCTTCTTCTATGACCATACCATGTTGCATAAACAGGCTTGGAAAAGCTGCACCCAAGGTGATCAGTCCGGTTAAATTTATCTGGTCATCATATGCAACTCCAAATGCAGAGTAGTCAATTTAATGATTATGTTGTGGAATTTTTTTAATATAGATGGTCATTTTTATTTAAAATTATAGTATTACATAAGTAAATTTTGAAAATATTTTATAATTAGTGGAGGGATAATTATTTTTATCTAGAATTTAGAATCAGATAGCATATATTTGAGAATATTTTAGAATCACATAAATAAGAGCCAGATCTGACCTAACTCCTGTCCTTAGAACTGTATTCCAAAATTCATAATCAAGCTAAGTTGAGGGAGTATCGACTCGTTTACACCGAGCGTGGTGCTTTGTTCATTTTTAAATCTTACTTATGGGCAATGGTTTCATGTATCGCAGCGGATTGGGAGGTTCCATGGACTGTGCAGGTTTTCTTGCTAATTTGTTAAATTCCGGGGACATAAGCTTCTCCAAGATTTTAACATATGGGGCACGAGGGGTTTCTTGTCATTTTGTCCTTTCCCGTGATCTGGTTTCACCGGGGATGTTGTGATATCAGTCCACTCTGTCAGCTTCTCCCTCATTAAGGAAGGCATGTGGCTAGGATGTAAAGCAGCCCATTGGCTTGAAAAATACCCTGGTTGAATCCGCAGCCTGTTCAATTCTTTCGTACTAGCCTGTTCAATCTTTTCAACACATAACACATTAAGCAGGTAATCAGAATAACAACAATGGTGAGATTGGGTTTTCGTGTTGGACCCATATCAATGTTTAAGAGGTAATTTCCCCTCTCTGTCAGCTATTGTATTATACCATAACATAGATCGATGAAATATGTGCTAAAACAAGTTAGGGAGCACAGCAATCTCTTATTGCCTGGTCTCTAAATCCTGTTTTAGTGCACCTTAGCATAATTTCGTTGCAGATTCAGAAATATTAAGGAAGTTTGAGAGATGTAAGTGAAGTTATCTTTGCTCAAACAGTTGAATTCGCTCGTCTACTAAATGTATGAATTTTTCCTACAAAAGGTTTGCAGTATGCATCTTTGTCTGAAGCATCCAAACTATTTAAATTTCAGAAATTTTCCTACAAAAGGTTTGCAACATGAATCTTTCCCTGTGTAACATGCATATTTTTCTGAAGCATCCAAACTATTTATAATAAGCAGTTATTGCAAATTCTTGAATGAGTGAAAATGTGAGGGCGCAGATATAAAGTGGGTTACAAATAAGATTCAAATTGAATATTCAGTTGTTGCAAATTCAATGTTCCTCTGTCTGTATATAAGATGAAAGCATTGAAAAGGACTTGCAAAGAACTCAGATACGGGACTAAGATTTATGAATTAACAGTTTATGTGGATTGCTTGACTATGCGAATAATATATATTGTTTATTTGTAGATTTTGCTGCAGCAGCAGCAAGCTGATAGGGAGGCAGCTTTGTATGATCTTGACGAATGTAAGAGAATTTTCGTGGAGCGCTTGAGGCGGCATCAGGGAAGAGAACGGGACGTTGTGCTGGAGGCACTTGCATTCGCAGGGGAGGAAGTTGTTGAAAATGATAACTCGCATCAACCATCTCACCCCATGCTCTTACGAGAATGCCTTTCATTGGCTAGGTCGGATGAGGAGCAGGCCAAAAACTATGAAGATCCCAACCTTTTGTTGAGGAATGATGCCATGAAGTTGCTGGGATGGAAGTTGCTGGGATGGAAAACAGAGACTGAAGATGGAATGGATTCTGGTTTGGCAAACTCCCAAACATGCAAGCGATTAGTTCCTGATGTATACATAGAAAATGACCAGACAGGGTGCAAGGGAAATTTTTTCAAAGTTTTATGCAACAGCATACAAATGCTTCAAAAGCCAATAGGTCATACTGTTTCTTTGTTAGCAAAAACTGCTCTTGTAGTCACCAGTGTTGTCACTGTCGTGGTTTCGACTACTGCGGTAAAGAACAAGCTAAGCAAAAAAGGTATTCGTAAAGTGCATTCTGCTCCTTCAGCTAAGGTTCTTTCCTCCCCATTAATTGATCAGTGTTGAGATTTTCTGTTTTAGTCAAATAGGCAGAAATCTCTGAAGGATGACAACAATAGGGATTCAGTTCCTAGATTAGCTCCAGTTTGTTGAGAGGGAGTTAATGCTTCCTATATTTGATGTGAGTGAGTTATGAGGTTGTTAGATTCTCTATTCTATATAATAGTCAACCATTCGGATGGTTTGCTAAGAGTGTGTGAGGATTTCTTGATGTAATCTCCAAATTTTGATTAATATATTCCTGATGACTATGTTTGGTGGACGTAGCCTAGATTGGTTGGGTGAACCACGTTAAATACTGTGTTATGTGCTTGCTTCTGCTGTGTGTTTAATTTATTTTCTGACCACCTGATCCAACAATTGGTATCAGAGCATTGTTGGACGAGGGGTGTGTACTGAGCTGCTGGTGAGTTTGCTGTGCGTGGTGAGGAGCAGCCGATGAGGTGAATGCTGGTGCGTTTGATGGGCAGCCCTGGCGTGGTGAGGAGCAGCACGCTGATATAACTGTACTCCACGCAGCGGAAGAGAGGATCGCCTGTTCGTTTCCTCGTTTGCTGGTTGGCACGCGTAGAGCTGGAGCGAGTGCGTGGGCTGCGTAAAGGTCATTTGTTTTGGAGCCTGTTTTTTTTTAAATATCTGGAGCGTGTTTCTTTTAAATATTGCTGGTGCTGCGTTGTTTCAATAAACCGAGAAACGATACTGGTATTTTGTTCATGGGATTATAATAATTCAACTGTAGCAGCCTGCCGAAATATATTCTCCCACCATACGCTAGATTCAAATACAAATCCGCTGCTTTAAAACTTGGAATTGCACTGTTTATCCGTTTGAAAAATAATCAAAGGAAATTCGGTAATGATTTTTAATGCCATTAACCAAACAAAGAGGAGTACGTACTTACTTTATTGCCATTAAACAAAAAAGGAGTACGTAAGTATTTGTTAAACAAAAATAGGAGAAGCTTTGTTTTAAAAAAGATGTATATTATTTTTGTTTGAGAAGTGCATATGGAAAAGGGCAGTTTTTAAATAAGTCCAAAGGGCCCTGTTTTAAATAAGTGCAAAGGGCAGTTTTTTTTTGTAAAGGCATAGGCGGTTTTTTTTCTTTGTTATGTAAAAACAAAGACATAGGCAATTTTTTTTAAATTGCTGGTTGGTTTTGGAGATTACTGTGTTTTTTTGCTGATACAAGATGGCCAAAACACAAAGTGCCCGTTTTGAAATTGATAAATTTAATGGCAAGAATAATTTT
>APFE031409369.1:0-10866 GCA_000404065.3 Pinus taeda | reverse complement strand
AATATTAAATATTTTAAACTATTCAAAAAATAAACTAACCTATCACCCTACTTTTAACTCATTCCATTAGTTTTAACTCATTCGAATGAGTTTGAAAACATAATATAAACTTTATAATCGAGACTTGGAACCTTTGAAGAAACCCTTAGAGGAGAAGCTAAACCATGGGAAATTGAAGACTTAGTGGAAAAAAACTAAGTAAAAAGAAGAGCGATGCAGTAAGTTATTAAGTGCATAGGAGCCGTTTGATCACATGGATCAACGGTCGAGATGATTTTGCTAAAGAGGAAGGCAAAACATTGCATCAACGGAATTCTTTATGGAGATTAAGTCACGCAACCCAAAATCCATTTTACACTGAAAATTAGTGCAAAACACAATTGGAAATGAGTTCCCGATGTGAAATATTATAGGTGTCATTTATAGCCTTATCGGGTTTGGAGAACTGATCGGATCAGCGGTTTGAAGAAGTCAAGGCCCAGTATAAAGGAACGCCGATATGCCATTGACACATATGTGTTCAAAGTAAGCTCAATTAATCTAGTTCATTTTGTTTAAATACCTCTATTATTGAGAGATCACAACTTCTATTCTCTAAAAACTCTTTGAAAAATCATCATCATCATCATCATATTTCATGAATACATTAATACATCATATTTCATTAATACATTAATACAAGTTCTATTATATTAATACATAATAGAATACATTTTCATATATATAGTTTGAAACATATGTAAGTTTCCAAAAATTAGCATTAAAGACATTGATATTTCGAAATGTTTGAATGTTTAAATTTAGAGTCAAATTACATTGATTGAAATGTTTACATTTAAGTCAGCAAAATAAAGATTGAAACGTGACACGTTACCATGTAGAATCTGATGTATAGGATCTAGACTGCTTTTATAAAATCTTAAACTAAGTATATACCTTATTATTTAATTAAAAAAGTTTCATACATATCTATTTGGATAATAAACTCATTAATAAATATTCAGCTTTTGAATACATATCTTTAACAAATTCAAAACGCAAAATTGATTATACAATGAAAAATCATCTTTATAATGAGTAGGTTGTGTGGGGACTATAACAATTAGTATGGACTATAACAATCAATTGATCATTCATTCTATATTAGTTTACTCTTTGACCACAATCTTTTTAATGTTCACCAAGCTTTAACGTAGGACACCAATATTTTTCACCAAATTCATTTGTCATCTTGGCACCAGTACCCTTTTCATGCACATCCAAACTCGATGTATTCACACACCACGTTCATGCTTATATATTTCATGATCAAATAAATCTATCAATCTCATGAGCATCCTTACCCATATGTAAAACATATTTACCACTCAATCAATTTTAAAAGTATAATAAAATATACGGAGCACGTATTCTCTCTCTAAGCACTCATTATCTTTGATAAAATATTCACATTGTTTCCTTATAAGATGCATACATTATAACATATGAGATCTCATGAATTTGATTCTCTTCTTTAATAAAGGCACTTATTTCAACATAATAATTCAGGTACAAGTTCTCATATTAAAACCCAAGGCGTATATCCTCGTATCCATGACCACTCATGCAAATGTAAATTATCACAATGATCAATCACAAACCCAAGGCTCTTCAACACACCTTCAAAGGTGACTTTAAAATCTTCTTTGACACTCAATCTCTTCTTGATTACGGTAACGTGGGAATTACAATTTCAAATACCATTCAAAAACCAACTCATCATTCAACAATTTCAAAGCAAATACTTATAGAATGAGCTTCCATTCTTAAACAATGCAATTTCTGAAACAATACGCAAATTAACATACCTCAACATAATTTCCAAGAATGACCATGATCCCAGCCAAAAATTGATTGTCATTTATTTAGACATAAATATAGAATTTTGAGTTCTTCCAGTGAATCTCCAAGCGTTGTTGCTAGGACACACCCTACAAAATTTTTCCTATAACCAAATTTTGGACCTTCCTTATGGCCACGCCATCTTTCATTTGAAATCATTAAGGTTGTGCCCGATCATGTTGTTCAATTGTTTAAGTATTCCTTTAATAATTTTGAGTGTCGAAGCAACTTTCTTACATATGATTAGCTCACGATGCCCTCATAGCACAGTTCTTTTAAGCAAGCCCAACTATTAATGTGTACCATTGGAAGTCAAGCATTGTGCATTCCTTGATCACATTCATTGTGCAATCCTTGATGATATTTACTATTCAATCCCTAATGAAACTGACTACACAACTTCCAGAGATGGTGATTTTGCAGTCCATGTGGGCAATGCTTATGTAGTCCATAGAGATAGAGACTGTACAATCCTTAGGGACAATGACAATGTAAGGGCATCCTTTGTAGGTAGAGATTGTGCAAACCTTATTCACAGTGAGATTGTACTTCTTCAAGTCAGTCAATTCACTCTTGGCTTCTAGTTTTCTCATATGCACTAAGTGCACTCACCAATCTTAACCCTAATTGCATGTTTTATTTCCCTGTATAAAGAGTCTAGTCTAGAGCTCATCTTCATATTCATATTTTTCTTTTGAGCTCTATGCACTCTTGGAATATAAGGAACATTCTCTCACTCATGGTTGTAAAGGCCCCATCTTCTAGGTGAGCTTCCCAACTGTAATTTTACTTTTGCAAGTGTCACTTTTGCTTCCTTTTTCTCTTACATGTGTCATTTTTACTTGCTCCATGTTTTACAATTGTCGTTTTTTCTAGTTTTAATTCTTTCATGTGTCACCTGTGTTTTTCTTGTGTTTGCATGTGTTTCATTTAATCTTGCAAGTGTCGCTTTTGCTTGTTTTGATATATCCTAGGAGAACCATGGAAAACCATCTAGAGGCAGCGCCAAGGCACCCTCTTGCACCAATTGATGCTATTTATCATTAGAACATGTGTTGGACACATTCTTATGGCATAGTGCACCTTTTAGTTGTAATCAACACTTGTCTTGTAAAGGTACATATTAAGTGTCACACTTGGAGATAAGTGTCACTCTATTATCGTTTTGCTATATGCATGTTGGTTTTCGGTACTGTGTATCTTCTTGCTATATACATTGGTGTATATATGTGTGTGATCATGTTCAAGACCTATCACATGCTTTCATTCTCTTGTCTCATTGATCTCACACATAGTCAACTTTGGAGTTCTTCCGTATCTTCACATCCTGCGCAACTCATGAGCACATTCAACTTCTAGCTAGGTGATGAGAACACTGTGCATTTATAGGCCACAATGATGAAGTCCTTATCTCCTATAATTGTGGACTGCATAATCCTAGAGGCCAACCTCCTTCAACTGCACATTGAACAAATTTATAACTCAGACCCTCAACCTTGCTACTTACACTTACCCATTGGACAATCCTTGATCATTCTTGTCTTCATTGTACATTGCATTGTCATAGTGGAAAGTAGGTCATTCTTAAGCCCTTGCATCCCTCACATAATACCTAGATCCTCGTCATCAATTATTGTGCATTGTTGTTCAATATTTTCATTCTTGTCTCCTAAACTTTCCCACTGGATAGTCCTTGATCAATCCTGCCTTCTATTGTGAATTGTGCAGTCCCAGCAGATACTGGGTCATCTCTAGACCCATGCAAAAGTAAACTACACAAGTCATATAGCTTCCCGCTCATCCACTTTGCAGTACAAAGTTACAACACATAGGATTGATATCCTTGCCTCTTGTACTTTCCCAGTACGCAAATCATTTCTTGCCTCTCCCTTGTTATTATGTAGTACGCAATCAGAGTTTCCAGGCCCTCGCTCCCTGCCTCATAACCATGTGCATTATCCCACCATAGATAGCATTTGTATAAGATAGGATAGGTGATTACAGGACTGATGTTGTCTTGTCATGTATGAATGCCATTTGTAGGTGTGATTAACCTATCATGGTAGGATGATTCTTAAATAGGTCATCAAGAAGAGGTTATGAGAAGGACAATTGTGGAGATGAGACACAAAGGTGCTATCATGTAGGAGTAAAGGAATCTGGAACCCAGATATAGAGATGGAAACTCATCTTGACTTAGAAGGTTCTAATACTTATCGTGACCCTTTGGAGGGCGAAGATGAAGTAAAATCTAGATCTATCATTAAGGATTGAAGACAGAGCAATAAAGAGGAGAACTTGGCACCTGATACATTATAATGTAACCTAATGTCATAGTCGCCAACTCATGGCTTCTCAAAGTTTCATCACAAAAGTATTATGTTGTCCATGTATTTTGCCACAATTTTTGGAATGTAATTTTGTATTTCCAAAAAACAGAAAAATGTATAATGTTTGGAATCACAAGCGTCACAAATGGAATGTGGAAAGTCACTAGGAAGTCCTAGAGTCATGTAGGAGCTCGAATATCACATAGAAGCTCAAAATTCATATGGGATCTCAAGAATCGTTAGGGAGGTGAAGAGTCATATGGGAGGTGAATAGTCATATGGGAGGAAAATAGTCACCTCATTTGTTATAAATAAACCCTCATCTCTCTTGAAAAGGACTTTTCACCTTGGCTTCTCTAGGTTGGCATAGGAGAGAAGATCATTCTTTGGAGGAGAAAGTGGTGACTTAATGTTCCACTATTGGGCTAGTGTTGAATCGTTGTAATTGTGTATCTTGAAACTTGCACTTAATATTTGAAGCTCTCATAACCAACACACTTTCATGCACACATCATGGATTTTGTAAGACTATTATTTTCATTTGCGGTATATGTTTGTGTTCATATGAACTAAATAAAATGTACTATTTCATTGGTTTCCATGTTGAATGTGTGTTGTTACTTACTTTTACGATCATTGTTAGCTTGTGAACAATTTTGCAAGTTAATTAAAAATTCATTCTATGCTCATGTGTGTCTTTATTAGGATAGTACTATTAGTGTTATTCTAAAATCTTACTTTCCCCCTTACCATCCATGAAAGTACCTTATATACATTGTAATTGTATGCTTCACAGTGTCAACTTACTTGCTTGTTTCAAAGTTTATGTGCATACTCCCTTATGTTGTTTATTGCAACCAAGGGAAACCTTTAACTTATGGTGACTGGGCCTATTATATGGAAGGGGATCCTAGTCGAAATGTTGTGAGGTCTGGTTGGGACTTCATACCAACGAGAGTCCCTATGTTGGAGGATGTCTAGCACCATCAACAATTGGTGCTAGAAGGAGGGCCATATGACAAGATGAGCCCAACGAGTCTATTTTAAATCTTCAACTTGAAATGGCTCACTCCCAAATCTTAATCCTATTATGTTTTTCCAATTAAATTGATCTTACAATCCCCGTGGAAATTATTCATGACTTGTCTCAATTTAAATACGATCGGAAGGGTGAACTAATAATACTTGGACATATGATTCATTTTTTTCATTTTTGTCTTTCTACTGGAATAAATTGTAAGGATGTCATGGCTAGATTGTTCAACCTCACACTTGAATTTTTTGTCAAGCATTGGTGTCGCACATTACCAGCTACTTCTATTCATTGATTTGAGCAACTTGTTAAGAAGTTTCGTGAATATTCTAATAGGTATTATTATAAATATGTATATAAAAGGATTAATCAACTTAGAATGAAATACAATGGAACATTAAAGGATTTATTTGATTGATTTCTTCACCTTTTCTATGAATTTTCTAAAGAAGATGTCAATTGGGATTTCATGAGTGAGAATTTTCAGTGTTTGGTTCCAATCTCCGTGAAACAATTTGAATCGGATTCTCCTAGTGGGGAGAGTCATAGGGGGTTTGAGGGTTGCAGGTAACCCCACTCTATAGGGTATGGGGTAGCGCCTAGGAAAAATTTGGCTTTGGACCCTATGTTAGGTTGGGCGGACCTACCTATGGTTTTGTGCATAATTTTACGGTCCATGCTTATGGATGTGATGGTTTTTGGTCCATGGTATTGGAAGCTTCGGCATGTATAAATATGTATTATAACATTGAAAGGAATATAATGAAAAATCAAGCTGCTAGTCCCAGTTTTGGGATTCAGGGGAAAATCTCTGTGTATATGTGTTTTATGTGTTATGCTCTTGCATTGTTTATTTTTGTGTTTTAGAATTCGTATGCAAGTAATTTATGTATGGGGTTAAAACCTACATTTGGTATTAGAGTTGCTTTGGATTCAAGCGGTAGCCTTTGTTGCTGAGGGGTTTCGCTCGGGCTTATGGTAGACCCTATTCAGTGGAAGATCTATGAGATTGATTCTAGTGGTGAAAGAATATGGTGAGCAGTGGGAAGATAGAGATCGAGAAATTTAATGTTTAGAGTTTTGAGTTGTCGAAATTCAAGATGGAAGATCTGTTGGTGAATAAAGATCAGTGGATCGTGGTAGATCCAGGTACTCAACCAATAGGAGTGTCTGATGAAGAATGGAAGAAGTTGGGTTGGAAGGCAAAGAGCACAATACGATTGTGTGTCTTAGATACAATATTGCTAAATGTATTAGGGGAAGCTACAGTGAAGGCTTTGTGGGAAAAGTTAGGGAATTTGTACCAATCTAAGTCTTTGGTGAATAAATTTTTCCTATGGAAAAAGTTGTATAACCTGAGGATGAAAGATGGAGACTCGATGACAGAGCATCTAAATGTGTTTAATAATGTGGTAAGTCAGTTATCGTCTGTTTAATACAAGTGGGAAATTTGATAGATCCTATCTAAGCGGTGAAGGTCAAGATTGCTCTTTCTCCAAAGCTGATTGGAGCCCACACAAAACTAATCTAGGGGGAACTTGAGGGCATGCATCTATTTTTCTAAATGCTTTGGACTTGTTGATGCTTTAGCAGATTAAATTTCTATTTAATAGTTCACAACCTTATTGATCTTTTAATCTCTTTCTGTTGGACTGATTGTCTATGGTTTTCACAAATTGTGTGCCAGGTAATCCCTGAAGGCTAAAAGAGACAAAATATTCCAACTACATTATTTTGTTTATTATTATTATAGGGGTTGTCCATAGGCTAAATATTCTTGCACTATTGATGCAGAAGCATCTAACCCCCCCAATCCAACAAAAGAATCCAAAGAAGACCTTGACCATTGAGCTAAACGGGGGGAATTTTTGTTTAAAACAAACCTTAAATGATGGAATGGATAAGTCTCTAGAAGAATTAATTAAATTTAATATACCGTATGTATTCTATAGCAAGCTTTAGGGCCTTAGTTGAGAGATTTGAGGAAAGGATGTGATTGGATTCTTTACAGTGATCTGATCCAATGTTTCCATATAAATATATGTGCGATGAACCTGCATGTTCTATAAATATATGTAAGCCTACAGGCACGAAAAGAAGAAAAGAGGCCACGAACAGTTGAGGATCAGGCTTGTATGAGATATAGAGAGTCTTAGTCTATATTCATTGTGTATTTTTATAAATGCGAAGTTTGGTTTCGACCCTGGAGAAGTGTATTTCGAGTGTTGAAATTGTTATGAATTGGAATTCTGCAATAATTATATGTAGGCAGAGTCAAGGCGAAGCATAGAGAGGAGAATGATTTAGAAAATTTGTAAGTGATCATCAAATCCAATTGAAACATCAGAGAAGTGATCTGGAGAGGAAGAGAAGTTGATAGCTCAAGAAGTTGAGTTTAGAAGAGTAGTTAAGTAGTGGAAACATAAGACCCAAAACCTTTGAAGAAACCCTTTGAGGAGAAGCTAAACCATGGGAAGCTAAAGACTTAGTGGAAAAAAACTAAGCAAACAAAAGAGTGATGCAGTAAGTTATCAAGCGCACAAGAGCCATTTGATCACATGGATCAACGGTTCAGATGATTTTGCTAAAGAGGAAGGCGAAACATTGCATCAGCAGAATTCTTTATGGAGATTAGGTCTCGCAACCCAAAATCCAGTTTACACTGAAAATTAGTGCAAAATAGAGTTCAAGTTGAGTTCCAGATGTGAAATATTATAGGGGCCAATTGATAGCCTTATCGGGCCCAGACAACTGGTCAGATCGGTAGTTTGAAGAAGTCAAGGCCTAATGTGAAGGAACGTCGATACGCCGAAAGAGATGAAGTGCTAATCGATGATCAGAGGCATAGGAAGATCAAGAATTGGCATTGGAAAGAGGCTTGCGATAATGTAAAGGCCCGATGGATAAACAGACCTAACATCACTTTGAGCTACAGTGTATAAGCTTTTAAGTCCACTTTATATTGGTTCGGGCAGAAGGTTAAGGTAAATCCTTTGTATATTTTTAAAGTGTTGTGTGAGTGTTTAAAAGCTTGAACATATAATTAACGACTCCAATAGTCACATATCGGAGTCAGAGGGGTGATGAACCACAAATGTGGTAAGGCCAGTTGAAATAGCCGATAGTGATTGCGATGAAGTTAAACCTCAAAATCTGTGCTGAAGCTGTACGGAAAATAGAAAGGGGTATATTTGCATAGTTTTTCTTTGTAAATGTATTTATAAGGAAATTGCACGAATGAAGGTTATTGTGTATAAATATATATATTAACCAAGGTTTAAGAGGGGTGGTTGATATATATGTGCTTATGCGTTTATAGCATTATGAAAAGGTGTTGAAGGGTTTTTAAATCCCGATAGAAGGATTATGAACGAAGACTTTAATAAAGTCTTATACAAAGGCTTGAGATCTAGTTAAAGGTTCCGATAGAGAGGTTTTGGTGGGGTGATTGGGTTCTGATACAAAGGAACTGGTGGTGAAGGGCCTTAACCATATATAAATATGAAATTTTGACTCCTTTGTGAGTCAAATGCCTGGGATAGTTGTGTTTATGCACTCTTATGCAATTTATGGGTATGTGTGGGGGTAACCTTGCACCATTAGTGGTAACAGAGCAGATTTGTAATCACAATAGATTTGTATTAGAACAGAACTGAGGTTAGAGCAGAATTGTAAGTGAAACAGTTGGGGTTACACAACAAAAAAATTCTATGTGAAAGAATTAAAAGCAGAGTTATGTGTAAATATGTTTACGTAGGCAAGAGGAGAATCAAATTCTAATTTGATAGAAGAAGATACACAGAGATGATGGGTAGTAGTTCTAGCAGAGCCTTGGAATAGGCATGAACAGAGGATTCCTTAAATGAAAGAAAAAGCAAGATTGCTTAATGCAAGTTCTGAAGGAAAGAGGACTTGGAGACAAAACAGAGGACAATCCATTCAAGGCAGAGGAAGAATGGGTGAAACAATATCATACTGAGGTCTTAAAAGAGAGGTAATATGTTATGTTCTATTTTAAATTGAGAATGTGTGTTTATATATTAATGCACAGGTGACAACAAGAGAAGCTATGAGAAGGGAACTAGATGTGTTCTTGAAGACAGAGTAAGGAGAATACTCTGATAGAAAAGTGGCAGTGGACCTGAAGAATCCAACAAGAAATTGGAGAGAGAGGAAAACTGAAGTGTTCTCAAGAGAGAGTGAGAGATTGTAGAAGCCTAGAAGGAGCAAAGGTGTTGCTAAATGGGAGGTTCTAGACAGAGGACCCGTGCTTACCAAAAGATTAAGTGAGGAGAGCTTAGTGAGGTAAGATTGTAGCCAGGAGGACTAGTTGTAGCAGAGGCTTGTTGCAGATAAGTGAGAAGTTCATGAAGATAGAGGAGGAAAGCAGCCTTTTGAAGATATCTTAAGAGGTAATGAAGATATAGAAGCAAAAGGTGACCGGGAAAGCTTTTCAGAAGAGAAGGATTGACTGGAGACAAAAGAAAAAGTCTATGGTTGAGTCTACAGAAGTTGTCATGGAGATGAAGAATCAGGATCTTATTCTGATGAAGAATGAAGGAATATTGTCTCAGAAAGATAATCAAATGAGTTTGATTGATGTTAGTGATAAAAATCAAATGCAAGAGAATGATAATGCAGATGATGAGACCATGATAGTTCTTAGAGAAGGTAAACAATAAGATACTGAAGGCAAGCTTGAAGAAAGAACTATGTTAGCTAAAAACATAGTAAAGGATCATCAGTTCATCATGATGATAGGCACAATAGAAATAGCCATGGAAGCTATTGATACAATCAAGGGAAATGAAGGACATCTACTGAAAGATGTTAAGAAGGAAGAATTCTATGCAAAAGACATAGTAGAGGGAGAAAGAACACTAGTAAAAGAGTGTTTTGTAGAGGATGAGAAGTCTGTTGAAACTATCTAAAGTATAAGGAAGTATCTTTTACAAGATAAAAACTTTGAAGTAAAGGATGATGAAGAATGTCTCTTAAATAAGAGAAGCAACGATTTATTGCAGCATAAGGAATATAAAAATGCATGGATGTGTGAATATGTGACAACATAGGAACAAGTTATTGTGGAAGAAGAAGATGAAGTTCACTATGAAGAGTTGATATGTGGGTTCTAAAAGAAAAATAAGTTTTTAAAGAATAATTATTTTCATACTAGTATGGTAGGGTTCTAATTACTTATTTCCTTTTTCCAACATTTATATGATTCCATGATAATATAAGATGGATACGTTTCTCATTCTCCAATGAATGATCATGGATATTAAGTCAGTGGGACTAAAAGAGTACTTCCAATGTCATTCGTTGTCCGAATGCAAAGGAAACTGTTATAACTACCATGATAACAACATGGAAATGTCTAATAATAGAACTACAAGAAGCTAATATATTCCAAGAAAGACAATGACAAAGACAAACAATGAATATATAGTGAAATCTCCATAAGAACATGTCAAGTGGTTATGGAACTAGAAGCTGAGGCTGGAAGAGAGGGGATGGGAGAGGAGAGGTGTCGACATGCAAGCCCTCAATCATTGTGAAGGATCTGATGCATTGTCTCAAAGGGTCATTAGGATAGTGCATTGGGTTTATCAAGGTTGACTT
>APFE031409363.1:0-13549 GCA_000404065.3 Pinus taeda | reverse complement strand
AATCAAAGTAGAATACTATAACCTACTTCTACTATCAATTTGTGGAAGCTTAAAGATCGAGCTGAACAATATAACCAGAAGAAGAAGAATCAATGGCACAATACACATGAAAATACTTTGGGGAAAGCCTCAACTAAAAAACCCACACTATTGTATTATCATACATGGTGGAAATACATAGAAATTATACAAGGCCTTAGTTCTCACAGCTAGCCAGCTCTCAGTACAATCCTCACATATGCTCACAGGCAATATTGGCTTCTCTCTAGCGTTCCTCTCTGCCCTCCAAGCTCTTATTTCCTTGCACTATTCCTTTTGGATGATTTCCTGCTACCAAGTGGAAAACCAATCCTTCAAAATTGTGAAATCCTCAAGGATAAATCCTTGACTATATGCATGAGTTTTCTCCATGAGAAAACACATGCAACTGATAGTACACTGTCCTTGAACATTTATCTCAAATGGGTCTTTCTCAGAATAGAGATGCATGAGCTTCTGATGAGGGAATCTTTAGTTAACTTTAGTAGCACTAGTTGAGTGCATTAATGCATCAACTAACTATTAACTCACTATTAGTTCGTCAAACGGTTTGGAACTAATTTAACTGGACTTAACTGAGTAAATTGAATTAACTAATTACAACTCAAATATAACTCAATCTTATCTCCTTAATTTAAGGGATAAATCTTGCATGACTTCAGAAAGATTTCTAACTTGAACTTCTCCAACAAATTAATTTAAAATGAATTAATATATTATTTCCAAGTAGTTGTTAAGACTAAATTCAATTTTAATTCACAATTTAATTCAAGGACAAATTAAATTGGAATATTCTGTTGCCATATTTCAACAGGTTGGAAAGGAGGCTCCAAAATGAGGCTAAGGTAAAATTTTGGAGGGTGGTTGTAGCCGCTACAACAAATTATAATCACTTGTTCATTCATTATCATTACTCCAATAACATCTCGTTTTGGATTTTGTTACTAGGATTTCTCTTGTGGGCTATTTGGAAAGAGTGTAATAGACATATATTACACAATATTTGCTTGTCTCTTGAAGCCCTTTGGACAATAATTAAAAATAATATTATGGAATCCATTGCATCCAAAGCTTGGACATTGTAGGATAGGATTGTAGAAATTTTGAATAATTTAACACATATTCAACAGAGATTATCCTGATCATGTACTATTGCGGAAAACATACACAATACATAAGCTCCTCTACGTTGATCATCAATATAGCAGCATCAATAACAATAAAACATCAAGAGCATTCACACATTAACACAGTATGTATCCCGGGGAAAGCATCTCGCTAAAAACCCCAACTATCTGTATATTAATGATTGAGTCATGTAACATTACAAAGTACAATGCTTATCACAAGCAATCCAGTACCAGCTCCACCTGTTACACACAATACAGCTCAGATCTGAATCAATCACTGGCTGAAATCTCTTCCGCTGCTTGCCTGCCTCCGCTGCTCAATACCTGCACAAGAACCGGTGATGATTCCAAGGAAACCACGTATTTCCTTGGCTAAATCACGTGAGCACAAGCTACAATGTGGGAAAACTCATGTCCACTAAACTCAACTCACTTGAGTTCTAACTCAATTCATGCATGCAACAACTCAACTGACTCATAAGAAAAGCGTATTTCCTTCTGACAGCTGCATGTGCCACCTCTGTAGCTCAAACTGAAGTGCTCCAAGAGAATAAGATTAAGTTTATAGTCCAAATATTATTGTGAGATAATAATATTTGACTTTTCTATTTTTGACAGCCAGTCTAAAAATAGACTTGATCACTCACACTGTGATCACTCACACTTTCATCAAAAATAGAAGTCCATCTATTTTTCCCAACTTGATCAATCATCCATAAACAGCAACCTGCAATCCATATACATGATCCATATGTCTAAAAATAGACATAGTCTAAAAATAGACTTGCGCCAAAAATAGCCTGCGGGCCCACTTAGTGAAGGCGACTCTTTTCACTAAGCTCCATCATCTTGTTGCAATCTCAACAAGGATTTCTCACATGTAGGAAATTTCCATCCTCTAAGAGTGGCACCTCCTTCCTAGACAAGCCCCCTACCTTAATCCTCTTGAGGTTGAGCCTATCCTTAGTCCTTCGTCTCAACACCCTCCCCCCCCTTGATTTCATAAATTTGAACTTCAATAGAGCATATAAAGGTAATCCAGGACTTGGCGACTTTGGTGGAGTTTTTAGAGATTATTGTGGCTATATTATATTCATGTTGTTTGGTCCCTTAAGGAACACTACTAACAACATTATATAATTAAAAGTCATAGAATAAGGCCTATGAATGGCTCATTCCCTAGGATTTTAAAAGCTAATAGTAGAAGGTGACTCTAAAATGATTATCAACATGACATCAAATATTCTCAATGGCACCTACCTAGGTAAAGTCCCCCTTTGTTGGTGCTTGGCTAGATCCTTAGATAAGATGATTAAACTCCTCTCTCTCATTCAATTCATCATTCTTTGATATGTGCATCAAACAAGAAAAATTCGTTCTAACCTTTTAGCAAATGAAGGTTGCAAAGTCCAAACTATGTCAATCTTCTTGTTCTCGATTTCACTTTTGAACTTGTCCCTAAAATAAATTTGTTTGGAACATGTGCACCAAGATTTACATTTCCTAGATGGGGTGACTTGCGCAAGAAACATGGGGAGAAGCATTATTGTCATCCCACCCATTAATACAGAGGGAGGATATGATAACACATCCCCCCTTAACACCAATGAAGCACATCCTGTCAACCTTGATTGCACTGCTCCTTAACTCAGCACACATAATGAAGGACCTCATGCACACACAATGGCATTTAGTGCTTAAACTCTCTTGGTGCACTTAGAGATTAGGTAGGATTAAATCCATCTATTTGTGTTGATCAATAGACACACTCGAGCTTGAGCTCATGAAACATAATAGTCATTCATGAAGGCAAAGGTTTTTCATAACACTCAGAGCCACCCCCTTGCACACGAGTTACATTGATTTATTTTAGCATGTCAGGTCATTTCAATCATTATGCTTAATCATGGAAAAAATGGGTATAGATTAGATGACGTAGCTACATGTATTTCTTTGGCTTGAGTCCTTTTATTTGGTTGTTTCTTGTTCAACTCCACTTCCTCTCTTTCACATCTGAGTGATAGCTTTGGACTCATGAGTTGTCTCCTTTTTCAGCTATTATCTCTCTATGTATTCATGGGCTTGCCTTCTCTTCTAGTTGCTAGTTCCTTGGCCCCTCCTACGAGTCCTAACTCTAACTTGGATTTTTACCCTCAATTTTGTCACTCCCAACATTTCATTTCTTCAACCCACCCCTCCTTGCCTCCCTCACTCACTTTAGTTTCTCCCTCGTCAACCCTTATTTTCCATATTCCATTAGTTTTGAACTCTATTTCTCCTTTAGCCCTCTATCTCCTCTCTAGCTAACTTTTAACATCCTTAGTTAGAATACAACAGTGAGACTTCACATTCCCTACTACTAAGAGGTGAGTGGCTATAGGGCCCAACAAAGAGTGAAGAGATTTAGTACTTATTCTCCTAGCCATATTTTTCTACAAATCTAAGAAACAACTCCTTAAGCAGAGTGAGAAATTACATATGAACACTAGTGTCTTACAGATTCCAAAGTGTTAACTAAGGTGGAAAATTGGGTTATAGATATAAGACACTCTAGAGGCGACTTCAACTACTACATGCAGGTTGTTGACCTATATTGGCATTCACAAACACTGCTAGGAATGGTGTTGATCAATAGGAATGAGGCTCAGGGAGACATCCTCCTTCAACTAGAAGAGATTGAGGTGCTATCCCACTCCACAGATTGTAGACTTAGTAAAGTTGAAGTTCACCTTGGTTTATCACCTACTCCAAGTTGCTCTCTAAAAGGAAACAAGGACCCCATCCCACACCTGCTCCAAGCTGCTAACCAAAAGGAAACAAGGACCCCATCCCACTTGAAGCCTGTGGCTCCAGCAAGTCCTAAATGTTCTCTAGGTTAGCTAGTTTTTTATTTCTTAAACTTAGTTTTTCTTGTTTTTTAGCAAGACAAATGACCCTAACAACCAAATCATCTTTATTGTTTTTAGTTTTTTTTTATATATATTTTGGTTGAAACCCATCAAAAATTTCACATAACTATTATGAAAACTGAAATTTTGTGCTTATAGTAAATGATAAATGAGGCATTTTGTATTGTTAATGTGAGAAATATGTGCTCAACAAAACTAAATAATATATGGATATTTGTATTTTTTTTTACTAAGCTGATGTGGTATTTTGATTAAGTAATATATGTTTTTTTTATTGTTTCAATAAAATGATGCGAGTATTTTGATAAAATTTGATTAAATATAATATATGTTTTTTTGGTATTGTTTTAATAAAAAGATGTGAGTATTTTGATAAAATATAGAATAGTTAGTTTTTATGTTTTAGTTTTTATAAGGTTTTAAATTTATGAAGTAAATTCTCACATATCATTAACACCACTCACCCATCCAACCACCAAACACAACCTACGCATTTGAAAGGAGTAGTAAACCGTAAACGTATTCAAGAAACTAGCCGACTCCACCATTAAATTTTTACGTACATATAAAAGCACTTCACATAGATCGTAATATCGTGAACATCTCTATCAACGTGTACATGCTCTTTAATTTCCACCTCTATCAACGAAAATCTTCCCTGCAGCTTACCAAAATGGAGTCCGATCGTGGTTTTCCCGATGAATTTGTTGATACACTGGTTCAAGATTTCGCTTACGATCCAATTAGATTGTCTATGGAAGAAGATCCTGTACAGATGCTCTATGATCGCAAGACGCTCGAGAGAATTTGGGACACCAAACACGATGCTGTCAATCCATACACCCTCCAGCCTTTCAACATTAGCAATGCCGTTCCGCAGGTTGAACTGAGGCAACAAATGTCCCAATACATTCTTGAGAACAGAAGCCGAACCCTAACCCTAGATCTTGACGTTATTCCCGACTACACCGCTGTCTTGAGCACGATAGACATGAAGAAACTCTTGAGCGAATTGAGAATTTGTTATGAAGATTTAGATTCTCATTGTTCAACTGCAATTGCTCAGGAGAAAACGGGAAACATGGAGGAAGAGAAGTATTGGAAGGCACTGTGGAAGAAATTAAATCTACTACGTCTTTATTGCGAGTACAGGCCTGAAAACAGAGAGACATTTTCGTCTATCAAGGGATATGAATACTTTTTCAAAGTAGTTAGTGAACCCCTTCTTGTTTTATGCCGTGAATACTATTCTGTATGTGATTATATCAAGGAAGTGTTCAGAGAAGCGGCAAGGATTGTGGATATCATTGGTGTGAAGTACATCGATCTGCAATCGGTACCTGAAAAATCTGTATGTGCGTTTGTACACATGTTAACTCATCTTGCGGAGTTAGAGTATTTGAAAATCCAGAGTATGGTTTTAAGAATTTATAGTCAGCTGTTTTTTGGCAGCATAAATTATCTTCTTGGAAGCATAAGTGTTCAGAGAAGCGACATTTTCTGTAATAGAGTCGTAGAGACTGTTTTTTATCTGTTATCTCGCGAGAACGTCCCAGATATAACCAATGAAGATCTGTACAACGGAATGTTGACACTCAAAGCTGGGTGGATCAAAAACGCCAACCTCGTCTTAGACTCTGGACAGTACGTGGACGTTCTAGTGAATATGGTTATAATTTGCGTTTCCCGTTTGGAAACCCTGCATGCAGATGCAGTTCGTCATGCTAAATCCAGATCTCACAACACTGGAAATGACCAGACTATCAATATTCATAAAATTAGTACGGCACTCTACCAAGGCCTCTCCTTGATTGATTGGTTGATTGATCGGTGGGTGACAGATAATTTAAATGGTGGTCATAGCTTTGCAGATCAGAAGGCAAGGCTACAAACCTTGGATATAGTAAAAGAGATAATTCGAATGGTGAAACTTGATCTTTCAGGTTTCAAATTAATGGAACCATCTCACTTCCATTTCAGTCTTAATATTGCAAGGGCACTTTTTAAACAAGGTGGTTTCAATGTGATCAGTAAAAAAGACGTTGAAATTTTCAGAAAGTTTCTTAAAAGCAATGATGTGAAGAAATATGGCAACCAGGTTAAGATACTGCTTCAAGGCTTTATAAGGGATGCAGATGCCCTGTATCTTAAGTAGAGACTACGTGCATCCACAGATTCCGGAAATAGAAGTTGTGCAGTCACAAATAGAAGCCGGGCAGTCAGATAATCGTGAGATGATGATGCTTTCATCTGTCATTAGTGATTGATGTGCAATTTCTTCTTTAGCATTTAGGTTTTTTTTCATTCCTAAAGCTGTCAACTTAGTCATTGGATATCTCTGATTTCTTGTTTGGAAAGTCATTTGATTATTACATTTCTTAATTTGAGTGGCAAAAGTTTGTAAAGCTATTTTGTTCCAGTATAATGTTTATTTGATTTTTAAAAATAATAAATATCAATTTATAATATCTTAATATTAAATTCTAAGTTTTGAAAAATAATAAATATCAATTTATAATATCTTAATATTAAATTCTAAGTTTTGAGAGGGATTAATTTTTTTATTGTAAAAGTGATTTGCACTTTTAAAAATTTGAACTATATATTTAATAAATCCAAAATCAATCCAAAATAAAGATATATCTGAATTGATTTATTCAATAAATAAATCATTTTTAATAAATATTAAGTTTATTAATATTTAATGCAATTTTAATTTTAATATATTTAATAATTATTTTTATATTATATAAATTATTTTTTAATAATTCAAAATAATGAAAATGAAAATATATATTTATTTAAAATTTAGTGAAAAAATATTTTAAACTAATATCTTTAGAATAAAATAAGATGATGTGGCATTGTAACGATTAGCTAAATATTGGATGAAGTCATGGGGCCAAAAAGTATTATTATTGTAGTTGCAAAGGAGGTTAAGTCGAGCACCATAAGAAAATTATTTTAGGTCCAAATCTCTCAATATTTAAATTTTAAATTTTGAGTGTTGGATTTCCTCCTTTTTGAATAAGTCGACTCCATGAGAAGCCCCTCGCCTTCATCACTATGAATATGGGCATGGATCCTCCATAAAGTCATGAATTGAACATGTTATCATTTGTGATTTTCTTCTCTAATTTTTGTGGCACTTAGTAATCATGCACACATGTAGTAATAGGTCACATTTTTGGAGTTGGTTGGATTCATCTTTTATGTTCTTTGTTATGTTCTTTTGTTGGGATTTTGGAATCAACTGAGTGGGCTTTTTTTCCCTTGTTTGACTCTCTTTTAATAGATTTCTATGGACTCTCTCTGAGCCTACATGTGTAGGTCCTAGAGGTCATATTTGGACCATTTCCTTGCAAGGGTTTAAACTTCAAAGAATACAATCTAAGGTTTGAATTCATCCTTCATCACAAAGACTTCTATGGAAAGTTGAGGCATCCTTTTGGACAAGGCTATTTTTGATTCATCTATAGACTAGGCCAAGTTTCCTTGCAAATTGTTAAGGTCAATATGAGGCTATTGTGGGTTATCTAAGGTTACATCTGTTGCTTCATATGATCTTTATTCATTGTTTTTATAGACAACTACTATGGCATATTTCAATCCTTTCTGAAGTCAATTTGAATTTTTGGGTTGAGGTAGAATGGGCATATCTTGAAGCGAGTTCTAGCCTCCCTCTAAGGCACATTCTTTGCCATATTTTGCATATTCTTATCACCTACATTTTGGCCTTGAGGAAGTTTCTTATTCACACAAATTCAGGGTTATTTATGTGTGGTTCATCCGTACTATTTTGAGGGTAATTGAATGATGTTTGGAGCACAATCTGTGGATTGATTTGAAGTAATTTTATAAGTAAACTGAAGGTTGGTGTTGAGTCTACATTTGTGGCTTGCCTTAGGATTTGTTGAAGACCTATTCAAAAGTCTCATATAGACAAAGATCACTGATGTTCCTTGAAGTGTTTTGCAAACTCATCTGAAGCAATCCCGAATGGTAGAGTAACTTAATTCAATGGTTGGCCCAAAGATTGGTTTAAGGACTTTATATGACATGTCCCTCTAACATATTAAGGCTATTCATTGTGGTGAACCATCTTAAGCTACTCTTCCACATTTCTCTGGTACAATCCAATCCTTAAAGGCTTATCTTTATAAGTAAGGTTTTCATTGGATCATTTTTTGTGTAGGACTAGTTTGGAATAAGGATGATTGGAGACTTTCATTGTTAGATTGTGAACCATTTTAGAGTGATTTCCAAGGTATTTTAAGGTCAAGTTAATTATAATATTTGGGAAAAAGTATCCCTAAGAATATTGATCATTTTCACACCACATTGAGAGCATAAAATCCTTATCTTATCAGTCATTGAAATTCAAAAAGGGGCTTCATCTATAGTAGTGGAAACTTTGTATTAAGGGCCTGAAAGACCATTAGATAGCAACATATGTGTGTTGGAATAAGAGGTGCACTATTGACAACAAGATAAGGACAGAAAAAAGTAGACTAACAAGGTTAGATCAGTGGTAGAGGAAGACATCTTCAGGCATATCCTTAAAAGTCAATGGCACACTTGACATCAATAGACTTGAGATCACTAAAGGGAATCTTCAGGAACAATATTACAAATACCTACATTAGAAAACTTGAGGCATGATTTGATTGAAGTGCATTATCAAGTATTGAAATTGGAGAAGTGAACATTTACAGTATATAAGGGGGCAGTTTTGTATTTAGGCATTTGATTCTATATCTATAGCATACATTGGTAGTAATGGGGTTTATTGAATATCTTTATAAGTGGGTCATTTTCCTTAGTACGGGAGACCACAATTTATTTCTTTGTTTTTTCAGGATTATTGAGTGGTGCAAGGCAGGAGAGTGAAGCCTACATGGAATATGTATAGCCTATGAAACGAGAATAGAAGAGGAGAACCCATCCAAAAGAGAAGCATCCTTTACGACATCTAACAAGATAAGAAAAATTACAACAATTAAAGCCAATCAGTAGTTGTAGCTGTAGTGAGATTTAGGATGAAAAACTAGCCAATTTTGTAATGAAATTGAAGACAGAAACCGGAAAATATAAATGTAATCTCCTCTTGAAGTGTTTCAAATTTGGTGAAATTGTTATTTTTATTCAAAATTTCCTTATGCAAAATGTTCAGATGATGAAGAATAATCTCCTAAGAAGGTAAAGAAAAATCCGAAAAGATATAAGAAACTAGGTAAAATTAAAGTCTTCAAGGAAAGTCTCTACTCAAAAGAAGACAGTTCTCATCTTATGAAGAGCGTGGAAGTTACACGATAGTGACAGTGACACTCGAAGGGTTTTATTTATGGAAATGGATAATAGAAAGGGATATCCTAAAGAAGATGAAGAAGAATGTGAGGTATACCTTAAAAGAGAGCTTGTGAGTGCTTTAAAAGATGTAAAGATAGAAAGGATGAAAGTTGAGGCATTGGTAGCCAAGTTGAGTGAAGTAAAAAGACACGCTAAAGGTCTCAACAAGAACACTGAAGAGTCATAGGAGCTTATCATCAATCTAAAAGTGCAGTTAGAGGATGCCAAGAAAATTGAAGAAATACCCAAAAGGGAATTGGAGGAATGCACCCAAATAAAGGAGAGTTTGGAAGCATAGATAGTCTCACTACGAAAGGAAGCAAATAAGAGGAATATCTAATAAAATTTTGTAAATAACACCAAAGTGTTGAATGAAATTATTAAG
The DNA here is from genome assembly GCA_000404065.3 of Pinus taeda. Taxonomy (NCBI): domain Eukaryota; kingdom Viridiplantae; phylum Streptophyta; class Pinopsida; order Pinales; family Pinaceae; genus Pinus; species Pinus taeda. The sequence continues at coordinate 3,737 of APFE031409363.1, read as the reverse complement.
AAACAAATTCCATGCAATGACAAATCAGGATTAGGATACAAGTCCACCTTTTGTCAAAGTTTCAAGCTCCGCGATGACAGAAAAAGAAGCCAAACAAAAGTCACATATAAATATCATCAAGGACCCTATCAAGAAAGAGGAAAGTATTCTTGCAAAATAGAAGGTTCCAGATCAGAAGAAACAAAATCAACAACCTATAACAAGGAAACCTCAAGAGGAAGGTCTCTATAGAACTACACCACGAAGAAGATATCCCACTCTCAAGTATCAGACTATTTTCCTTGGTATATGTTATTCTTGCAAAAATTATGGGCACAATGCTATGAACTATAAAGCTTATGGTAGGAATAGAAGCAACATTGGAAAGTATTCTAGGAATGTTTAACCCGTAAAATATTATGAAGGGCATAACAAAAAATGCAACAGGTTTGGATCCTTAAGTAATGAAGTATAGTTATGCAAATGCAACAATTTTGGACATGTAGAAAACAAGTGCAGGTTGAACACTCCTCTGAGGGAACCAAAGCATGAATTAAATGTTTCTTCAAAAGAACCTTCAAGAATTTAGAAGAAGGATAAAAGAAATATGATTTCTCTAAAATCCCAAAGCAAGAAAAGTGTATGGTATGTCAATAGTTGCTTCTCAACACATACTACAAGGGACGAAGACAAATTTGCATCTTTGCAGGAAGAAAACAATGGAACAATCTCATTTGGAAATGATAATTTAGCTAAGGTTATAGGATAGGGCACAATTAAGCTCGGAAGCAAGGATGTCATGGTAGAAGACATTTTTCCCATTTAAAATATGAATAATAACCTACTAAGTGTGAGTCAAATGTGTGACCAAGGACACACACTTCTTTTTAACTCAAGGAAATGTGAAATAAGAAGGGAGAAATTAGGTAGATTAGTGGCAACTACAACAAGGACACCAAATGATATAGATATCTTGGATGAAATTGGAGATAAAGGTTGTTTCTTGGAAAAAAAGGTTGAAAGTTGGCTTTGGCACAGGAGAACGGGTCACATGAACTTGATAATCTGGTAAAAATTAGTAAAAAGGAAGTTGTAAGGGAGATGCTAAAAAATTCAAAACCAACAAGGAACATGTGTAAGCACCACGGGGCTAGAAAAAAGACAAGGGTTGAGTTTAGGACCAAGGAATGCTCCACTTCAAAATCGTTAGAGTTAGAGTTAGTACATACTTACCTATGTGGACCAATGAGAACCAAAGGATTGGAAGCTGAACGATACTACACATTGTTTATCGATAGTTACACCAAAATGATGGTAGTAAGTTTTCTAGAGAAAAATTCAAAAACATTTGAATGCTTCATAATTTACAAAGAGATGGTAGGAAATAAAAATGATTTGAGAATCAAGTGTTTAAGATTAGATAATGGAGGGGAAATCACATATAAAGAATTCCAACACTTCTGTGAAGAACAACGAATAAAAAGGTAATTCTTGGCTTCCAAAACACCACAAAAAAATGGAGTCCTTGAAAGAAAGAACAAAATGGTGGAAGAAATGGCAAGGACCATGTTGAATGATTTCAAATTGAGAGACATATTTTGGGTTCAAGGAGGGAAATTTGTGCATATTTTGTATAGAGGAATGCTTAGAAACAAAAGTGACAAGACCCCATATTAACTATGGAAGGGGAGACTGGTGAACATGAAGCACTTCAGAGTTTTCATAACCAAATGCTACATAAAAATGGAAGATAAGAAGATTGAAAATTTTGATTCCCAAGTAGATGAAGGTATATTTGTTGGATACTCACATAAAAGTAAGGCTTGCAAATTTATAATTTAAGACTCAACAAGATAGAAAGAATTAATGTAACATTTGATGAAGTTCATGGTAAAAATACCAAGCAAGGACACTCATCTTCAAAGAAGAAAGAAGCAAAAGAACCATAGTAAGAAGGAAGAATAAAAGAAGAAGCACAATCGGAGGAACAGTCAGCTATCAACTAGGAAGAAACAGAAGGTAATCACCAGGAAACTTCTTAAACTCTTAAGATATGGTATCAAAAGAATCATCCATTAGAGAAAATCATCAATGATATGAATGCAAGAATAAGAACCAGAAGAAGATGACAAATATGTATCCCAGAAAACGGACATATTGCACTATTGTCCACATCGAGCCTAGCAAATTTGAAGAAGCTAGGCATGATGAACATTAGATAAAATCCATGGAAGAAGAATTCGACAAGATAAAAAAGATTGAAACATGGAAATTGGTTCAAAGACCTAGGGATAAAAATGTCATTGGTACAGAATGGGTCTTTAGGAATTAGTTTTACGGATATGGACGGGTGACTAGGAACAAAGTGAAATTAGTATGTAAAGGATATGTACAGGTTGAATGAATACATTTTAAAGAGGAATTTCAATCAGTTGCTAGGATGGAAGCTATTAGGATGTGTTAGTACTCCGTAATTTCTTAAGGCTATAAAAGAAATTGCAAAGGTAACCACAAAACCACTTTGAAGTTTAGAAACTAGCCCTTCTAAATTCAGAGAGGGATCTCTCTATTAGATTTAGCTTTGTTTACTTTGTAGGATTTTAGGCTAAATGTTAAAGTTCAGGGTTTGGTTTTTAAAATAGTTTGGTTGGAACAAGGAGGAAATCCATTGGGCAATGGGGTCAAAGGAGCTTAGACTGATAATGTTGCAGAAATATGAAGCTTAAGTGTAACAGGACAAGGTAGGCATGTTGTTGGATCTTTGTAGTTTATGAAATAGAGAAGGAAGAAAATATTAAGAATCACTTCAAATATAGAGCATTGTTACCTGAATTCTATATTTAAACTTCAGTGGAAAACATTGATTATTGCTTTAAACCATAACAGAGTGTGTTGAAATAAATTATGTACGTAATATTCTTAAAAACAATAAAGAAATGAAAGACATATGAAAACGGAGACAAGACAAGATTACAGTAAAAAGAACTTCATCGCACAATTATGACACATGAATCATGTAACAAATTTTTTGTATTAATGCAAATGGCCACTTGAGCTCAATAAACAACTTTACAATGAATGCTAGTATTTCTTAATACGAATCCCAACATCAATACTTAGAATTCTGAAGTATTTATACAAGTTCTATCTAAATATCTTGACATAAAATATAAAATTTACTACAAAATATCTCAAAGATTTTTCACAAAATAGAACAAAATTAGAGGAGATATGAAACTGTTGTGGTTGTTGGCACTATCCTTGAGGGTTATTGTTGATGATTGGGCCTAAAGAAGTGTTGTCATGTTTTCTTGTTGTTGGAGGTGAAAATGTTTTACTCCAACAATTCACATAATGTATCCCAATGCTCTTCACTTAGGATAGAAAACTTTAATAACTTCCTGCAAGTCTCATCTATCTCAATATACTTTTGAAAAGTAGGCTAGGTGAGAAACAGGTGCTTGATCTCCTGCTTGATGAACAGGTCAAACTCTATAGCCTACAAAAAAGTGTTCCCTATGATGCTTCCTTTAATGCCTGCAAAATTTGATTTATCTTGGTGTCAAACACACATGGTGAGCGAGAACAAATAGTAAAGATAAAACATGCAATACAATTTTATTCACAATTGATATACATTTATATTACAATATGGTGACCATTGGGATTCACATCACAAGGTCCCTTGGACTCCTTTTGTCCATTCAGCTTCGACACTAACCCATTTAGGATTAGGTTTCCAACATTCCCCCCCTTAA
>APFE031409359.1:16188-28138 GCA_000404065.3 Pinus taeda | reverse complement strand
CATATAAATCAACACAAATCCAGAATCTTGCTTAGAATTAAAGACATTGACAGACATTTCAAATCTTGAACATCTAAAATATCTCAACATAAATGGGTGCATCAAGCAGGAAACCGTGAATCCTGAAGGCGTGAGATCACTAGAAAAACTATGCATGGAATTTTTCTTAGTTTTTCTAGTGAGCGAGGGTAACCGTCTATCTGCGGGGTCTCATCGTATACCCAATCAATTGGATGGATGAGATTATTTTGATTGTCTAACACTTAAATCGAAGGTCCAGAAATGTACACGTAATCCAAGAGGAAAGTTCATTTCAAATGGAAACGCCTTACGGCGTAAATATTTCCTCGATTGGTACCTGTAACAAAATCAATAATTGAAAAATAAAGTTGGTTACTGAAGCATAGGGGAAACATTATGTAGAAGCAGGAGGAGAAAAAACTATCAGAATAACAAACATTGACCTGACAGGTAAACCACCAGACGGTAATCTAGGAAAAATAAATAAATAACAATAACAATGTCGAAGTATTTTTAAGCAGGAAATCTATGTATAATTTGTTAATATTGGTTGCATTTCCAATACTGACTACATGGAAATAACCATACTGAACGATTAAAGTATTGAACCGACAAAACAAAACAAAAATTGAGAAATAGAAAAGGGAAATATTTTACTCCTGTCGTGCTTGAAATATTTCCCCTTTACTAACCCCAAACTGGCTAACAGAACTCATAATAAATAGGAAACCCAAGGGATCTGGTAAGGGAAACCAGTCTTACCTTAACCGTCATGAACCGAAAGTGGAAAAAATAACAAACCACCTAGAAAAATGGCCTGCATACTCTTGTACCAAGAAGCCATTGCGCAGATGAAAGAAAAGAGAAAAAATTAAAAAAAAAGGAATTGAGAAGAAACCCTTTCCAATCAAATTAACATTAACCCAGTAATTGTAAAAACGTGAATACCTAACAGGGACAAAATAAGGTAATGTTCCTCTCTGGAATGCTAATAACAATTCCTGGATGAGTTTTGTAGAGCCTCTATAGAAAACACGTGGAGAAGAATAACAACTGCATATAAGTTAAACCTGACAAGGAATCGGTGATAATTGCCATCATTACCATAAATACTAATAACAATATGCGAACTAACCCCAATTTTCAGACCTAGCTTGAAATTACTCGCTGTAAAGAGGGAAAAAATAAATTGGTACCTGTAAAAAAATTGGTAAGGTAAGCCCTAGCGTATGTCAAAGAAAAATTAGAGCAGTCTAACCCAATATAGACATGATAAGCCATAAATAAAGATGCCAAGCCAATGCGTAAAAAATAAAAATATTTTACCTGGTGTTCCTGATGCTTCACTTGAAGGAGGGGAGGTGCACGATGGCTAGGGAACCTGGTAGAGGGATCCAGTTGGCAAGGTAATTTCCATCACTCACAATGGCATTCAGAGAAGCATACAAAATTCCACAGGGAGATAGTCGTGAAGCAAAAAAAATCCAAAATGAGACTTAGGGTTTGAGAAGGGAAGTTGCACCATCAGATGAATAAGAAACACTTCTCACCGTTCATAGGAGGAAAACTGACATCCATGCGAAAATCATATGGGCCTAAGTTACATGGTGATCAACCTCTCCCTTCACAAAACCCATAACCACTTAAGGCAAGTCAACCTCCTTACCACTACTTGACAGTGAGTCTTGTAGAAGGAAAGAAACCTACATACAACTCTACCCTAGTCGCTTCAAGACGTCAAGTATAAGTGCAAACTAAGCACTCAGTCAAATAACAATGTCGTGTTATCAAAATAACTAAGGTTAAATGTAACGCTATGAACTTCTCAGAAGAATCATATTGTCAAATAACAAATGCCCATACAACAATAGGCAACAAGGAAGCCACATAGCATATGTAGCAGAGAAGAGAAAAAATTACAAGTACAAAGGAGAAAGAAGCCCCACGATCCAACCCATTTCTCTATCTCTAAAGAAAAATTACATAGATGTACGTTCCTTTTAAGTAATGTCCTGTTAAAATCAAAGTCTCACTAATCTGCTGTTGCTGATTATTTTAAGTTGTTGCTTGTTCTGTTCTTTGTTTATTTTAATTGCTCCCGGACACCTCTGCTGAATCCCGGAAGGACGGACTTTGAAAGCAGAGCCATCTTGCAGTAATTCGGGAATGATTTAGCCACTGTACTCTTGCTTTTCTGGAAAATTCCAGATATAACCCAGAGACATGAAAAACAAACCTTGACACAACCAAACAACCAGAAATAAATGAAATGCATGCCAAGCAAACAAAACAGTGAATGAAATCGATGTATTTATTTAATGGAAACAGGGGTATCTCCAACATGTTCTAATTTGCAACGCATATAGAGATGTGGACAGAAAAATATCCAATCTTTTCTTCTTTAGTTGTAGATGCATAAAACTTATTAACAGATAGGGAATTGAATACATAGATTTCAGAGTGTTATAAGTCTCAAGAAACAAGTATCTATCCACCTCTGCACAATAATGTTTCTCATCTTGAGAAGATTGGCTAAATGGCACATTTCCTTCAAAGGAAACTCTGAGAATGTATATGATTCATCCAATGGTTTGTCATGCAATGAAGGAAGTACTGAATTTATGAAATGAGTGGTCATGGAGTAGTTTCCAAAGGACAAACATCCTGTGTAATATCGATTCCCAGGAAACCATGAGATTGGTTTCCATTAATCGCAGCCTACTATGCCGAAAAACGCAAATAAACAAGGATACAGAGGGATGTTTCTCCCAAAAATTGGTCAATTGCCAAGGACGGTCATCATCGATAAAAGACCTTGAAGTCAGTAGGTGACTGATGCGTTTGGTTTAGGGCATATTGATAAGTGCAAACTAAGCACTCAGTCAAATAACAATGTCGTGTTAGCAAAATAACTAAGGTTAAATGTAACGTTATGAACTTCTCAGAAGAATCATATTGTCAAATAACAAATTCCCATACAACAATAGGCAACAAGGAAGCCACATAGCATATGTAGCAGAGAAGAGAACAAATTACAAGTACAAAGGAGAAAGAAGCCCCACGATCCAACCCATTTCTCTATCTCTAAAGAACAATTACATAGATGTACATTCCTTTCAAGTAATGTCCTGTTAAAATCAAAGTCTCACTAATGCATACACACCAATGATTATACACATGAACTTTTAACCCAAGAAAATCATAAGTTTGCAACTTTGTCTTTGGTTTCTTGTTCTTACATAATATAAATATGTGAACTTCCTAGGACAGAAGTATCTTACTTATTTTTCTGGAAGATGCCCGATGTTTATAAAATTGATCCATGTGTCCCTTCTTTTTTCCTCCATCTTGTTTGCCTTTGCAAACTCTCATGTTCCTTTTCAACAGCTCTCTCTGGTTTTCCCTGCTGTAGGGTGGCAATGTGAACATGGAAGAACTTCTACAAGCTGGTGTTGAGACAACGCCCAGTCAACCCAATGGCAAACTGATTAGGTTCTGATGGATGTGCAGCAATCACAAGCAGATAGACATTGCCACTGCACATATAAATCAACACAAATCTAGAATCTTGCTTAGAATTAAAGACATTGAAAGACATTTCAAATCTTGAACATCTAAAATATCTCAACATAAATGGGTGCATAAAGCAGGAAACCGTGAATCCTGAAGGCCTGAGATCACTAGAAAAACTATGCATGGAATTTTGCTTAGTTTTTCTAGTGAGCGAGGGCAACTGTCTATCTGCGGGGTCTCATCGTATACCCAATCAATTGGATGGATGAGATTATTTTGATCGTCTAACACTTAAATCGAAGGTCTAGAAATGTACACGTAATCCAAGAGGAAAGTTCATTTCAAATGGAAACGCCTTACGGCGTAAATATGTAATTTAATTAAATTTTAATTTATTTTTTATATTACTAATGTAATTTATATATTATACATTTTGTTCTTTTTTATGTTTTTTTTTATTAAATCTATTAAAATAATACAATTCAATTTATAAAATAGTTTAGATTATGTATTTTTTTTTTAAGTAAATATTCATTTTTGAAGCTGAGATTTTGGAGAAGGATAACAATTCAAGATTTACTTAGCCAAATGACGTTGAGGATGATCTGTTGGAAAGTTAAAATGATGGAAAATAATCTGGAGGCATTAGCTCAAGCAAATTTGAACATTTAGTATGCAAAAAAAAATAGTAGAAGTTGAAGCTTCGAATTTACACCAAAAAATCAATTCGTAAATTTGTTTTGGGATAATTTGGTTAGTTGAGGCTTTTGGTTATTGCAAATTCATTCGAATCCATTCTCTTGAGCCAAAGAGGTTTTGATAAAGATCAATGGGAAGCATAATTTTTTTTATCTTATTTATTTAATTAGATTTTAGTTTATGAATTTGTTTCCTCAATTTTGTAATTTCAATCTTGGTGTGCAAATATGATTTGTTTCAATTTTATTTTGGCAAGAAATTTGTCGGAGAGATGAGGCACAAAGATCTGAAATCAATGAGCTTGCACCAACAAAAAAAATGAAAGAAATTATGCACAACTAAAAGAGAGATATCAGTCATTCTTCCAACAACTTTCTCTCCCTTTTCGGAAATTATTTTTGTAACTTATAAATACCAATTTTGAGAATGAGGGAGGGGGCTCCTTTTTTGTAAATTTTGAGAATCTGAGCACTTTTATAAGGAAAATTTTAGCTGTAGGTAGAGATGAATACTCAAATTTGAGTTATTTGGGGGTTTTCTTTTCAAGATTCATTCTTTGTATTTGAGGCAGGGATTGCACTATTGCAACGATTTTCTCCCTTGGAAGAACTCAAACTCTTGAGAGGATTGTTGAGGAGATCCATTGTAAAAAAGAGCAAGGATTGAGATTGTGTTTGCAGATACTTTTATTTGTTAAATAAAACTTATTCATTAAATCGCATATTCATATCATGTGTTCCATCTTCTGCACTTTTATTTGATATGAGAATAATTGTCTACTAGATCAACTATCTGATCTAATGGTTTTATCGATTTGACATTTATTTCCGATTTGTTATTATACTTCAATCAAATTTCCGAGTAACGTGATTTACCTAGAAATTTACCATTTAAAATAGATTTAATAGTCATTAAACTATATGCACTGTTTTTACATTTTGATGGTTTATCTTCCACTATGATAATCTCTAAAACAGAGCATGTATTGCAATAATTATATCAATTGTTATAACTTCTTTAGAAGTCTCATATTCATCACAACAAACATGTTAAATCCCCATTCTTTTAATCACTTTGCTCTTGATTTAGATCAAATCTATATCTAGTTCTAATCAAGATGGGGTGGATTAGTTTTACTTTATTGTTTGCACTCTAGATTAGATTTACATTTAGAATAAATCCATCACATCCTAGAAGTCTCCTTATGCAGGAGAAAACATAGTGTGGCTTGGCTTAGCCCTTGTTTTATTGATTTCTTGCAAGTGCACTATAAGAGGGTTAATACGATTTCTCTCTTCTCGTTGATGAACACTTTGATATATCACAAGTTAGCAAGGAGCGTGAGGGGGTAACTAAACCCATTAGAACCAGTCATAACCACCATACCATACAGAAAAAGAGTTTGATTTGGGGCTCTGGTCGGGTGGTCTCACTAAATGTTGATGAGGTCATTTTTGGTCATCAATATTTTTGGTGCTAGAAGGAGGGCCTGATAAGTGATTCTTTTTTAATATTTTGTTTTAAAGTTTTATCTATTTATAATAGATCCTTCTAAACTTCCTATTTGGAGTTACTTAACTAGACTTTCACCTGCCACCATTCCAATAAAGGTAGTAAAGATTTTGCCAAAAATGAAGTTTAACGGTAAGAAGAATGTCTCTTATTTTTATCATATGCTTTAATTTACTTTAAATTGTAACAATTTTAATATTAATGAAGGTGTGATGTGTAGGATGTTTACTCTCATTTTGACAGGCTTAGCCAAAGACTGATGTAGATCAATGCCATTTTCCTCTATACACACTCGAGATGAATTCACAAAAAAAAATTCTTCATGCTTTTCAAGATTACAATTATAAAAAGGTTTGTGATCAACTTGAAGTACTTCTTCAATTTGAAGGTGAGTATTTGGATGATTTTGTTATTAGATTTAAATGAATTTGTTTTCAGTTTCAATCTGAATATTTACATCTTGAGTTTCAGTTAATTTGATGGTTTAGAAATTTAGCTTCTCTTCCTTGCATTCCAAATCCATATAATCAAACCATTTCAAGCTTTAACGAGTCACCTTATGTTTCTTTTAACATGACTGAAAGTTCACTTATTGAATATGCATATGTCAATCATGATAGCTATGTATGATAGATTGCTACAACTTGTAAATACTACTTACATTGTTAATGATGATCCTAAAGAGCCCTTAAAACAAGTTGTTGTAAATGAACTAGTTGATGACACTCAAGTTGAATCTTTTCCTTGTAATAATTCGGTCAATTTGTAAATAGTTGTTCAACTTGAATAATCTAATGATATGCATGCTAATGAAGAACATGATGCTCTCTCATGTTATTAGTTTACAATCACAAAGCTTGCAAGAACTTAACAATCAGGTTCAAGAAAATATGGAAAACATACTTGAAGAATCAGATGCTAATAAATCTGAAAATCAACAAGCAACAAATTTAGCAAACAATGTTCAACTAGAAAATCAACAAGAAAAATTGAAAATTGAAAATTCCAACAATGTGCAATTTGTCACAAAAAAAATCTGAATTCTATCATTCTGAAATTGATGATTAGTTACAAATATTTGGACAGCTATGCATTAATATTTAGCAAGGTGAAGTCAACGAAATACAAGAAGAACAATTTGAACATTTCATTTTTAAAAATGGAGAATTTGAAGTCAGAAATTTTCAGGTTCATTTCTTCAAACAATCATTTTTCTCTTTATCCCAATCTTTTTGCTAATTTTAATTCATTTGCATATAATCCAACAATTCCTCTTTGCACATATGATAATTTTGAAAATGGAGGAGCTGCTATAAATTCTATAAATAATGAATTTCCAATTAGTTTTGATTTCAATGAAGAGCTATTTAATGACCATTATTTCAATTCATTTAATCTTTCTTATTGTTCTGATACATCTTATGGAAAGGAAGGGAATATTGATGAACTTTGTCAAGTGATTTATGATGATTATTTAGAGTTAGAGAACAATGATCCATCTCAATCGTTATCAATTACTCATTCTCTTGATAGCTCTCATATGTTTCAAAATGAAGACTCTCCTTTTACCAATTTTTCTATTGAAGAGTTTCATTTTGCAACTTCATCAAGTCACAATGAATTTTCCATTATTATTTTTTATTCTAACAATCTTCGAGTTCCCATTCTTGGCCATAGTCCTAAGCCTCTTCCTCATTCACAACTAGATGTCAGTAATTCTTATGATTATATTATTATGACCAATACTTGTGAGAAGGCAATTATTTCAAACAAATCCCAAGTTTCCAGCAACACTATCTGTAACAATAGTAATAATAGTGATGTAATTTTATTGTTTTGTTTCATTTATTATGGTTGTTTTCATATTTATATACTTATTTTACTCTTCCATTCTTGGATATTCTATGCTATTATATTGAACACTTGAACATTGAACACTCACATAGTGCATTATTGGTCAAATGTGAAGATGAAATTCAAAGCATTAGTCATGAGCATCAAGAGCTTTTAATATTTCAATTTCACTTGATGTTTGTTTCTTATCAACTTACTGTTTCCTCTAGAATGGATTTTCCAAATGAATCATCACTTGAGAGTGTAATGTCACAATATGGCCAACAATCTAATTCAACTAAAGATCTTCTGGATTATTCATTAATTTTACATCCGTTCTTCTAAGATCCATTTGAAAGTTGCTCGGAAAATTTAATTCAATATAAGATTTCTAATGGTTTGCCTCATGTACATAATACTAATAGTTTTATGCAAAGCTCCAACACTTAAAGATATTTTATTCAAATTTGGCCTATTATTCCCCCCCCCCCCCCCCCCCCCAATCTTGAACTTCTTACAGTCATTAATAAAGATTCATCAAAATTTTTATGATCCAATTGGAACGTATTTGGAGAATTAATGTCAAAACAGGTATTATGTAAATAAATTTGTTTTGTTAAATTTATTATAAATTATTGTGCATATTTTTGTTAAAATTTACTTTAGTAGTTTAGTTGTACTTTTATTCTCGTTACTATTTTTTGATATTTACATTTGTGTAGAAATAAAATTGATGGAATGGCTTCATTTGAAGTATGATTTCACTTAGTTTTGACTATGTCGTTAGATTAGAGTAGGAGTAGTAAGAATTTAGTTGGATTGCTTTTGTATTTTCTTTAATAATGTAGGTAGAAGAATAAGTGAGCATCAAGCATTTTGATTTTTCTGGAGGAAGATGATTCTTACTTTATTCCAATCAAATTTGCTCACAAACATGTTTAGAGAAGTATTCATTTCCTCATCAGAATTTTTGTGGTCAGGGTGTATTTCCACTTGGTTATATCAGATAACCCATCCATCATGGATATTCTAGCTGATCCAACCACCTTCTGCAATATATTATCCATCTTAGGCAACGCGTAGTTGTCTTTCAGCGATGCCCAGTTTAGATTCTGAAAATCTACACATAGCCTTATCTCTCCATTCTTTTTCTGGACAGGGACCAAGTTGGCCACCCACTCAAAGTATCTTAAAGGTACTATGATTTTTTCCTACATTAGCTTCCTTACCTCCTTTTCAATGGAGGGGAGTAAGAGCGGATTTATCTATCTTAGTTTCTGCTTGCATGGTTTTATTCAACTTTTCAATGGAAACTTACGAAGTATGATGTTAGCATCAAAAGCTTTCAAATATTCATAAGACCAAGCAAAAACATCTTTGTAAATTTTGAATAGATTTAAGTGCCTTTGTTTGTATTACAAGGGAATTCCTTTTGACATCTTGACCATTTGGGGTTCCTCCTCTGAGTCGAGATTGCAGTCTTCTACTTCATCTATCTCCAAATCCATTGGTTTGGATGCTATGCCATCCTTATTAAAAATCCTTTCTACTGGGACCAATCCCTGAGGGATTCTATTCCCTTTTAGTTGCATAATTTTACGCCCAGCCACTATGTCTTTCCATGAAGTGGCTTCTTGATTTGCTTCTTCTTCTCCTTGATCGATGGTGGAGTGGGCAAACTCCCCAACAACTTCTATGAATCATTTCACTTGCTCATCGTCCTTGAATACCTGCCAGTGCTTGACATTATTAGGTATTGAGGGTCTATATCTGACTTCTACCTCATATCCGTGGAGCAGATTTTGAGGGGGCCTGAAACTTCTTGTAGCTACAGCAAGGGAGTCAACCATTCTATTTCCTTCCATGGACAGAAACTAGATGTTAAAAGCAAGGAAGAAGTTATCATTTAAATCCCACACTTCATTCAGGTAAGTCCTTAGTTGGGGGTGTTTGGCTTGGCACTGATTTTTCATCTTCCTTACGACCAGCTTAGAGTCTCCATAGACCGTTAGGCATTCAAAATTCATATTTTTTTCCGGTTTTAACCCAAGGAGTAATGCTTCATACTATTCTATGTTGTTGGTCACTTCAAACTCCAGCTTGAATGAGAGGGGTATCAGGCTGCCCTCTAGAGATACCAACAATATTCCAGCTCCATTTCCCTCTTTTGAGTTTGCTCCATCAAAGTATAATTTCCATACTTTTTTTCATTTCCGTGTTGGTGTTCTAACTGCCATGTTAGATGTACTCATGTTTCCTCTAGGAAGGTCTCATCTTCTTCTAGGAGCAGGCAGGAGAGGTCACGTTCCTTCCCATGCAGTAGGGAGTTTTCTAAGCCTTTAGGTGGGGTCACAGTTTTTACAAACTTGGACTCTCTATACAACCTTCTTTTCTCTCCTCCAAAAGTGGGAATAGTGGCATAGGTTAGATCTAACTTGATAGAGCCCCCCACCTTAGAACCCCAAGATCTAGATAAGAGCATGTCAAACCGAGGAGGAATATCGGCCACCACTATGTCCATTACCACAATTTTCATAAGGATCTGAGCCAGGTTTACCACCAAATCCTTTATCATCCCTAAGCGCTTGAATCTCTTAGAGTCAAAGGAGTACAGGTCCTTGTATGGTCTGGTGATCTCCGAGCCCAACTATTCCATTAGTGATAATGTCATGAAGTTGTGTGAGGATCTAGAATCCAACATGCAATTGTGTAGCAGCTCTTGGTCGGAACTAGACTTCTTGGATCACTTGTTAATATTGTAACACTACCTATAGGAGCTTAAATTGACTCGGATGCTTGATGGATTGACTTCTGGTGGGTTTTATTAGTTCGTTCATTTATAACTTAAATAGTTAAAGATTATTTGACAGGATCTTCTAATCCACCAAAGCTCTATCTATCTATACTGAAGGCCAAATACAACCATCAGAGTCAGAACGTGACTGCGCATAACTTCTAGACCATTGGTTTTCTTTCACCCTCCATTGACTGAATGTATGATAAAATGTTGTCGGTATCAATCACTTTTATTCTATTTTTGTCTCTTCGGACTCCTATCCATTTGTTGTAGTTTCGATTAGGAACCTATGGCGTTGAGCACTGATATATTTACATAATACATAAAAATAGATGAGACCCTAAATAGAAGAGAACCCTCAATGTCTAGAAAATAAATTGATACGGAATAATAAATGGACTATCCTGTACGCATTTTAATCAAACTGATTGGGGAGGGAATGAAGATATGGTAGAATTTCCATTTTTGATAGCTTCTTTTCTTTTTCTTGCTTTTACAGCAGGTTTTCTAGCTCTCAAATTAGGTCAAGCACTATATGATTGCTGATTTTTTCTGCTTTTCTTGGCCTGGCCATCGTCCAAGCCAAGAAAAGCAGCAAAAATCAGTCATACATAACTATTTTTAACAAAATGAACAATGCAATTGACTGAATTGTTCTTTATCCAACTAAATAATTGCAATATTAATTATATTTTGCCGATACAATCTGTCTATGGTATACACCTTTAATCCACCATTCATTTTGTTACACATGAACTCTTCCATCTTGGCGAGATGCCTGAGCGGACCAAAGCGGGAGATTGCTAATCCGTAGTATGGATCATCCGTACCGAGGGTTCAAATCCCTCTCTCTCCGTTCGTCCGCTATTGATCCTGAAAACGAATAACCCTGAATCTTTTCTATGGAACGAAAAAGACCCTATTAACCTAGATACTTCCTATTTGACTTTTTTTTCTTGCATAGCACAAAATGATAAAGTTGTCATTTTGATTGAGCATTTGAACTATGCTTAGTATTTTATCTTTTCCTACCGTAAAGTATTACTGTTTATGGAAAAATAATAGCTCCACTCTTTAGTAGAAAAATGATAATTTTCATCAAAAATTATATCTAACTTGGTCCATAAATTGCAAAGGTATCATTCATGAACGAATGGAAGGATTAGAATATATTTTTCTTTTCTTCTTTTTTTATAAATATAATTGGGACCAATCCCTACATTATGTATTGGTACACACAAACGATAAAATATATTTTCCTCTCCCTACTATTATGTATGAACAAAATTGTTTCAAACTTGTTCCATCATTAGCAATTTCTAAGTGAATAGATGTTCACTTTTGAGATGATCTGGGTCTAGCTCGATAACGTGATCTCTTCCAATCCAATGTGAGAAAGTTACATAGTGTCTACCTTTTCTGATAAAGGGGTGTCCGCATGGGTTTGTCTTAGTATCGTGTTCATACTGTCGTATTGAATGATCATGGACAGTTAATTTTTGTACATATAATGCATACAACTCTAGTTGCTAGTTGGGTTGGTTCAATGAATCTATACGAATTAGCAGTGCTTAT
>APFE031409359.1:0-16168 GCA_000404065.3 Pinus taeda | reverse complement strand
TATCATGTTTTCTGGCCTGTGATTTTTGGCAGCTATCTGGTCGTGGATTACTAGGTTCATGTAGAAAGGTGGTGTAGAAGGATCCAACTCTCCCACATGTGACTCAAACACAACCATTCGCCTCTAATCTTGGAGGTTTAAACTATCATGGGTTGGTGCTGAGGTAGGTGGATGCATGAATTGAGAGACTTGAGCTTTATAAGTAAGCTTCTTTAGAAGATCATTCAAAGGAACAGGAATTTCACCTTTTCAAGCTCCTTTTCGATATTGAATGCAGCTTGGACATTTTCTATACCCCTGGGCTTTGTTCCTTCTTCCTCACCACTGGTAGTTTTCAGCAGAATAGGTGCCTCCTTTTCTATGTGTCCCTCTGAACTGTTGCTTTCCTTATTAGAGGATACTTTTATCTTGGAAGGGTTAGGATTTAGCTTACCTTTCCCTTTATTTAGTGCTAGGAGAACAACTTGGGGAGCAATTTCCTCTTATTGTTCTAGTTCTCTTGACCTCCTCTTTGAATTTTTTAGATCATACTTACATTGTGGTTGTGCTTGCATGAAATTTGCAAATTATTTTCAATAAAAATCTATATCTTCCTCACTTATTTTTGCTTCTATATCATGACTGGCTTCCTGGCAAGCCATATTCTCATGTTCTTCTTCGGAAAAATCATAATACAAATTTCCCTACAGCTCATGTGTATCTGACAATTTCTCATCCAGATCCTCTTCTAAATATAGAGGATGAGGGATCTGATCGAGATGTTCCTTTCTTTCCCTTGGAAGTATTTGTAATGTAGGCCTTCTATACTGCAAGTTATAACCCCGGTTGTTGACTTGAGCATTCTGTTTGGAGAGGCTCTTGTTCTCAATTTCAAGCTTTCCAACCTTCCATGATAAACTCCTGATGAGTTTGTCCAGTTCATCCCACTTTGGGTTTGATGATTCTCTATCTCGACCGAAGGAGGATGCCTCTTCTTTCCCTCTTTTATTCTTAGT
Organism: Pinus taeda; assembly: GCA_000404065.3. Taxonomy (NCBI): domain Eukaryota; kingdom Viridiplantae; phylum Streptophyta; class Pinopsida; order Pinales; family Pinaceae; genus Pinus; species Pinus taeda. The sequence continues at coordinate 15,173 of APFE031409359.1, read as the reverse complement.
AGGTTCTTGCTTTCCTCTTGGCTTTCCTGTTGAGGTGGAATTCACTTCCACCTCAAGTGCATCGATTTGGAGTTGATCTAGAGTGAGAGACTTCCTTTTCCTTGAAGTAAACCCAAAATCAAATCCCAAGGCTCCCAAAAAATCTACTCGAGCAACAACTGGAGGAGCCTTTATCTTAGCTAGAAAGTTATTGTACTTCTTGTTGAACCTTTTTATAAATTATGAGATATCCTCTTTTGGATTCTTCTTTATGGCGTTAAACTTTGTGAGGAGGTACTCATGATTTCTATTTTCACCCCATTTCTGTGTGAAATATTTTTCAAGTTCTTCCCAAGTAGTGATGGAGGCATTGGATAGGGCTTTGAACCAATTTTTGGCCTCTCCATCGAGTGATTGTACAAAAAGTCTCATGACCACATCCAGTTGTTCCACATTTAGGTTCTCAGCAAAGGCACATAAGGTTTTAATGTGTCTTTGTGATGTTTTATCATATTCCCCAATGAACCTAAGCAGAAGCTTTAGGATGTCTTGGGTCATGGAACTTAGGGGCTGACGTAAATTAAGAGGGGCATATTTATTTAGCAAAAACCCCATAAGGGCCATCTAGATTAGTGGAGGGGGATTGAGATTCACATGAGGAACTTAAGCCAAAAACACAGTGGTAGGAGTGGCTAGACTAAAAGAAGGATATGTAAGGGACATAGGAGTAATTCTTGAGTAGTGAGTAACAACAAGTTGAGCTGGATGAGGAGGCTTCAAAGACTAACGGGACGGTAGTGCAGGCAATGGGATTTTTCTCCTTCTAGAATTTTTTAAAATTTATTTTTTTGGGTCAGATACAAATGGGAATTTTTGTTAAGAGGTATCTAAGCGAGTGTGAGGCTTCTTAAAATCCAGTATGATGAATGATGATGGGGTTTGTGCGAAGTCACCAAGGTGATGTGGGTGCAATAAAGACTTCTTTGCTCACTTACACAAAGAGTGCTCAATTTGTCATATCCCAAGGGAAAAATCCTTTAATACGTTCCCTGGCAACGACGCTAGAAGATATTGTAGCTCCCAGAGACAACCTTGGATTGCTTACAAGACCAGTGCCTAGGCACATCTAGATTTTGAGTGTCTCAAATGATAGTTAGTAAAATGGAGACCTCACATATATTATATATATATATATATATATATATATATATATATATAGATATAGGATAGAATGGGCTAGTTCATTCATCTAAAGGAGTAAGACATGGATTTCTGGCATTTCTTCACATGTTCAAATTACATAAATATATGCATAAAAAGGTGGAGAACAAGCAGTTCAAGGAGTTACAACTTAATAAGGTTTTGTGGAGAAAATGATAGAGGATAAGTAGAAAGAGAAACTCATCACATAGAGCATAAAGCTTCAATAATTCTACACTTAACACATAGAGCTTGAGGCGTTAAGAATTTCTATACTTATCTGAGTTGCAAGTAGATATAATGGATGAAAGAGGGACTGAATGTTATGATTCATGTGGCACAAATTTAAAGATATAATTTCAATAATCGATACAAGCACATGCATTAATAATGTCGATACAAATGAATCTTTGAGGAAGTTACAGGCATATGCATTAACATATCGATACAAAAGAATATGTAAGGGATTTTGAAATATTTCTAGCTGCGATGATTGCATGAATTCAGAGAAGAAACATGAACATAATGACTTCTAATAGAGGAGTAACCTACTGTAATACTTGATTTGGGAATCACCATCATTTCCTTGATATTCTGAAATATTTGTATTATGAAGCCATATAGTCTGAAAATAACATGTAATGTTTTCTTTAGAATTTCTGAACCTTTTTTAAGTGTTTCTTCCCCTTATTTATTGGAAGAGGAGGAGCGTTGAATATTCATTACATCAAAAATCTTCAGTGAAGTCTTAGTTGTCAGGTTGACTAGCTGTCTCAGCTAGGGATGGCTCTGTGGCCCAAAAACATTACAAAAAATTAATCGCCTCATTAAATGGATGCACCTTACGTGATAACAAATCAGTCGATCACATAAGAGTGCCAGCAAAATATCTTTGTGCCCATATTGTGCTCACTTCTGTTTCTAGTTGTAATTTTCTCATGGTATGGTATCCTGGGTTGCTCAGTCGACTCCCATCACTTCTTCCTTTACTGCTTGAACCATTCATCCTTTAAAGCTGGGAATGGGTGCTATCAATTTCATGTTGTGGTACTGAAACAGAGGACCCTAGGGCGGTACTTCATCTTTCTTTTGTATGGGGACACCATGTTGGGTAATCAAGTCCTCACGAGCCACTAAGTCTTTGTTTACTTCTGCCAGTGTAGACCCTAGTTTTGTGTCAGAAAGGGCCTTTCTGGATCGGCCCATTTTGAGTTTGAATGCCCCATCTCCCATATTAAATGCCTTAACTGCCAACCCACTGTGCCTTTAAAGCTCTGCAAAGCACTATCGGTGCCCTGATATGCCTGGTGCTGCATTCATGTTGGAATACGGAGGAATTTCCTGTGCTGGCCCTTATCACTAAAACATCATGAAACAGGCGATTTTTGATCTCCCTTGGCCCCTTATGATTTAGCCCCTTTTACTTCATGTGACCGGGAGCTATGACCAGGTGCTTAGTCCTCGGGCGTTAGGGCCATTGGACTTCCTGTTGGGGGATTTTTCCTTTGTCATATGAAATCTCGCATACCGGTGATTTATAACACTTGCCTTTAATATCTCCCCTTGAACCTTGTGATCATCAATTTGTGGGATTGAGCCCACCCTGGGTCTTGCAATCGCCACACGAGAGAGGGAGTTGAGGACGAGTAGTTTTCAGAGGGGGGCATGAGCGGTAAGTGATAAGCAAAGAGGGGGGTGCAAAATGATATGAGAGGGACACATAGTAGAGGGGCCTAGCGGGCAAACCACTTTTCGGACCCCCGCCCCCTTGCTGGTAAAGGGAAACATGGCAGGAGGGGAAAAAAGACCTGGAAGTCGATGATCCAGGCAGAGTCAATCTGGGTTGTTCAGAGATGGGTTTGTTTTAGTAATATGTAGCCTTTGGAAAGGGACAAACCTGATAGCCCTTTAAGTCTTTTGTATAAAATATCACATCTGGACTAGGGTTCTTGCATATCGCAATCGCAAGCTAGAACGAACTTTGGTGGAGGAGGAAACTTTGCTTTGTGTGATTGTCGATTGCGGGTTTTATCACATCATCAATCCCACGTGGCACTTCCTAAATGGTGAAACGTGTCACTCAGAAATTCCCCCATAGGACCTATAAAAAAGTCAAATCTGTGTGCCACGTGTCCTTTGTACTGTCGCGTCATCTCCTCACTACCATGTCATGCTGATGTCAGCTGCCCCGTGGATTCTTAGGACCAATAGGATTCTGCCATGTGGCCCCCTAGAGAAGAGAGAAAAGGACCCATCCGCCATTGGTTTTTTCATGAATTCCTTTGTTAAATAAAATCGGCCCCTCCCAGTGCTTGAACACTAAAGCCCAAATTCTCGGTAAATTTGCACTATCAACCAATTTTGCCCACACAATTCCTTAAGAATGATCCTTTGGGCCCGTCGATTGCTGATTTACAAGTATTGTGGGGTTGCGATATTGCGAGAATGTGGGAGTGCAGGACTGCGATATTGCGGGAATGAGGGACTACGGAATGCGGGGATGTGAGATGCGGGACTGCCCACTGTTGATCACTGATTATGCGGGATTTTTTTGCCTCAGACCCACCGATATGTGATATCGGTGATCAGCTGATCACTGATTTCGTTATGTTCTACCCCGTTGCCACTTCATAAAAATGTTGATTTGCGATTGTGATGAACTCCTGAACCTCCAATATGCTTTTCTCCTTCCCCTTTAAAGGCAAAAGAACCTCTAAACTTTAACAGGCCATATCTTCTGACCCATAAGTCCTTTTTTAGACTTTCATATATAATGTTAGGAAGCTCGTTCTGAGCAACATGCAATGGATAGGGTCTGATTTGGCTTTGAGTGCTTCTAAGGCCGGGAAGATGGCTTCAAACTTCACTACTCTTTGGCAACTTTGATCAGTTGAAGACTCCTAATACAGTGAGTGGAAACACCTTCCACACTCTCATTCTTGTGTTGATGTAAGCACCCATGACGCTTACCAATGTCGCTCATTCTAATAAAATTGCAACACCTGTCATGATCGAGCAATGGTCATATTAATGCGGAAAATCATTAAGCACACAAAAAATATGCAAAGATAATGGATCGTTGTTAATTTATATTTGATTTATGATTCTCATGTTTTGATTATATTTATACTACTCCATTTTAATACACACTATGAAAAAGGTCCAAGTCCACTCTATCTATATTTAAACTTCTACATAGTTTGGGACTTTGGCCTTATTTAATGAGATATTAAAGTAAATTTTGGAGCTGATATAAAATTAGAATGCCTACATATACAAAGAACATGGTTGATATCAAAACTAGAAAAAGGAACATTCCCAATTGCAATACAAAGCGAAGCACATTTTTGGCATATTTTCGTTCTTATTTTTTATGATTCTTATTTATTTCTTATTCCTTGAACATGAGTTATTACTTCTCTATCTTAACTCTCACTCTGGTTTACATCTATTAAGCTGGTGATCTTAAGCATATGAAAACTTTGTTAAAATACAACTTCTTCATATTTTCAATCTCAATCAAATGAAGAAGTTATCCCTTTTTGGAGAACATCAATATCTTTTAGGTAAATCATAACAATATTCTTCAAGGTAAGTCTCATTTTCATCTTTTACCAGTTTATTTATGATTTTCGTTTTAGCCTTGTTTTTAGTATTTGCTGATCTAAAGCTCTATTTTTTCAAGTATTCGAAAATTCCTTTGAAAATCTAGAACCCCTACTTACTGAGATTTGGAACTTGGTCTCCTTATTAAGAAAAACAATTATGATGTTGATCAAATTGAAAATAAGCTAAATCAAGGAGTCTCTTAACCTCTATTTTGCTTTCATTTAGTATAGTTATGGGCCTCATCTTTGTTAGATAATTGTTAAGATATTTTCATGCATGCTGAATTTTGAAACACAGAAATTTGCAAGGGGAGGGACACATTATTTGATTTCATTTTCTCTCATAACCACTATCTAGTCTTTATTTTGAAAACCTTAATTACCTATAACTCTACGAGATATAATTCATCAAAATATCAACTTAAGAAAAACATATATTTTTCCCTCATACTTGTTCTTTTGTTGAGACATTTTTATAAATAGTCTTGTTGGGGTTTCTTTTAAATATGGATTTTATATTTCCTTGTTTGGTTTTTATTTTTTTTTCATATGCGATTTTTGGAGTGTTTCGATTTTACTTTCATTTCGAATTGGTTTTCGTGATATAACCAAAGATTTATATGGAATAATTTTTCTTACCCAACCGTTTGTTGACATGCATGGAGAATTTTTACTCTATCAATTTCATGGGTTTCTATTTACCTTAAAGTGACATATTTATTGAATTCTATGTCCTCTCACCTTAATTATTTTCCCCTAGAGGAGAATTCATCTTTTCCATGTGATAGGGTTCATCTTTCTAAGGAAAGAACTCACTTGAGTCTAATGCAATGAATCTCACCCATTCCTCCACTTCACATAAAAACCTCTAGATTGATAGTTGTAGGGAAAGATGAGAGAGTCAACATTTTATAATTATTATATCCATTGCCTTTAAAATATCTTGTACCGCCTTGCCCTCTTCATCCAATTGCTAAAAAGAAATCTCTAAATAAAGTTTATCAAAAGGGTGGTACAAGAGGGTTGAACGCATATATGTGTGGGAAGAACTAGTAAACCCATTGGGGTAGTGAAAAGGCTCACTAGCAGTGGGGCTATGCTTTGGTGCTGTTAATATAACTTCTTCGAGGTATTGAACAAGCTCGTTGGCAGTGAAGCGATGTTGGGTAAGGGAAATTATTTATTTTGATGGATATATACTTTCTTTAAACTTCATGTTTGTATCTCTTCTATTACTCACATGAGGTAAACTTAAAATTAAATATTCCCCTAAAAACATGGATTCTTGGTTTTAGACTCAATTTGTTTCAAGTACTTATCTTCTTAGAACTTATATTAATTTATTAATGTGGGACACATGGGAAATGTTTTAATGTTTTAAGGCTTGATGGAACTCATCACTTCAACCTTTTGGTAAATTTAAACTCATTTTTAATCAGAGATAAATTCTTTTTCCCTGTGTGTTGTCATTGTTGTGGCCACAACCCACCCCCCCTCCTTCCCCCCACCAATAATTTTTAACAAAATATATGGGGACCCTCTATGTAAATTTTGGTCATATCATTCCTTTCATGCTTTGATTTTGTTAATTTTAAGATGTTTTCATTTTTCTTAATTTTCCACTTTGATCACTTCATTGTCTGCGGTTTCTCTCCAACTTCCTAACAATTCAACTTTTGTTGAATTTAGACTTATGGTTTGAAAATAAAACTTGTTTAAAATTTGGTTGAATTTCACCACATAGACTTAAATATGTAAAACAATATATTTTACTCTTGTTTTATAGATTAAATTAATTTAGAAAATATATATATATAATATATATAATATATATATATATATATATATATAATATATATATATATATTTATATATATATATATATATTATATAATATATATATATAATAAAAACTATATTAAAAAATGTGACTATAAATATTATTAAATAGCATATATTATTTAAAATACAAACAATAAAATATTTAAAAATAAAAATAGCACTCTGCTTATAGCACCCTGGAAGTGTTGATGATTATGAGAGGAGTTGAATGCACTTGTTTCTCCTACAAATCTTCCATAATTTTCTTGAGCCACACAATTTCCTCTATTGCTTTAGTTGTTGCCACATATTCTGCCTTAGTTGTGGAATTTGTTGGCTTTGATTATTTGCGTGACCTCCAGGAGACAGCTCCTAATCCAAGATTCATAGCATAAACTGAAGTAGATACCCCAATTATTTATCTCCATCGAATTCTGGATCAGAGTATCCAATCAAGTTAAATTCGCCCACCTATGTATACTCAAGTCCAAACTCTTGATTTCCCTTCAAGCACTTGAGAACCCTTTTCACAACATACCAATGTCCTTCACAAGGCTTTTTCATAAACCTGGATAGAATTGCAACAACAAATGAAATTTTTGGTTTGGTAGTATTCAGGTAGTTGAGACTTCCTACAAATTGTCTATACTTTGTTGCATCCTCAAATTATTTTCCTTTTGTGGATGTGAGATTTAAGTTCTACTCTATTGGAGTAGTCAAAGGATTGCACTCATCTATGCCAGACTTGTTCAACAAGTCTCCAATGTACTTCTTTTGAGAGAGGAATATAAAATTCGAATGTTGAGTTACTTGAATACCAAGATAGTAGTGAACATACCCCAAGTATGTCATTTCAAAACCTTTCCTCAATTCCTTCTTTATGGATGCAATATAGCTCTCATTATTCCTTGTCATCAAAAGATCATCTACATACACCACAAGATATACAATTGTTTTTCCAACTTTATTGACAAACAAAGTTGCATCATCAAGATCATAATGTTTGAAGTTGAGTTTCAGAAGATTCTTAGTTAACTTCTCGTACCAGGCTCGCGATCCTTGCTTGAGTCCATACAAGGATTTTACAAGATTGCATATTCTATGTTCCTAGCCCTTCATAGAAAATCCTTCTAGCCGGGACATAAAAACATTGTCTTTTAGATATCCATTCAAGAAATAAATTTTACATCCGTTTGATGGAATTTCCAACCATTTTGAGCTTCCAAGGCAAAGAGTGTCTAAATGGTAGCCCATTTTGTTGTGGGGGCAAAAGTTTCCTCATAGTCGACCCCTTCTTTCTATGCAAAACCTTTTTCCACAAGCCTGGCTTTGTGCTTGTTAAGTGAGCCATCAACTTTATAACTTTTCTTATAGAACCACTTGCAGCCTATTGGTTTGGTTCCCAATGGAGGATCACCCAGCTTCCAAGTGTCATCCTTTATCAAGGCATCATACTCTTTTTGCATTGCTTCTTTCCATTCATCATGAGAAGTGGCTTCTCTTAAGGAAGTTGGTTCAAAATCTGTAGACAAATTTAGTTCACAATCATAAGAAACTTCATATAAATATGTGAATCATAATCATCTACATCACCTCCATTCTGTCTGGTTGAACTTATTTTTCCTATCTTTCCAACCTCATCAGGATGAACACTTTCAAGTGCCTTTGTCAACCATTTTGTAGGACCTTTTTTAGATGGCCCAAACTGTTCAGTTGATTGAGTTGGGGCTAAATCAAGATTTAGTCTCCCAATTCTATCAATCACATCAATCAAAGTGTAATTTGGATAAATGGTTGGAGCTTCACATGATGGAGAAAGTGCTTCAGAAGAAGATTCCACATACTGATCCAATATAGGAATCCTCCCTTCAAGATGTGGAATCTCATTATCAAATTATTGAAAAGAATTGGCATGTTCGAATCTATCCAAGTGATCAAGTTGTCTCTCAACAACATTGTCAACCTTGGAAGATTCACGAAATATCACATCTCTAGATACTACAAACTTCTTATTAATTTCATCATAGAGACAGTATGCTTTGGAGGTACTTGAATACCCCAAGAAGATACACTTATGACTCCTTGCACCAAGTTTTTTTCTTTGTTCCTTAGGTAGCAAGGCATAATTTGCTAAAGGAATGTGGCCATACCACATTTCATAAGGAGTCTTATTTCTATTAGCATTAGATGGACACCTATTTTTTATATACACAACACATAGAACCTCATTAGTCCAAAACATTAACTTTACATTCTTGAAAAACATCATGGAATGTACCATATTTAAGATTGTCATGTTCATTCTTTCAACTACTTCGTTCTATTGGGGGTTATAAGGCATATTTGTTTGATGTTTAATCCCATGCTAGCGAAGATAGTTTTAAAATTCATTAGATGTGTATTCTTTTCCATTATCAATGTGAATAGAGCTAATATGAGATTGTGCATCATTTTCAATCCGTTCATGAAATCTCTTAAATGTTTGAAAAGCATCAAATTTTTTCTTCAATAAATAAACCCAACACATTCGGGTGGCCGTCAATAAATGTCATCATATATTTATTTCCATTTGCAGAAGGAACAAGCATTGGGCCACATAAGTCTGAATGGATAAGTTCAAGTTTTCTGTGTGCTCTGGAATGTGAATCATGAAAATATTGTTTGTTGTGCTTTCCTAAGATACAAGCATCATATTGCTTAAGTTTCCTAGGAATTGTAGGCAAACCAGTAACAGCACTTTTCTTCAACATACGAAAGTTGTCATAATTCAAGTGTCCAAATCTAGCATGCCATAAAAGACTTGATGGAAACGTACCTTTTATCATAATGATAACTGTATGAGAAGTTATGTGCAGGAGAAGAGGTACCTTGCAACTTCAGAAGTCTTTCTTCTTCTATCCCCATCATGACAAGTGAGTGACCTGATGCTTTTCTAACCTCAACCTTGTCATCAAACATATGAATGTAGTGTCCTTTCTGGCAAATGTCGACCAAATATAATTAGTTTCTCCTCAGCTCTAGGAGATATAAAACATCATGCAAAAGAAATTCTGGAAGACCAGGCAGTTTGAGCCGGATGGTGCCAAGCCCTGATGGCTTGATTTTTGAATTTTCTACAAATCATATTTCTCCATCAACATTGAAAATAAATTCTTCAAAAAAATCTCGCCTAAAAGTCATGTGGCAAGTTTCTCCTTAATCAAGCAACTGCAACTGATCATCTTTCCAAGAAGCAAGTGAAACATTGAACAATTCTTCGGTTACTCCATTATTACAATGCGCCACAACATAGTGAGAATAATTCAGGTGCTTTACCTTTCCCTTTGTCATTAGTTTTACCTTTGCCTTCATTTCTTTCCTACTCAATTATTTCCCATGACAACTTATATGTGGATGCATCATGTCCATCTCTATTGAATCATTTGAAATTAATATCAGACTTTTCTCCTTGGAACTGTATGCCCTCATGCCTCTAAAATTCCTTCTTCCTCTTCCTCTTCCTCTTCGGCCACCTCTTCCTCTAGAAGAATCTTGTGCATGATTCTTCTCCCTATGTGCAAGATACATAGATTCTTCAAAATATTGAGGAGTTGTTTTCTTCCCATAATCCTTCTCTCTCTTAGCAAGCTTCTTCTCATGGGAGTCAAAGGTAATATCCTTGAGGTTTTCACTTTCTTGGAATGACTCATAATAATTTGAATAAGTGGTATATAGTGTCTTCACATAAGTTATGAGAGGAATGTCTATTTCAACACCAGTGTTTTTTATACCATGCATAATGGATCTTACTTCTAATGCTAAAGCAAGAGGGTCATAATTTTTTAATTCAAGGTTGGACAATTTAATCATCAAGTGGACAAATTCAAGTTATGATTCAGAATGTGAGTCATATAGTTCCTTCAACTTATTTAAGGCTTCAAAACCATTTGAAAATGGTGAAATATGGTGACTCACCTCTTCATTTACAAATGTTGCAACCAAGGCATAGAACGTTTTGTTCTTATTTTCCCAAATGGAAATCTCCTTATCTGAAGTGGGATTTGCAGGTTCATTATCTCCTTCTCCTTCACAGACTCCTCTACACAACTAATTAAAAAATGAGAGTGTGTTTTATCTTCCTTGTCCATTCAGGATAGTTCTCTGAACTACTCCAACAATTGATATCAATGAATGCATTTTAAAATCTTATTATTATGTACAAAATGTATTCTGCTCATAATATACTATAAAAAATGCACTTCTTGATGGTGTATTTTGTTAAAAAATACAATTCTATTATATATATCTATATATATAGATATTTATATATATATATATATATATATATATATATATATAATATATATATATATAGATATATATATATATATAAGTATATATAGTATATGACAGAGGTATTATTTAGGGAAGGGTTATATGTGGGAGGGTTTATATGGGGAAGGGTGTATATGGGGGAGGGAGGTGTTAACACGTGGGATTATGAACCATGGAAGGTATTATTTAACCGAGCGTTATATGAAGGGGTTGTTAAGAAATGACAATTTGGTAAGAAGTGGGTTTGGGCCCCACAATAGGTGGTATGTGGGGGCACAAAGGGTGGTAAGTGATGGTGGAGGAGTGTTGGTGTGGTGGTACGGTGGAGCAGTGTTATATATGGACCAGCGAGTGGAGTGGTATTATATATGGACCTAGTGGTGGAGGGTGGTATAGCCGGGAGATACATAGTCAACTCAACCGGGAGGGAGTATTATAACCAGGAGTATTATATATGCTAATCGAGAGTATTATATATGATAATCGGGACTTATATAGCAGTATGGTAGTTCGGTGGTAGGTATGCGGGATATGTTATATAGTAGTCACAATAACAACACAATGAAATATAATGCAACACGGTCACAATAATGTTGCAACAAAGAGCCATGATGGGTGGTATGTTGGTAGGGAGGTGTAATACCACTCAATGAAATACCACTCAGCTCAATGTAATACCACCAATACCATTCAACACGAATTATACCACCAACACAAACATATCATAACCGAATCATAATCATTAAAAAATCGACATACCATGCCACAGCGCCTTTGGTCGACTGTTCTCACCACACCACAACACTTCTAAGCAACACACTTCCAGCCACAACACCACACTTCCCGCTTTGTCCTCTATCCTCCTCTCAATGCAGAGAATTGATCAAATGCCAAAATTTGAACCAAAATTTGAACCAAAAATCGCCAAAGAAGTGTACACAGTCGGAAACTCAATGTTGCACAGAGAATTGTGGGCATTCATCTAAAGCATAGCACCGACACTATATGCATTCAACGTAATGTTTGAACGCACTACACTAATTTAACTCACAACCATACGTAGAAAAGAACACAAACCAATGTCACTTCAACAAACTTGAAGGAGACAACACACAAAACTCTAAATGGGAGCAGAAAACTAGGAGAATACAGGGGTTACAAGGGCAAGAAGGAAGCCAAAAATAGAGGTTGGGACTTGTGCTATGATACCATGTTGAGCCAGGAGGTAATTCCTCAATGCAAATTTTGATTTTGCATTAAGACTAATCATAGATATGTACATGGAGGGAGAGGCTTTTGGGCTTCATCTCCCAGTGTCTCTTCATATTCCAATTCTCCTTATTTCTATTTACACTATTTTACATCGATTATCTAATCCCAAAGATTAGGTGTCAACAATTGCAATAACTATATCAATTGTTATAACTTCTTCATAAGTCTAATATTCATCACAAAAAACATGTTAAATCCCCATTGTTTTAATCACTTTTCTCTTGATTTGGATTAGATTTATATATGATTCTAATCGAGACGTGATAGATTATTTTTATTTTATTGCTTACATTATAAATTAAATTTACATTTAAAATAAATCCATCGCACCCTAGAAGTCTCTTTTTGTAGAAGAAAACATTAGTGTGGCTTGGTTGAGCCCTTGTTTAAGCTTAAGGATTGCTTTCTTACAAGTGCATTGCAAGAGGGTTAATCTCATTTCTCTCTTCTTGTTGATGAACACTTTGATATATCACAATTTAGAAAGGATAGTGAGGGGTTAACTGGACCCATTAGAACTAGTCGAAACCACCATACCAAATGGAAAAGAGTTTGATTTGGGGCTCTGACTTGGTGGTCTTCCTAAATGTTGATAAAGTCATTTTCGGCCATCAACGGAAGGATGCAGGTTTGGGTTTTGTATGAATCCTTGCATGGAAATAATGATAGTATGCTAAAATCATGGATACCTTTCAAATATTCCAAATGGGCCTTATCATGTAAATAAGGCATAAGTGAACTCTTAATGTTTGTCTCATTCTTTTTTTTTCATTCATTATATTATATATTTTTCCCTTTATGAAAGTCAAATTCACATGTATTTTATATTATACATATTATATCAACAATCTTATGAATGGAAACAAAATATTAAAGTTAATTGAAGTGGTTATGTTTTTAAAAATAAAGAGTTCATTATTTCTTTGTATTTTTTTTCTTGAACGGTATATGAGAAAGTAATAGAGGATTTGGTAAAATGAATCCATATGTCTCTTATTACTTCATTATGCTTGGGTATTATGAATCTTATAATTACATAATGACTATCTTCTCTATATAGGAGGAATATGAATTAGATGGTGAAATGATAACACTTATTTCCTCATTAGAAGTGTTGAAATTCTAGTGTTGCAATGACTAGCATTAGAGAAATTTTGAAGTAAGAAATGGGCCTCAAAACAAAAATGTATAACAAAAATCATGTTAGGGCCCTATACTACTAGGGTAACCCCTTATTGTTATTAGTACAACCCCCTTATTATATTGATGTACCCATGTAGTGCCCATATTGTTACCATTGTGCCCCATAGAAGCCCACTATTGTTATTATTGTGCCCTTACATTATTATTGTTATGTTGGCTCTGATTATATTATGACCCCTTGACACCTATATATAGAAAGGAGGTCTTTTCATTTGTATCATCCAAGAATTGTTCATCTGTGTAATGTAAAGGAGGTTTCCCCCTCGAAGATACTTATTTCTAAGGCGATGATCTATCTTTTCTATCTTTTTGTGAGCTTGTTTCATAACATTTGGTATCACAGCTTTGGATTCTAGGATTTTGCTACTCCAAATAGGTCATCGTAGCATTTTCGCTATAAATTCTTTTCTACAATGTTTCACAAAAAAAAAAAAAAACCCATTTGATACGAAATCACACTGAACCTCTGGTCCAAATTTTAGAGCTTTTTGCGCTATATTTGTGGAGATATGATCTGAGGAAGTTGGTCTTTTTACAAACTCCTGAATTACATTCCAAACAGGTGACCTAGGGAAAATCGTCATAACTTTCTCTCTGAGCATCGCATTGAAATTTCGTAAGAAGGTATAGAAAGAAGACGGACTGTAGTTTCTTGTATATATTTTTCAGAGCCAAAGGTTGAAACAGTGACATGTGGCACGTCATACAAGTTCGCTTTACTGAACTAGTCTATAATCAGGTCACTGTGGGAGATTTGGCATAACTCTTCCTTGGAGAATCCAATTTGGATCAGACTAGTGGCATTAGAAAGAGAACGCATAGGGCTACTGCAGGTCATAAGTTTAGAACTAGAAGAACCGAAATTACAAAGTTATAGCCATTTCAAGATCGAGCTCCTAAAATCAAGAAAAGGCGATATGAGGAAGTTTGATGGCAAGGATCTAGTAAATTGGATACTTCAGATGGAGCAATATTTTGATCTACATGGTGTACCATTGTTACAAAAGGTATGTATTGCATCTTCATATTTAGAACTAGATCAATTTTTATGGTATAAAGGGATTTTTTTCGTAAACAACTTGTTACGTTGTCAATTTTCACGGAAGATATGATAGCACATTATGAGGATACAAAGAGCAACACCTTCTTTAGAGCAACACCACAACAATTGGAAAGGGTTAAAGGGCTTTGTTACATAGTGGAAAGTAAAATTATGGCAACAAGGAAGTCTACCCCTCACAACTATAAAGATGGAAGTGTTGTTTCTTCTAGCTTTTCACAACCTATAAAGGGTTACACCACAACAATTGGAAGAAAAAAGAGAAAAAGGGCTTTGTTACAGTTGTGATAGCAAATGCACTAAAGGTCATAAGTGTGCTGAGAAGAAATTATTTTACATAGAATATGAAGAGGAGGAAGAAAAGGATCAAGAAACATCAAAAGAAGAGGATATACACCAGGTCCCCACCCCGAAGAAAGAAGAAATGAATCATACCATATCTTGTAAAGCATTGGCAAGAATTACCACTCCTCAAACTCTCAAGATAGAAGGACATATGAAGAAGAAAATGGTGCAAGAAGTGAAAGATCACGTCGAGAAAGAATTGAGAAAAGAACTTGCAAAGAAAGATGTCAAATGCGAAGCTGCCATTTCTCAAATACACGGACAACTGCAGGACGCTGAGAAACAATTGAATTCTGAAATTTCCGCGAAAGAAGAGGAGTGTAGAGCAGTTAATCTTGATCGAAAGAATCTGGAGGCAACTGTTTTGCAGT
>APFE031409352.1:58785-147737 GCA_000404065.3 Pinus taeda | reverse complement strand
TTAGCTAAGTAATAGAGGCAAGTTGTTGAGATGCCTATTATCTAGTGCTTAGTTTGGAATTAGTTCAAACTGCTCCTAGAAGGATGAGCTTGACCCCTAGAGGTGGGGAAAGAGGTTTGAATTTCTATATTATGCCCTCTCCTTCTCATTTGGTTGGAAGGTTGGACTCTAGAGGGAGAAGTGTTATTGTATTATTGACTTGTATTTTCTGCAATTTGAGGAAAAGGAAGGCCAGGGTTTTGCAGACTTCATTGTGGATTCTTGTGGATTATTATGTTGATGGTGTGCTTCCTACTGTTATTGTAAGTGTGTTTATGTGTTTCATTCCTTGATCTCTTGCTGCTATTTAAACAAAAGAAGTTATAAAGTTTGAATCCATGCATGTCATGCTCAGCTTTCAATTTTGTTTAAATTTTATGTTTTCCACCGTCTAGAGAGGATTCAAATCATTGTTTGCCCTCTTTAGCTTTTCTCCTTTCCTCCTGATCATCTCTTTCAACTAAAGGCATTAGCATAGATTCCTACCTTGCCCCAAGGAATCACCTGCAAAAACTGAGTTCAATCCCCGCACCCTGAATTGCACTCCCTCCAATTGCCACCAAAAAATCCAAAAACTCTAAACCAATTCCCCATATCAGTTTACTAGCCTAAAATCCTTGTTTCCTAATTGGTCAGCTTATCATATTGAAAAATCCACCGAATCTGACCCGAGAGAGCCTTCTCATACCTCGTAGGGCTAGCTACGAGGTGAAATGGTTTGATGTAGCCTTGAGAGTTTGTCTATCTCAGCCTAGGTAAATTCCAAGCGCTAACACCCCCAACGTGAAAAATTATGCTAGTGTCAAACATTGTTAATTTAGAAACTCAAGGGAAAACTCCCTCCTTTGGACAGTCTTCCTCATCAAGAAAGACCCCTCCTATACCTCGAAAGAATTTAATTTGGTTAAGGAAAAATATATTTTTAATATGAAAACCCATATGTGGACAAAAGGAATGGTTGGCCCTAAAGAGAAATTGGATACCCTTGGATGCCTATAAATATAAGTCAAGAGAACCTCATTTGAACATCATAATGAAGCATCTTATTCTTCTCTCCTCTTTGGTTTGGATCACACATATATGAAGTTGGTTTGTGAAAATTGGTTCGTACAAGTCCAAAATTGCAGGGTTTGAGCTCGCACGTCTAAATTAAGGTTTTTGGTTTGAGCTGCAGGGTTGGAACAAGAAAATATTGGTTGTGGCGACACTCATACAAGGTGCTCCCTACGGCTAGAAAGCTTCAACCACTTGCATGGTCACTAGCCCCGTATTGTTATGACCTAGGGTTTTGATGATAGTTGACCACAGATTGTGATGATTTACTGCAGGCTGGAAAACTCAGATTTGAAGAAAATTGTCTATTGGGCTCATCTCTTTTATATTGTTTGGTTGGTTTTGCTAGATAGTTTTGTGATTAATTAATTAGATCATTTTACTCTCTCCTTGTTGAAAATTTTATGGCAATCTAATAAGAAGAATAATTTGAAATGGTTTTTCCCCTTGTGGTGTTTTTCCCTGGTATTTGACCAAACCTGGTGTCTCTTATTTGTCTCTTATTCTTTATTGCATTTACCATTATATCTACAATTACTATTGATCAGTGGAAGATTAAATTATTTTAAAAGATTGCTAATTAAAGATAAGAATTGTGATAAATTTATTTTGATGGCATAGAACTGTGGAAATTTAACATGTTATTAGAGATAAGGTGAATACAAGCCCAAGGAGAGAAGAGATAAGAAAGAAGTTGAAGGAGCCTATTTGGTTTGGTCAAGATGTCGACTTCAAGGATAATGAGAATATTGGTGACTCTTCTAACTTTTCTACTTGGAAAATCAAGTTGGAATTCATATTGGATGACAATGATGCTTTGGAATATGTATAAGGAAAATTACATGCACCTCCAACAAATGATTTTGTTGTTATAAAATCCAAGTACAAGAAAGCTGATCTCAAAGCTAAGAATATTAGTACTAATAGTTCACAAGATCATTTTCTTATTTATGTTGGTAACTTAAAGGCATCTAAGGATATGTATGACAAGTTGGTCAGGATGTATGAGTTCAACAACTTGAATCACATCATCTTTGAAGGATCAACTCAAAGTGATAAAGATGAACAAGGGAGAATTTGTGCAACCATATATCAAGAGGGTATCTCATTTCAGGGATCAAAGCCAAGTTGCAGGTGAACAGGTATCTGATAGGGAGTTGGTATTGGTCACTCTTCAAGCTATTACTCTTGTTTGGAAATCTTTCACAACAATGATGTATTCCCAACATTTGATGAGATTTTTTGTAAATGTACTCAAGAGGAGACACGGATGGGAAAATTCAAAAGCATGGAGAATGATATCCCTTTACATTTGTTTCTCAAGATAATAAAAACAAAGGTAAAGGGAGACCATCCAATCAAAGAAAGTCTTTTCCCAAATCCAAGGACTCTAAGAGAATATTGAGAAAAGATAGACCTCAAATTGAATGTTTCAACTGCCACATGTATGGTCACTATGCTTGAGATTGTCTAAGAAAGGCAGATGCTCCAAGATCCAACCGAGGCTACAACAATGATAGAACATGAAATGATGATAAAAGAGGAGGTGATGATAGAAGAAGGGTATATGATAGAAGAATAAGAGATACACCTGATAATTGAGAAGGAAGATATCATCCTCAAAAGAGAGCAAGAAATTCCAGGTATGAAAATAATGCAATTGCTAGCCAATCTGAATATATTCTTATTTCCACTCTTTCTAGTTATTCTCCTATGGATTCACATGATAGTTGGTTGGTAGATAGTGGGGTGTCTAGACACTTCTTTGGATATAAGGAAATCATCTCAAATCTAGATGAGAGGGAGACAGGTTTGAAGATAATTCTTGGGGATAATTCTATATATCTAGTAAAGAGATTTGGTTCTATTAAATTTGATTTATACTTTGGGAAATCCATCCTTATTCATGTTCTAATGTATTTTCCAAAACTAAATAAGAACCTGGTATTTATTTTTGACTTGGAAGAAATTAGCTTTCATAAAAGTTAAAGTACTCACATGGCCTAGGGAATCTCGCATGAAGGATGTGTTCACATTGGGATCTAGAGTTGAAGGGATCTATAGAGTTAATGGCAGACATTTACTGGAAATGGTTCGTGATACCAATCACCAAAGTGATCTATGGCACTATAGTTTGGCACATCTACATTATGAATCCCTACCAAATTTGATGAAGCTGGTCTCTGGGATGTAGGATGTTCAAGCAAGTCATGATGGAGTATGTCCAGGATGCACTAGTGGAAAGAAGACAAGGGGACCATTCCCCTTTGGTAGGAATAAGATAATTGATATTCTTAAACTATTTCATTATGATATTTGTGGACCTATGCTAGTACATTCTCTTGGTGTCCATCTCTATTATATCATATCCATTGATGAATTCTCTAGAAAGACGTTGATTTACTATTTGAAGCACAAGGATGAGGAATTTGATATGTTCAAGGAATTGTTAGAGAATCAAATACAGAATAAAATCAAGGTCTTCAACTATGACAATGGTGGAGCATACATTTCAAATTAGTTCATTGATTTCTGCAAGAAGGAAGGTAGAAAGAAGGAAACCATTGTACCCTACAATCCAGAGAAAAATGGAATGGCTGAAAGAAAGAACGGGTTGATTGTGGAAGTTTCCCGAGCCATGTTGCATGATCAAAATTTACCTAAATTCCTTTGGGGAGAAGCAATGAATACAACGGTCGATGTAGAAATAGGATTCCTCCTTAATCCTTGGATAGCAAGTCTCCCAAAGAAATGTTCACAGGTACAAAGCCCAATATTGGTCATCTTAGGATATTTGGTTTCCCCATATACTTTCATGTGTTGAAGGATAAGAGGAACAAGTTGGAAGCCACCAAAAAGAAAGGTATGTTTGTTGGGTATTATCAAAATTCTAAAGCATTTAAAATATATGTATCTAGCCAAAGGAAGATCAAGTTTAGCAGGGACATAACTTTTTATGAAGATGTTTCTCTTGGAAAAGAAAGAGACCTTCCTCCTCCAAAGAATAAGAACAATGATGATATGGATATACTAAAAGGTCCTTTTGTACCAATTTATGAGAAGGACATTATTGATGATCCCATGGAGCCTATGGAGCCATTGGATTCTCCTCCAAGCAACCCCCTGCTAGGAAGAGACAATTATAGCTTTGTGATGCTTTACAGGATGCTAAGAAATGTGTTCCTCTCAAAAGTACCTTCAAAGAAAGTAAAAATTTGTGTTGATATCATTGATATGTTGTAGCTATGAGCACTATGTTTTAGGTCAAGCCTTCCATATTTGAAGAAGTAGTGAAATAATAGGTTTTGAAGGATGTTATGGCCAAATAATCGAATCCATTATGAAGAATCATGTATAGCATGTTATTCCGAGACCTAAAGGGAAGTTAATTGTAACTTAAAAATAGTTGTACAAGATCAAACATGGAGTTGATGGAAGCATTGAAAATTACACAACAAGGTTCATAGATAAACGATTCTCCCAAAACAAGGGAGAGGATCATGATGACATATTTGCGCTCGTTTCCTGCTACATCACTTATAATCAATTGTTTCCCTTATTGCTAGTCAAGGATGGACCCTTCACCATATGGATGTAAAGACAACATTTCCTCATGGCATGCTACAAGAAGAAGTATATGTTGAGCAGCCTCGAGGATTTGAAGTAAAGGATAGGAAGATGTAATTTTACAAGTTGAAGAATGAATTATATTGTTTGAATCAAGTTCCTTGAGCCTAATATGCCTGCATTTATAGTTACTTGATGAAGTTTGGATTCACAAGAATAAGTGTTGATGACAACCTCTATTTCAAGGTGGTTCAAGATATACCTATGATTTTCGTTTTATATGTTGATGATATATTACTGATAGGTAGTGATCTTTTGATGATCGAGTGTAAGATGGAGCTTGCCTCTGAGTTTAAGATGGAGGATATTGGCATGATGCAATACTTTCTAGGATTAGAATTTTGGCAGAGACTTGGAGAGATTTTCCTTTCTCAAGGAAAATATGTTATGAATTTATTAGAGAGGTTTGGAATGAAGAAATGCAAATCCTTGGATGCCTTGATGGGGATGAATTTCAAGAATTTATTTGGAGATGTTATTGGACCTAACTTGTCTAACCCTTATGAGTATCATCAGTTGATTGGAGCATTGATGTTTCTCGTGAACACCTATCCAGACATATGTTTTGCAGTGAACAACTTGAGTCAATTCATGATTGAGTCACTTCATTCATATTGGATTGTTTCCAAACACATTTTGAGATAATTGCATGGGATGATCAATATTGGTCTGAGATATACTACAGGACATGCACAATTACATGGAAACATTGATGTTGACTGTGTTGGAAATGTTATTGATGAGAAGAGCACATTTGGGTGCACCTTTATCTTGGGATCTTCCATGATATCTTAGATGATTAGGAAACAAAATTTAGTGGCTTTGAGTATGGTAGAGGCAGAGTATTTTATTGCTAGCATGGATAGCTATGAGTGAGTTTAGTCGAGGAAGCTCTTTAGAGAGTTGTTTGAGCAAGTCCTAGACATGATAGTGATATATTGCAATAACAAGAGTGGTATCCGATTGACAGATAATCCCATGTTTCATGACAAGTCCAAGCATATTGAGATTAGATACCAAAAAATACGTGACATGGTATAGAGTGAGTCATGAAACTATGTCATATTTCAGTTAACGAGGATATTGCAAACATTCTCACCAAGGATTTTCTGAAAGGGAAGTTCTTGGTCTTTAGAGAGAAACTTGGATTGATGGATGTGGCCCTCCCAAGTAAGGGTCTCAGTTGATCAAGGACACTAAGCTACGCTCTTCCCCCTTGGCTGAGCGCCTAGGGTGAGGAATTGAGTCGAAGAGTTCCTGGGGTTGAGGGAACTCGTGGACAATAGACATGTTTGATCCTTACCTCATTGTAAGTGTGTATCTCCCCCTGCTGAGTATACCACAGTATGAATCCTACCCACAATTTGGGCTTGTTGGGATTGTTCCTCCCCATCTGGCCAAAGGGTTGAGATGATGACTTAGGCGTGTTTCATCCTTACCTTGTAGGGTAAGTGTGTAACTCCACCAAGTGGCTTAGGTTGTATATGATCCTTACCTTGTAGGGTAAGTGTGTATCTTCTCCCAAGGTTTTGGATGTAGGTATTCTACCACTTGACTCTTGAGGGTTCTGGTGGGAATATCAGCAAACAATGGGATAGTTGTGATCCTTAACTACCATGTGTTGATGGTGTTGGAAACATATCAACCAAGGGGGTCTCCCTGATGTGAAGTCCCAATTAAACCTCACATTATTTGGAATAGAAGCCCCATTCGGAGTATCATCCTGGTTTCCATATATTCTTATAGATTTTCCTTGGCTCTAATTGTCAGTAAGAGAGAGGAGCGCATGTGTGTCATCCAAAACAAGTAAGTGTGCCTAGTGAATGTTTGGTTGTAGGTGTTCCAAGGTTCTTCTATTGCTGAGGGAAAAGAAAGTGAGCCTTTAAGAGAGAGGTAATAGTACCACTCTGGTAGAAACACACACAAACGAGATATATCTACCTAACATCCAATGGAATAGTCTACAAAGATGTGATGAACATTACAACCACTATAGCACATTCTCAATATGAAAAGAAATAAAATAGTTAAAATACTTCAATTACTTTAGTATAGGTGAAAACAAACATGAATCATAAACATTCATAGAACAGTCTTACAAACATTCATAATACATGCATGAAGAACATGTTGGCCATTAGGATTCATATATTGAGTAAAAGTCTTGAGACACGTGTATAAAATGAACACCACTAGCTCCAATAGTGGAGCATTGCAGCCACTACTTGCTCCCAAAAGAACTAGCTTGTCTCTTTGATGCCTTGTGGGAGGAGCCAAGGTGAAAAGTCCTTTGCTCATACAATGAGGGTGTATATATAACCAATGGGGTGATGCTTCATGATTGTTTGACTTCCTATGACTTTTCAACTTTACATTACTCTTCATATTTTGTACATGTCCTTTGCACTTCCACTTTACAATACATTTTCGAATAATAGATTACATAATCCACAAGAATGATGTGGCATATGACGACTCATGAAATTACATGACAAGACACTGTTGACATGGACTTCTTGATGACATGGAAATGTTGAGCCATTCTTGTTGCTCCTTGCTATGTGTCTTCTTGGGAATGCTCTTTTTTCCACATCCATATGGCTTAAAGGTAAGGAGTCTTCAGTGATATCAAGTCTTGAGCTGCGGTAGCAAACTAGTGTCCTTTTTCTTTCTCTTGATTGATCAACTTGCATAATCAGCTACAAATATGTCTTTCTCTAACAACCCTGGTGAAAATTCCATGTAAAAATATATAAATACCATGGATGATGGGACACATACCAGAGCTGGATGGTGGGTAAGACATCTTGGGGGGTATTCATTTGGTTTTTTATGGCTAAGGAAATTGGCAAAGGAAATGGCTAGGCATTAAAGATGCAAAAATATATTTTGGTACATTTATTTATGAAAATAATGGAAATTAGGAGAAAAGGAAGGTGAAAGATCACATTTTGCATGTGAGGAATAAATTGAAGGAAAATAATGAAAAATGAAGAAAATAGAGGCCTCATTAATGAAAAGGCTTATGAGGATCAGTGGGCAAGACATGGTCAGTTTAGCTTTGGAGCTCTCTCATTATTATCTCTCCCTCTCATACTCTTGGATAATTATATTTTTCTTGGAGCACTCTTGGAGGGTGTGGCATACTTGGATTCTTGGTACAAGAAGGCAAAGGAAGAGTAGGAAAGCACAAGAGGGCATCAGCATTGGCAGCTACATCAAACTTCTTGTAGGTACAGAGTTGCATGTATGATTTCTTCACTATTTTTGGAATGCATGGCACATGCATGTGGTTTCTTGGTTATGATATGTCATTGATATGGAGGATTGCCTAGATCGACAGTGGATTGCCTAGCCTTACTACTTCCTAGATAGCCATGCTGGTTGTGGGTTTACTTTAATTGCTTTCTTTTTGTTGGTAAACATACTTCCTTAGCTTGGGTTGAATTATTAGTCCTGGTAGCCCTAGTTGAACAAACGCTCCGGAAGCCATGTAAGAGCTTGGGTTGAGTTGCTATTCCTAGAAGCCCTAGTTGGAAAAACGCTCTGGAAGCCCTTGGTGGGTTGAGTTACTAGTCCTGGAAGCCTTGGTTGGACAAACGCTCTCGAAGCCCTGTATAAGTTGTGGGTTGAGTTACTAGTTTTGAAGCCTTGGTTGGACAAACACTCTGGAATCCCTGGCAGGCTTGGATGGAGACCACTCTCATGATGGTTTTTGGTGATGTCCGACCGTGAGGTGGAATCACTATTTGATGGGTTGAGGTGGGTGGCGTCTCGAAACCCTAGATGAGTTTTGATTGATGTGTTCTCTAAGATCCCACATTCATGCATGGAATATCGCATGGGGGTGATTCGCTAAAGAGAGACTTGGCTCAACCAATCTATGGTAGGGTGGAACGTGGTAGTCCCATCACCAGTTGGTTCATTGGCTTTATTAATGAAACAAAATTCATTCCCTTGATTTTCATGTGAAAATGTACTGATGTATACATGGATTTTTATGGCTGATATGTTTATTGTATTTATGTTCCTATTATGTTGTTTATATGCACATTTACCCTGAAGTTTGTTACAGAGTGGTATCCGAGCATGGTTCAAACACTTGGACTGGATGGGCTCTATCATAGGAAAAATGAAGAACAAAGGTTAAATTTTAGATCTTTCTGTCATATATATTATAACTTTTCTTATGTTAAATATTAGAAGTCTAAAATTTGTCCAAACTGAAAGTAAAACCCACTAATAATGTGGTAAAAATTTCAGATATTGATTCACAATACTTTAGGAATTATGATATAAGGAAGACGACCTTCCTGAATGCACCTTTAAACAGGTCACATTGACATTTTTGCAATAACTTTTAGTCTATAGGCTTTCAAAAGCTGAAAAATTGTCCAAATTGAGGTGAAATACCAATGATTGTGTGGTAGAAATTTCAGGTATTTGGTCGCAATATTTTAGGAGATATGAGCAGAGGGAGTTGAGCCTTTTGAATGCTCCTAAAATCAGGTATCAAACAAGTCATGCTAACATTTTTGTTATAAATTTTATTCTGGGCATTCTTAGGAGCTGAAATTTTTTCCACAATGAGAGGAAATCCAAATTATATTGTGATAAAAATTTCAGACATTTATTCGCTATATTTTAGGAGATATGACGAGTGTAAATTGACCTTTCTGGATACTCCTAGAATTGTGCACCAAATAGGATTGCATTTGTATTTTGTTATAACTTTTCATCTATGAAATCTCAGAAGCTGAAACTTGAACCATAGTTAGGAATAATTCCACTGATCATATGGCTCAGTTTCCATAAATTTTACTACTACATTTTAGGATATATGCATTGAATCATTCGCTATATTTGTTTGCATGTAAAGTGTTTGATGAAATGCTTAAATGGTTCAATAATTAATTGCATACAAACTGTTTGATAAAATGCCCCAATGAGTAAATTGTTTGTGGTTGGGGATAGTATTGATGTGTAATAGTATTTCTATATTTGATGTATTCCTACTTGTATGCAAATAGTTTTCTATATTAGTTTGCATGTAAAGTGTTTGAATAAATGCTTACATGAAAATGTAATAGTATAGTAGTTGTTTGTGGAAAATGTAAAAGCATGTTAATCGTTTAAATAAAATGTTATTTTTCTTGGATGGGATAGTATTTTAGTATGATAATATGGATGTAGATGATCTATGCCTATTTTCATGCAAAGAATTTGAAAATTAGCATGTAGGGAATTTGAAAGGTTGCATGCAAGGAATGTGAAAAGTTGCATGTAAGGAAATGGAAAAGTGGCATGTTTTTAGTTATTATGTTACAAGTGGAATAAGTGTAATGTTTTTGACTTAGTCTCATACAAAATGTATGAGAAATAAAAATCAATTTCTTTTCAAGTGTGGTTAAATTTAGTAGAGCTTTGGAGATCCCATTTCCATAATTGGACATTAGAGATCGGACCATTATAGTAGCTTCCTCCTTCTACCTTAGCGTGGACCATGGATAGTAAGGGGGTATGCTTATAAGTTGTTAGTATTGGTGAAAGATGATTTTGAATTAGTAGACATGATGTCTTGATTTTTGGAACATGTGACTGATTTTATATGAATTATATGTCACTTACATGTTGATTTCATGATACCTACTTACATCCTTGCATCTTAGGTTGCATTTTTGAATATTTTGATTGCATATATCAGTCTTGTAGGTTGACTACAAGAATTGATCGCTTATGTTCTACTACATGTGTTTATGCTTAGGTATAGTTGATTTGGCATTACTTATGCATAATGTTGGTTTCATGTGGCAATGTGTACAATGGAGTAATGGTTGTTGTTTTGCATGTATGGTCGTGGCTATGATAATGCCTGTATAGTAAGTCAAACATGCCTTGTGAAGTCATTGTATGAAATTTACATCGTCATGATGCTATTGGTTGTTATGATGCTAATGTGTTGGCTGAGGTAGAGTAGGAGATGCAAA
Organism: Pinus taeda; assembly: GCA_000404065.3. Classification (NCBI taxonomy): domain Eukaryota; kingdom Viridiplantae; phylum Streptophyta; class Pinopsida; order Pinales; family Pinaceae; genus Pinus; species Pinus taeda. The sequence goes on along the minus strand of APFE031409352.1, from coordinate 137,031 downwards.
TTATCATGATGAGGTTGCAGCAATGGACTTTGGGGTAAGAGAAAATCGTCATACATGTATTGTATGTTCGACATGCAGGTATGTAAGTTAAGGATTTTTATATGCATTAGGTTTATATACATATGGTTTGTGTACATGTCTTTTGATGTTATTGTTACATTCATGATAGATGTTGGTTGATTACTGTAGTTATATGCACATCCGTTAGATAGTCAAGAATGATAGTAACTTGTAGTTGTATGCATTGCTATTGTTGTCTTATTTTAGATAACCTGATGATTATGCTATATGTTGTTGATGAGTATGTTATAGGTTAACTTGTTAATTGTTATATGACAATTAGCTTGATGATTTGGTTTTATGTTGTTGATTAGTATGATATATAACTTATTGTTGTTATATGCTATTAACTTTATGATTAGGGTTATTTCATTGAGATACTGATGTTATAATTTGGATTGGTCATATGCTTGATGGTTATGTTCATTGCCTTGAAGATATTGATGTTATATGTATTGTGTCAACCTGGTTTGACCTATGCAAATGGTTAGGGTTGTGATATTCAGGTATGAACCGACATATTTGTGAGATGGTGTCATACTAATCTAGATTGTCTTTGCATATGTGTATGTGTATGATTTTACGATGTGAACATGTTAGTTAGATATTTTTATGGATGTCATGATCTTATGAGCGATTGATCTCATGTGTTGTAAAGTTATATTGTGCTAACTAGATTGATTGTGCAAATAAGATCACCTCCCCTGATATACATTAAGGTATGAGTTTTCTTATGCCGTATATTTGGTGCTTGGTTGTTTGATTATGTCGTCTATTTGGTGTTTGAGTGTTTGGTGCCTATTATGTCGCCTAGTTGAATTATCTAACATGGTATATTTATAGTTTGTTGAATGATTGATTTATTTCATGATATGAGTATGGTTCTATAGAGTGGCATGAAGGATTGATATTTTATTAAGATAATTATGCTAACCCTTATGTGTTGAGACAGTTGATATGTACTTGAGTTTAGTAGGTGATAGTTGTAGCATTATGTCTAATGACTATGAGTTAATTATGGATTATGACATGATTGTTTGTAAGATTTGATTTCAAATGGATAGATATGATTGTCATGATATTCGGAACATGTGGTTTACATGTGTGAGCATGATGCAAGGAGTTGCATGGCAAGAGACTGCAATGAAATATTGAAGAAGGCTTGGGTTGAGCTTTCCCTGGGAACCATGGGGATTGAGTCATGGTGTTTGTTGTTAGTCTTGTTCTTTTGGTCTTTTATGAATTGTTGTGCTTGATTTGTAGCTTTTTTTATGTCTACTGTATGGCCATACCACTTTGTTTGCAGAGTCATGTTGCTTGGTTTTTATGGTCTTCTTCTTGTTTGTTTCTTGTCTTGCCTCTTATGTTTTGAATCTTGGGAATTGGTTGGGAAAGAGGAAAGTTGATGGAAATCAGGAGAGATGTGTGGTACCCAACCGATGATATAAGACCCAGATGAAGTTGTATGCATGAGTAAGCACAACGGAAGGTAAGGTTATGACAGTCGGTTGGACTAGTCGGGTCGATTGTGGTAAATGGACGGTAGCAGTTGTTGGGTGCTAAAAGGTGTCTTTTAAAACTCCTAATTTACTCACATTAATTATCAACATGGGTAAGTATTTTTGTTTCAAGAGTGTACACAATATGTGCAAGCTATAAATCCTGAGACTAATGCTTTTTAAGTTGAACTACAAAACTTGATACAAGAGTAAATGGATACGCCTATAAACTCAAATTGAAATCATTAAAGGAAATATGACATCTAAGATTCAAGACTTAATCCTCTACTAAAATTGTAATCAAATCTCACACAAGAAATTTAATCAACAATAACATCAGCCGAGAGCATAGTAGCAATAACTCAGCTCTTCTTAGCTGATTCAATCTAAATCATACTCAACCTCTACGAAGTAACCTAGATGGAAATGATATCAATCTAAGAGTTCAATAGCAATAACCAAAATCTTTACAATTGATTAAATCAATCAGAATAATTATCTAAGTAACTTAATCTACAATGAATGTAAACTGAATCAAACAACAGTGCTATAAATCATATAAAGCAAAAATATTCCTTCAATATAGGAAAACAGTAAAAAGCGCATAAGATGGGAAAATTAACAAATTAATCAAACTTGCAGAAATCAAAAAGATATAATATAGAGAAGCAGTTTAATCCACCAGAGGCCAAGCCCTTAGCCATCAGTGAATGCTGCTGAGCTACTTCAGATAAGGTGAATAAACAACAACCTCAAATTATATATTAATCATTGCACTTGAGTAACATTACAATATGATCGCGTTCTCTTGACAGTACGAGTCTATAAAGTAAAATTACAATTTGAAATAACAGAGATCCATCTCCTTTCCTCCTATCCTATCCTATTCTATCTCTAATTATCTATCTAACCTCTAGTAATCCCCCTCCCTTTGATCTTTGTTCTCATTTAAATACATAGAGAGAAAAGAGATGTTACAACTGAGATGATTGCAATATGATTCCCATTACAAAATTAGATTGCTCACAAAAAATTGATCAGTCTGAAATATCTTTCCATCAATCATTCAACAGGAACAGGTAGAATTTAGCATTGCAACTGAGATAATTTGGAAACCGGCCGCAACAGTGAATCTGAGAAAAACGTCTTAGGATAACCTTCTGTTTCTCTTAATACGGACCGAATTTGGGAAAACTACTTAACATAACACTAATTCGGTCTGTTCTGAACAAAACCCATGTTTCAAATTTTCCAGATTCTTCTCCATTTGCCTGAAACGTCCAATGCAAAATTTTCACTTCTTATTCCAACAACTTTTTGAGTTGGAATATTTAATGATGAGCTGGAGATGAAATCTACAATCTGGAAACTATCTTGGAGGCTAAAATGGTGAGTGATGTTACAACAAATTTATTAATAAACAATCATTGGTAAAATCATGCATAATAATCATCAATTTATTAAAAATAAAGGAGAAGAAATAATATTTATCCATAAGAGCATAAATAATTATAAAATGGAATTATATGATAAATCATGATAAATGGCGTGATAAAGAATGGTAGAAATGGATGAAATAGGCATTAAAGAGTGATAATAATTATAATGACAAACTAGCGGCCCAACAACAGTATAGTCATGAGAAAGGTAACAGGGAAAGGTAAAGTAAATGGATTTGAGGCATCATATGCCTTGGCTATGTTAGGAAATGTTGTTCTCAATGTTGTGCATGTGTTGCATGAATAAAGGAATTTCTCTTAACCTACACCTTATGTTATCCGGTAATTATGTTATCATCATGATTATGTTTATGTTTATATATGTATACATGTATGTATGTATGTATGTCGTTGTCTGACAAGGTGATGATTGTTTTATGCTAATGTTTATATATGTATGTATGTATCGATGAATCTATGTCACTGTCTGATAGGGATTGCCAAGGATCATTCTTGTGAAGGAATAATTTCTTACGCAACTGAATGGCATGAAAAGATTCCTAGTCATGAGGAATCAAGTGGGAAGAGTAGTCATGAAAAATATACAAGGTCAGTATCATATGGTTATGAGTTTATATTATGTGATTATATTATGTCTATGTTGTGGATAGGTTATACCAAAGGATACAACAACAAAGTGAAAGCAGTGTGGTCTGTGGCATGCTAGGATAAGCATGGATGAGATACCAGAATCAAGGTTTCTTGGTAAGGACAGTGTGGTTTTGGATGTGTGGTACTATTGTTAAGCATACATTGTATATGTTGTACATGTTGCATCTATGATGTGTACACTTGTGGTGTTATGTATACATAGCATGTGTACATGTTATTTATGCAATATTATGTATAGGATGGTACAAATAAGGTTGTGTGAATATTGCATATGGGGTGTTGTATACATATTCTACTGTCTTCATGATGTATATGCGACGTGTGTGCATATGGTGCTCTGTGCATGTTGGATATGAAGTGTTGTGTATAAATGATTATATGTACATGTTGGATATGTAGTGTTATGTACTTGTGGTGCTGCGTGCATGTTGTACATATGGTGCTATGTACATATGGTGTTGTGTGCATGATTGTACAAGTGGTGCTGTGAGCATGTGGTGTCGTGGACATGTTGTACATAGGGTGCTATGAGCATGCGATGATGTGTACATGTCGTGCAGGTGATGCTATGTACATATGGTGTTGCACCTACACATCATGCATGTAGTATTGTGTACATGTGGTATTGTGTACACATTGTACAGTGGTGTAATGTACATGTGGCATTGTGTACACATTGTGTAGCTAGCGCCGTGAACATGTGATGTTGTGAACATGTTGTGTAGGTGGTGCATTGTATAGGTGGTACTGTGTACATGTTGTACATATGGTACTAGTGCATGTGTGGTATTGTGTGCATGTCATACATGTTGTGTTGAGGTTATGTGGTATTATGTATGTGCATCATGTAGTCATGGTATTGCGGCATGTGTACTCATTGTGTTGTACCCTATGTAGGTACATGTATTGGGTGGTATTTCACATCGAGTATAGATGGATGCACCGAGTTGTACACTAGGTGTAGGTGTATGTGTTGTATGTCAGGTGTAGATGCATGTATTTCATGGTGTGGTATGTCGCGTGGTTGTATGTGTGTGATGCACACTATGCATATGTGCACCTGGTAAAGGAGAAGACACTAGTTGTTTGTTGGGAGTGGCAGCCGATCTTGTGTCTATACAAAAAAACAAAGGCAGGAGTAAGGATCGATGAAGGATAAGTATCGGTATATTCTTTCAGTTTTACTATGCATGTGATTTATGATTATGATATATGATGACTATATGTGATCTATGATTCTGATTTATGTTGGTTACATGTGATTTATGATGTTGATCTGTGATGGTTGTGTTTTGAGCTAACCATATGTGATATATTTATATATGTTGATTTGGTCAAGTATGCTAGTTTTAATTGTTGTGACATGAAGCGAACAAGATTGAAAATGTACCTTATTAATGAGCTACCAATAAGGTATGATGTGAATTTGTTTAAAATTATTTTAAATCTAATGGAAGTTATGTGCTTGGTACAAGAATGCATGAACATCCCCAGTTTAGTGGCCAAAATCGACTGCAACAATTAGCAGCAGCAACAAAGGAATTGAAACATGCAGTGGTATTCTAGTAAAGCACTTCAGGAGCAGGGCCATTGTGGGACACTAGTACCCAATAGTGTCCATTGATTTCCATGAGCATACAATGACCGGTATGATGTGTTGAGGTAGTTATATGCCTTGGTTTTTGTATCTTCTGGTGTGAGGAAGCCTTGCCAAGGGATGGAATGCCTAGGATGGAGGTGCAAGTGGAACTTAGAAGGGGAATGACTGCATGGAAGGGGTGACCAGATTCCCAAGGGACTGTGTAGCAAAGAAGGGAAGGTCACTGATGGATTTGTTTTGGTCATTAGCATTGCCATATGTAATCAAATGCACATTGGGATTGCACCTTGCAACAATGAGCGGGTAACTGTTCACTAAGAGGAAAAGTGGCAAAAGATTATAACACTAGACATTGGATGCAGATTTGACTTTGCAGTGGACTTTGGACTTCCTGGGAAGGAGGTGAATCCTGGTATTACTTTCAGGGTGGAGGTGTGAGCCTCTAAATTCCCTTGTTGCAAATGCAAGCATCATATTATTTTATTTGTTGGTTGAGAAAATATTCATATGTGGTTATGTGGTTATTGTAAATACCATAATGAGCTGTGTTATAAAGCTCCAACATGTGGTATGGTTGTTATCTAGTCATGTTATGATGTTTTCCTTTCGATGGGGTCATTCATTGTAAATACTACAATGATTTATGTTATAAAGCTCCATGGGTAGTATGTTTTGTTTTCAACAGTCATGTTGGTTATAGGTGTCATTGAACACCAAGGACGGTGTTCCCCCAAGGGGGAGGGTTCTGTAATAGTCCTCGTGAAAATTCCATGTAAAAATATATAAATACCACAAATGATGGGACATGTATTCCAAGTTGGATGGTGGGTAACACATCCTAGGGGGTGTTCATTTGGTTGTTTATGGCTAAGGAAATTGGCAAAGGTAATGGCTAAGGCATTAAAGAGGCAAAAAGGTATTTTGGCACATTTTTTTATGAAAATAATGGAAATTAGGAGAAAAGGAAGGTGAAAGGTCACATTTTTCATGTGAGGAGGAAATTGAAGGAAAATAATGGAAAATGAAGAAAATAGAGACCTCATTAATAAAAAGGCTTATGAGGATCAGTGGGCAAGGCTTGGTAAATTTAGCTTTGGAGCTCTCTCATTATTCTCTCCTTCTCTCTCATACTCTTGGATACTTAGATTTTTCTTGGAGCACTCTTGGAGGGTGTGGCATACTTGGATTCTTGAAGCAAGAAGGCAAAGGAAGAGCAAGCAAGCACAATAGGGCATCGACATCAGTAGCTACGTTAGATTTCTTGTAGGTACTGAGTTACATGTATGATTTCTTCACTAGTTTTGGCATGCATGGCACATGCATATGGTTTCTTGGGTATGATCTGTCATTGGCACAGAGGATTTCCTAGATCGATAGTGGATTGCCTAGCCTTGCCATTTCCTAGATAGCCATGGTGATTGTGGGTTTACTTTCATTGCTTTGTTTTTGTTGGTTCTTATACTTCCTTAGCTTGGGTTGAGTTATTAATCCTGGAAGCCCTGGTTAAACAAATGCTCTGGAAGTCTTATAACAGCTTGGGTTGAGTTACTAGTCCTGGAAACCATAGTTGGACAAACGCTCTGGAAGCCCTTGCTGGGTTGAGTTACTAGTCCTGGAAGCCTTGGTTGGACAAACGCTTTGGAAGGCCTATATAAGCTGTGGGTTGAGTTACTAGTTCTGGAAGCCCTGGCTGGGAAAACACTCTAGAAGCCCTAGAAGGCTTGGAAGGAGACCAATTTGATGATGGTTTTTGGTGATGTCCAATCATGAGGTGGAATCATTGTTTGATGGGTTGAGGTGGGTGGCCTTTGGAAGCCCTAGATGAGTTTTGATTGATGTGTTCTCTAAGATCCCACATTCATGCTTGGAATATGGAACGGGGGTGATTGGCTAAAGAGAGAATTGGCTCAACGAATTTATGGTTGGGTGGAACGTGGTAGTCCCATCACCAGTTGGTTCATTGCATTTATTAATGAAAAAAATAATTCCCTTGATTTTCATGTGCAAATGTACTGATGTATATATGGATTTTGATGGCTGATATGTTTATTTTATTTCTATTCCTATTATGTTGTTTATATGCACATTTACCCTGGAGGTTGTTATAGAGTGGTATGAGAGCATGATTCAAACACTTGGACTGGATGGGTTCTATCATAGGTAAAATGAAGAACAAAGGTTAAATTTTAGAACTCTCTGTCATATCTGTTATAACTTTTCTTCTGTGGAATATTAGAAGTCAAAAATCTATCCATACTAAAGGTAAGTCCCACTAATAATGTCGTAAAAATTTCAGATATTGGTTCACAATAATTTAGGAATTATGATCTAAGGAAGATGACCTTCCTGAATGCACCTTTAAACAGGTCACGTTGTCATTTCTGTAATAAATTTTCTTTTGTAGGCTTTGAGAATCTAACAAATCATCCACATTGAGGAGCAATACCAATGATTATGTGGTAGAAATGTTACATATTGGGTCACAATATTTTAGGATATATGAGCATAGGGAGGTGAGCCTTCTGAATTCTCCTAAAATCAGGTCTCAAACAAGTCACACTGACATTTTTGTTATAAATTTTATTCTAGGCAGTCTCAAGAGCTGAAATTTCTTCCACAAAAGGAAATCCCACTTATATTATGATACAAATTTCAGACATTTATTCGCTATATTCTAGGAGATATGACCAATGAAAATCAAGCTTTCTAGTTCAGTTTCCATAACTTGTACTACTACAGTTTAGGATATATGCACTGAATCATTCACTATATTAGTTTGCATGTAAAGTGTTTGATGAAATGCTTAAATGGTTCAATGAGTAATTTCTTACAAATTTTTTGATAAAAATGCCCCAATGAGTATGTTGTTTGTGGTTGGGGATAGTATTGATGTGTAATAGTATTTCTGTAATTGATATATTCTTACTTGTATGCAAATATTTTTCTATATTAGTTTGCATGTGAAGTGTTTGAATAAATTTTTACATGAAAATATAATACTATAGTAGTTGTTTGTGGAAAATGTAAAAGTACAGTAATTGTTTGAGTAAAATGTTATTTTTTCTTGGATGGGATAGTATTGTAGTATGATAATATGGATGTGGCTGATCTACGCCTATTTGCATGCAAAGAATTTGAAGAGTTGCATGTAGGGAATTTGAAAGGTGCATAAAAGGAATTTGAAAAGTAGCATGTAAGGAAATGGAAAAGTGGCATGTTTTTAGTTATTATGTTACAAGTGGAATAAGTGCAATATTTTTGACATAGTCTCATAAAAAATGTATGAGAAATAAAAATCAATTTCTTTTCAAGTGTGGTTAAATTTAGTAGAGCTTTGGAGATCCCATTTTCGTAATTGGACATTGGAGGTTGGGCCATTATAGTAGCTTCCTCCTTCTACCTTAGTGTGGACCAAGGATAGTAAGAGGGTATGATTATAGGTTGTTAGTATTGGTGAAAGATGATTTTATTTAGTAGACATGATGTCTTGATTTTTGGAACATGTGACTGATTTTGTATGAATTATATCTCACTTACATGTTGATTTCATGATACCTACTTATATCCTTGTATGTTAGGTTACATTTTTGAATATTTTGATTACATGTATCAGTCTTGTAGGTTGACTACAAGAATTGATTGCTTATGTTTTAATACATGTGTTTATGCTTAGGTGTAGTTGATTTCGCATTGCTTATGCATAATGTTGGTTGCATGTGGCAATGTGTACAATGGATTAATGGTTGTTGTTATGCATGTATGGTCGTGGCTATGATTATGCTTGTATAGTAAGTCAAACATGCTTTGTGAAGTCATTGTATGAAATTTATGTCATCATGATGCTAATGTGTTGGTTGAGATAGAGCAGGAGATGCAGATTATCATAATGAGGTTGCAACAATGGACTTTGAGGTAATAGAAAATTGTCATACATGTATTGTTTGTCGAAAGCAGGTATGTAAGTTAAGGATTTTTATATGCATTAGGTTTATATACATGTGGTTTGTGTACATGCCTTTTGATGTTATGGTTACATTCATGATAAATGTTGGTTGATTAGTGTAGTTATATGCACATGCGTCAGATAGTCAAGAATGATAGTAACTTGTAGTTGTATGCATTGCTATTGTTGTCTTATATTAGATAACCTGATGATTATGCTATGTGTTGTTGATGAGTATGTTATAGGTTAGCTTGTTAATTGTTATATGATAGTTAGCTTGATGATTCGATTTTATCTTGTTGATGAGCATGATATATAGGTTATTGTTGTTATATGCTATTAACTTGATGATTAGGGTTATTTCATTGAGATACTGATGTTATAATTTGGATTGGTCATATGCTTGATGGTTATGTTCATTGCCTTGAAGGTATTGATGTTATATGTATTGTGTTAACCTAGTTTGACCTATGCAGATGGTTATGGTTGTGATATTTAGGTATGAACCAACATATTTGTGAGATGGTGTCATACTAATCTAGATTGTCTTTGCATATGTGTATGATTTTACGATGTGAACATGTTAGTTAGATATTGTTATGGATGTCATGATCTTATGAGTGATTGATTTGATGTGTTGTAAAGTTATATTGTGCTAACTAGATTGATTGTGCAAATAAGATCACCTCCCCTGATATACATTAAGGTATGAGTTTTCTTATGTCGTATATTTGGTGCTTGGTTGTTTGATTATGTTGTCTATTTGGTGTTTGAGTGCTTGGTGCCTATTATGTCACCTAGTTGAATTATCTAACATGGTATATTTATAGTTTGTTGAATGATTGATTATTTCATGATATGAGTATGAGTCTATAGAGTGGCATGAAGTATTGATATTGTATTAAGATAATTATGCTAACCCTTATGTGTTGAGACAGTTGATATGTATTTGAGTTTAGTAGGTGATAGTTGTAGCATTATGTCTAATGACTATGAGTTAATTATGGATTATGACATGATTGTTTGTAAGATTTGATTTCAAATGGATAGATATGATTGTCTTGATATTTGAAACATGTGGTTTACATGTGTGAGCATGATGTAGGGAGTTGCATGGCAAGAGACTGCCATGAAATATTGAAGAAGGCTTGGGTTGAGCTTTCCCCGGGAACCATGGGGATTGAGTCGTGTTTCTTGTTAGTCTTGTGCTTTTCGTATTTTATGAATTGTTGAGCTTCATTCGCAACTTTGTTTATGTCTAGTGTATGGCCATACCACTTTTTTTGTGGAGTCATGTTGCTTGGTTTTTATGGCCTCTTCTTGTTTGTTTCTTTTGTTTCCTTTATGTTTTGAGTCTTGGGAATTCGTTGGTAAAGAGGAAAGTTGATGGAAATCAAGAGAGATGTGTGGTACCCAACCGATGATATAAGACCCAAATGAATCTCTATGCATGAGTAAGCGCAACAGAATGTAAAGATATGACAGTTGGTTGGACTGGTTGGGTCCATTGTGGTAAATGGACGATAGCAGTATAGTCATGAGAAAGGTAACACGAAAGGTAAAGTAAATGGATTTGAGGCATCATATTCCTTGGCTATGTTGGAAAATGTTGTTCTCCATGTTGTGCATGTGTTGCATGAATAAAGGAATTTTTCTTAGCCTACACCTTATGTTATCTGGTAATTATGTTATCATCATGATTATGTTGATGTTTATATATGTATACATGTATATATGTATGTCGTTATCTAACAAGGTGATGATTTTTTTATGCTAATGTTTATATATGTATGTATGTATCGATGTATCTATGTTAGTCTCTAATAGGGATTGTCAAGGATCATTCTTGTGAAGGAATAATTTCTTACGCAACTGAATGGCATGAAGACGTTCCTGGTTCATGAGGAATCAAGCTGGAAGAGCTGTCATGAAAAATATATGAGGTCAGTATCATATGGTTATGATTTAATATTATGTGATTATATTATGTCTATGTTGTGGACAGGTTATACCAAAGGATACAACAGCATAGTGAAATCAGTGTGGTCTGTGGCATGCTAGGATAAGCATGGATGAGATACTGGAAGCAAGGTTCCTTGGTAAGGACAGTGTGGTTTTGGATGTGTGGTACTATTGTTGAACATATGTTATATATGTTGTACATGTTGCATCTATGATGTGTGCACTTGTGGTGTTGTGTATACTTAGCATGTGTACATGTTATTTATGCAATGTTATGTATAGGATGGTACAAATAGGGTTGTGTGAATATTGCATATGGGGTGTTGTATACATATTGTACTATCTGCATGATGTATATGCGATGTGTGTGCAAACGGTGCTCTCTGCCTATTGGATATGAAGTGTTGTGTATAGATGATTCTATGTACATCTTGGATATGTAGTGATATGTACTTGTGGTGTTGCGTGCATGTTGTACATATGGTTCTATATACATATGGTGTTGTGTGCATGATTGTACAAGTGGTGTTGTGAGCATGTGGTGCTGTGTACATATTGTACATAGGGTGCTATGAGCATGCAGTGATGTGTACATGTCGTGCATGTGATGCTATGTACATATGGTGTTGCATACACATCGTGCATCTAGTATTGTGTACATGTGGTATTGTGTACACGTTGTACAATGTTGTAGTGTACATGTGGCATTGTGTACACATTGTGTAGGTGGTGCCATGTACATATGATGTTGTGAACATGTTGTGTAGGTCGTGAAATGTATAGGTGGTATTGTGTACATGTTGTACATATGGCATTAGTGCATGTGTGGTATTGTGTGTATGTCATACATGATGTGTTGAGGGAATGTGGTATTATGTATGTGCATCATGTAGTCATGGTATTGCGGCATGTGTAAGCATTGTGTTGTACTCTATGTAGGTACATGTATTGGGTGATATTGCACATTGTGTATAGATGCACTAGGTGTAGGTGTATGTGTTGTATGTCAGGTGTAGATGCATGTATTTCATAGTGTGGTATGTCATGCGATTGTATGTGTGTGATGCACACTATGCGTATGTGCACCTGGTAAAGGAGAAGGAACTTTTTGTTTGTTGGGTGTGGCAACCGATCTTTTGTCTATACAAAAGAACAAAGGTAGGAGTGAGGATCGATGAAGGATAAGTATCGTATATTATTTCAGTTTTACTATGCATGTGCTTTGTGATTACAATATATGACGACTATATGTGATCTATGATTATGGTTTATGATGGTTACATGTGATTTATGATGTTGATCTATGATGGTTGTGTTTTGAGCTAACCATATGTGATATCTTTATATATGTTGATTTGGTCAAGTATGCTAGTTTGAATTGTTGTGAGATGAAGCAAACAAGATTGCAAATGTACCTTATTGACTAGCTACCAATGAGGTATGATGTGAATGTATTTCAAATTATTTTAAATCTAATGGAAGTTATGTGCTTGGTACAAGAATGCATGAACATCCCCAGTTGAGTGGCCAAACTCAACTGCAAGAATTAGCAACAGCAACAAAGGAATTGAAGCATGAAACAATATGCTAGTAAAGCACTTTAGGAGCAGGGCCATTGTGGGACATTGGTACCCAATAGTGTCCATTGACTTCCATGAGCATGTTATGACCGATATGATCTGTTGAGGTAGGTATATGCCTTGGTTTTTGTATCTTCTGGTGCAAGGAAGCCTTGCCAAGGGATGTAATTCCCAGGATGGGGGTGCCAGTTGAACTTGGAAGGTGAGTGATTGCATGGAAGGGTGACTGGATTCCTAAGGGACTGTCTAGTAGAGAAGGGAAGGTAACTTTTCACTAAGAGGACAAGTGGCACAAAATTATACCACTGGACATTGGATGCAGATTTGACTTTGTAGTGGACTTTGGACTCCCTGGGAAGGAGTTGAATCCTAGTATTACTTTTAGGGTGGAGGTGTGAGCTTCTAGATTCCTTTTTTGCGGATGAAGGCATCATATTCTTTTATTTGTTGTTTGATAAAATATTCATATGTGTATATGTGGTTATTGTAAATACCTTAATGAGTTGTATTATAAAGCTCCAACATATGGTATGGTTGTTATATGGTCATGTTGCCATGATGTTTTCCTTTTGAGCGGGTCATTCATTATAAATACTACAACGAGCTATGTTATAAAGCTCCATTGGTAGTATGTTTTGTTTTCAATAGTCGTGTTGGTTATAGGTGTCATTGAAAGGGGGAGGGTTCTGTAACAACCCTAGTGAAAATTCCATGTAAAAATACATAAATACCATGGATGATGGGACACGTATTCCAAGATGGATGGTGGGTAACACATCCAAGGGGGTGTTCATTTGGTTGTTTATGGCTAAGGAAATTGGCAAAGGTAATGGCTAAGAAATTAAAGAGGAAAAAAGTTATTTTGGCACATTTATTTATGAAAATAATGGAAATTAGGAGAAAAGGAAGGTGAAAGGTCACATTTTTCATGTGAGGAGGAAATTGAAGGAAAATAATGGAAAATGAAGAAAATAGAGGCCTCATTAATAAAAAGGGTTATGAGGATCAGTGAGCAAGACTTGGTTAGTTTAGACTTGGAGCTCTCTCATTACTCTCTCTCTCTCATACTCTTGGATACTTAGATTTTTCTTGGAGCACTCTTGGAGGGTGTGGCATACTTGGATTCTTGGAGCAAGCAGGCAAAGGAAGAGCAGGAAATCACAAGAGGGCATCGACATCGAAAACTACATTAGATTTCTTGCAGGTACCGAGTTTCCTGTATGATTTCTTCACTAGTTTTGGCATGCATGTGGCTTCTTTGGTATGATCTGTCATTGGCATGGAGGATTGCCTAGATCGACAGTGGATTGCCTAGCCTTGCCATTTCCTGGATAGCCATGGTGATTGTGGGTTTACTTTCATTGCTTTTTTTTTGTTGGTTCTCATGCTTCCTTAGCTTGGGTTGAGTTATTAGTCTTGGAAGCCCTGGTTGAATAAGCGCTCTGGAAGCCCTATAACAACTTGGGTTGAGTTACTAGTCTTGGAAGCCCTGGTTGGACAAACGCTCTGGAATCCCTTGGTGGGTTGAGTTACTAGTCCTGGAAGCCTTGGTTGGAAAAACACTCTGGAAGCCCTGTATAGTTTGTGGGTTGAGTTACTAGTTCTAGAAGCCCTGGTTGGAAAAACACTCTGGAAGCCTTGGAAGGCTTGGACAGAGACTAATCTGATGATGGTTTTTGGTGATGCTCGATCATGAGGTGGAATCATTGTTTGATGGGTTGAGGTGGGTGGCCTCTGGAATCCCTAGATGAGTTTTGACTGATGTGTTCTCTAAGATTCCACATTCATGCTTAGAATATGGGACGGGGGTGACTGGCTGAAGACAGACTTGGCTCAATGAATCTATGGTCGGGTGGAACGTGGTAGTCCCATCACCGGTTGGTTCATTGCATTTATTAATGAAAAAAATTCATTCCCTTGATTTTCATGTGCAAACGTACTGATGTATATATGGATTTTTATGGATGATATGTTTGTTGTATTTATGTTCCTATTATGTTGTTTATATGCACATTTACCCTGGAGGTTGTTACAGAGTGGTATCAGAGCATGGTTCAAACACTTGATGGGCTCTATCATAGGTAAAATGAAGAAAAAAGGTTAAATTTCAGACATTTCTGTCAGATAAGTTATAACATTTCTTGTGTGGAATATTAGAAGTTGAAAATTTTTCCATACTGAAGGTAAATACCACTAATAATGTGGTAAAAATTTCAGATATTGGTTCATAATACTTTAGGAATTATGATTTAAGGAAGATGACCTTCCTGAATGCACCTTTAAACAGGTCACGTTGGAATTCCTGCAATAAATTTTCTTCTATAGGCTTTTAGAAGCTGAAAGACCATCCACATTAAGGAGAAATTCCAATGATTATGTGGTAGAAATTTCAGATATTGGGTCACAATATTTTAGGAGATATGAGCAAAGGGATTCGAGCCTTCAGAATGCTCCTAATATCAGGTCTCAAACAAGTCACGTTGACATTTTGTTATAACATTTATTCTGGGCACTCTCAGGAGCTGAAATTTTTTTCACAATGAGAGGAAATCCCACTTATATTGTGATAAAAAATTCAGAAATTTATTTGCTATATTTTAGGAATTATGACCAATGTAAATCAAGCTTTCTGGATACTCCTAGAATTGTGCACCAAATAGGATTGTGTTGGTATTTTTTTATAGCTTTTCATCTATGAAACCTTAGAAGCTGAAACTTGAACTATAGTCAGGAATAATTCCAATTATCATATGGTTTAGTTTCCATAACTTGTAATACTATAGTTTAGGATATATGCATTGAATCATTTGCTATATTAGTTTGCATGCAAAGTGTGTAATGAAATGTTTAAATGGTTCAATGATTAATTACATACAAATTGTTTGACAAAATGCCCCAATGACTATGTTGTTTGTGGTTGGGAATAGTATTGATGTGTAATAGTATTTATGTAGTTGATATATTCTTACTTGTATGTAAATAGTTTCCTATATTAGTTTGCATGTAAAGTGTTTGAATAAATGCTTACATGAAAATGTAATAGTATAGTAGTTGTTTGTGGAAAATGTGAAAGTATGGTACTTGTTTGAAGAAAATGTTATTTTTTCTTAGATGGGATAGTATTGTAGTATGATAATATGGATGTAGCTAATCTACGCCTATCTGCATGCAAAGAATTTGAAGAGTTGCATGTAGGGAATTTGAAAGGTTGCAAAGGAATGTGAAAAGTTGCATGTAAGGAAATGGAAAAGTGGCATGTTTTTAGTTATTATGTTAAAAGTGGAATAAGTGCAATGTTTTTGACATAGTTTCATACAAAATGTATGAGAAATAAAAATCAACTTCTTTTCAAGTGTGGTTAAATTTAGTAGAGCTTTGGAGATCCCATTTCCATAAACTGACATTGGATATCGAGCCAGTACAGTAACTTCCTCCTTCTACCTTAGTGTGGACCATGGATAGTAAGGGGGTATGCTTACAGGTTGTTAGTATTGGTGAAAGATGATTTTTAATTAGTAGACATGATATCTTGATTTTTGGAACATGTGACGAATTGTGTATGAATTATATGTTGCTTACACGTTCATTTCATGATACCTACTTACATCCTTGTATGTTAGGTTACATTTTTGAATATTTTGATTACATGTATCAGTCTTGTAGGTTGACTATAAGAATTGGTCGCTTATGTTTGACTACATGCGTTTATGCTTAGGTGTAGTTGATTTGGCATTTCTTATGCATAATGTTGGTTGCATGTGGCAATGTGTACAATGGAGTAATGGTTGTTGTTATGAATGTGTGGTTGTGGCTATGACTATGCATGTATAGTAGGTCAATCATGCCTTGTGAAGTAATTCTATGAAATTTATGTCATCATGATGCTATTGGTTGTTATGATGCTAATGTCTTGGCTGAGATAGAGCTAGAGATGCATATTATCATAATAAGGTTGCAGCAATGGACTTTGGGGTAAGAGAAAATCGTCATACATGTATTGTATGTTCGACATGCAGGTATGTAAGTTAAGGATTTTTAAATGCATTAGGTTTATATACATATGGTTTGTGTACATGTCTTTTGATGTTATGGTTACATTCATGATAGATGTTGGTTGATTAGTGTAGTTATATGCACATGCGTCAGATAGTCAAGAATGATAGTAACTTGTAGTTGTATGCATTGCTACTGTTGTCTTATATTAGATAACCTGATGATTATGTTATATGTTGTTGATGAGTATCTTATAGGTTAACTTGTTAATTTTTATATGACAGTTAGCTTGATGATTCAGTTTTATGTTGTTGATGAGCATGATATATAGCTTATTGTTGTTATATGCTATTAACTTGATGATTAGGGTTATTTCATTGAGATACTGATGTTATAATTTGGATTGGTCATATGTTTGATGGTTATGTTCATTGCCTTGAAGATATTGATGTTATATGTATTGTGTTAACCTGGTTTGACCTATGCAAATGGTTATGGTTGCGATATTCAGGTATGAACCGACATATTTGTGAGATGGTGTCATACTAATCTAGATTTTCTTTGCATATGTGTATGATTTTATGATGTGAACATGTTAGTTAGATATTGTTATGGATTTCATGATCTTATGAGTGATTGATCTCATGTGTTGTAAAGTTATATTGTGCTAACAAGATTGATTGTGTAGACAATATCACCTCCCCTAATATACATTAAGGTATGAGTTTTCTTATGTTGTATATTTGGTGCTTGGTTGTTTGATTATGTTGTCTATTTGGTGTTTGAGTGCTTGGTGCCTATTATGTCACCTAGTTGAATTAACTAACATGGTATATTTATAGTTTGTTGAATGATTGATTTATTTCATGATGATTGATATTGTATTAAGATAATTATGCTAACCCTTATGTGTTGAGACAATTGGTATGTACTTGAGTTTAGTAGGTAATAGTTGTAGCATTATGTCTAATGACTATGAGTTAATTATGGATTATGACATGATTGTTTGTAAGATTTGATTTCAAATGGATAGATATGATTGTCTTGATATTTGGAACATGTGGTTGACATGTGTGAGCATGATGCAGGGAGTTGCATGGCAAGAGATTGCCATGAAATATTGAAGAAGGCTTGGGTTGATCTTTCCTTGGGAACCTGTTGAAGCCCCGAAAACAGGTCAACAACGATGGGGATACCTACCAGGTCTAGACCTTAGTTGGCAGCTCCTTTTCTATTTGGTATAACGAGTCTGACTGGGGATAATGGGACCAGTTTCCCAATTTTTGAGTGTGTGTGTGTAGAATATGATATCTCTGATCTAACAGTTCCTAATTAAGATGCTCTAATTCTAACTTTAATCTAATGACATGCTATTATATTCTAATAAAACAGAAATATCAAAGTCTATATTAACACGGGATGTATTATTTCTTTTGTGTGATCTAAAATGATTTCAAATAACAATTGGTAATAAAGATCATTCAACTGTTATAAGAAAAGAATTCAATATAGATAAACCACTTCACAAAATTTTTTAGGTGAAACAGATGTGAAAAACATATCACACAGTAAGCTACTTTATATATTAAGCACAAATAAATAGCCATCACTGTACAAAAGTGCCAAATGATAACTCAGGCATTCAAGCATTAACATAGAAATAACTGAATTTAAATATCACTTTAACACAGGGAAATAGAAACAGTTAAGAGATAAAAGTACCATTTATAACTAGTTCTACTCATGAGCTTCAAGCGATAGCGATTTATCTCTTCTCAATCCAACATCAACTAAGAGTATAGAAGTGCAACATCAGTAGCAGATATCAGATGCAAAAATCAATAATCACTGTTCCATTATCACCAAAACCTCCTTAGAGGGTGCAAAAGTGCATGTTTTGAGGACAAGTTTTGATAAAAATTTCTGGGACCCTCTCTAAATGCATGAGAAGGGTTTAAATACTACTAACTACGTCTAAAAATAAATTATTTACAAAAATTTAGGATACGGTTTAAACGACCATCCTTTTTCTAGGCAAAATAAAATAAAACTATTTCTAAAATTAAATCTAAAGCTAACTATTTCTATATTTTCTCCTTATTGTCACAAGCATTCAGCATTTTCTTGAGAAGAGTCAGTTGGCTGACTTCAGCCTTTAAATGTGTTGCAAAAATAGAATCAGCAAGAGTTGGCAATATCTTTTCAGTACTGGGCTTATAAGAGACTGAGAAATTAGAGGTTTTCCATTTCGAGAAGTTTTACCCAGCGATGCCCGATTAGCGCTAGGCATTAATCGCGCATCGGAAACTTCCTTTGTTTCTTAATCTGGGCTTCCTTAATGTGATTTTCGCCTCTTGCGTGTTTTCTTGTAGTGGATGTAGAGTTGAAATTTTGTGAAAATAATGATTCCAAGAGCTCTTGACCTTGAGCCCTAAACTACTTGTCTTTGATGTTAGCGTTGTCTAGTACTCCTTTAACCATTTCTGTGCAAGGGAGAATTTTGGGCCTTGCCACTCTCCAGTGCAAGAATGAACAAGCTAACTCTGTAACTGATACTTTAGACAACCTTGTTACACAGTAATTTGTCACCGTTTGTCACCGTCCCTTTTACCCCTCTCCTGCACCTTGGAGGACTCATTCTGGGACTTGTGAGAAGTGACAAGACTTGAAACCGCTTGCATCATTCCCCTCTGAATATGAGCTTCACATTCCCTGAAGACATCTCCTGCAGCTTGCCATAAAAATAGCCCTTTTTACATTAGCGCGGGTTCATTGTGTTCTTCCCGCGCCAATGGGAAAATCCTCTAAAGAGGGCGCGCCAGTTAGCGCTCTGTCCCAGAGTCGCAACCGCGCCAACCTATTTGGGCAAAGTTTTTAACAAATCAATTTCCAAAAGTTCTCTCCAACTCATTCACCAACTGAATCTATGTTAGGTGAGGATGGTTTTGCTTCGAATCTCCTTGAATGGGAAGTAGTTTGCCACCCTTCCATGGAAGTTTCCAAGTGATGAAGCCAAATCCATTATTGTTGTGATTGATCTTATCTCTTCCTCTTTCATCTATAAAATCTTGCTCCATGCCTTGAGCAAGCTATGGTAGTGGTAATAGTATGTGCTAAAAGGAGATATCAAAGAGATTAGAGTTGCAAGAGCCTTCTTTGTGTCCATAAGGCTTAACCTAAGTGAGGAGATCTTGTCACCAAAGAGAGAGAGGCTTGTCCCTCATCCCTTCAAGCTTTGCAAGACTTGTGTAGCTGAGCACCAAGCCAAAGGAGGACTTGACGTGAGGACGCTGGTTGTATTCTCCTTTGTTGATTATTAATAATAGATGACTATCGTTATGGTTCCACTCTCATTGTTTTAATGATTGATGTTGAGTTATATCCTTCCTGAATGATGTATAATTGCATTTATTAGATTTCATGCTTGTGTTTGTGTTGTTCTCTTTGTGTGCAGGTGTCCATTCACGGAGATAGTGGAGGATTGTGACCGGCCAAAGCAAAGGAGCGCGGGCGACGTCTCTTTCTACGAACAAAAGCGTTGGAATCCAAGTAGGTCTTCATCACCTACCTTTTATTTGAAATTAGGTACTTGCGTGATAGCATTATTTGATTGTTTCTAGACCCGTTCTGGGCTAGTAGGGATCGCCTCTATCCGTAGAGGGGATTTACCTCTCCAACAAACCTTGATGAGCCTGTAGTAGCCGTAAATCCCATTACTTTAGGATTTGTTTCCTCAAGTAGATTATGTATGCCTTCCCAGGTGAAAATACCCGTGTTTCTGTTTCATGTTGTGTCTGTGTATAAGGGTGCCTTTTCTCTGTCTTCATATATCAGAGCCTCGCCTATTTTTACTGTAGTTTCCTGTACACTGCTTTGTATAACCTTTTGTCCTTCATTCCTGTAGTTTACAAGTGAGGTGAGAGTAATGATAATAAATAATGACGGGAATGCTTTGACTGCCGAAGACATTTAAAAATATGCCACCTTACGTGAACTGGCTCTTTGATAAACTCAAAACTAGATTTCATTCAGAACTGGCAACTACTTCATTAATGAGCATTAAAGCACATAACTAGTCTCGTTTAATGGAAACACTTTTTCTTGAATAATGAACTAGAAAAATTTGCGATGACACGATTTTGCGATTTTCTTTGCAATATCGCAGATCGCTGCATCGAATAATCGCAAGATTGTTCTGTTGTCCTATCATAAGATCGTTTTTTCGCATTATCGCAATTTCACAGTATCGCATGGTCGCAACATTGCATAATCGCAATATCGCATGTTTTGTGTTAAGTAGTTTCTTGCGAGGCATGATTTTGCGATATGTGCTATTGCATATCGGCGTTTTCTGCAGTTTTTTATTATAAGTGTGCTTCTAAGACTTGCGACGTGATATATGTTTATCCTTATGCAATTTCGCATCGCATTCTCGCGATTTTAGAGTTTAGCTTGTAAGTAGGCATGTTGTTATCTTTTCTGCAGTGCGATATCCTCTAAGGAGTGATTTTATCTTCGCTCATCACAAAACTTAAGTTTTTAAGATTTCGCAAAGGTCTTTTCTTAAGTTTACGATGGTAAGTTTTATTGAAAAGGAAATACAATCACTAATTGATGTTTTGAATTTTTTGACTAAGGGTCCCCATTTATTTAGTATTAGTCATAACACTAAATAAAAGGGGGGTTGTTGGTGGCCACAACAGAACCATGGGTATTGATTCATGGTGTTTGTTGTTAGTCTTGTGCTTTTGGTCTTTATGAATTGTTGAGCTTGATTTGCAGCTTTGTTTATGTCTAGTGTATGGCCATACTACTTTGTTTGTGGAGTCATGTTGCTTGGTTTTTATGGTCTTCTTCTTGTTGGTTTATTGTCTTGCCTTTTATGTTTTGAGCCTTGGGAATTGGTTGGGAAAGAGGAAAGTTGATGGAACTCAGGAGAGATGTGTCGTACCCAACCGATGATATAAGACCCAGATGAAACTTTTTGCATGAGTAAGCACAGCAGAAGGTAAGGTTATGACAGTTGGTTGGACTCGCTAGGTCCATTATGGCAAATGGACAATAGTAGTAATCATGACAAAGGTAACAGGAAAAGGTCAAGTAAAAGGATTTGAGGCATCATATGCCTTGGCTATGTTGAGAAATATTGTTCTCAATGTTACGCATGTGTTGCATGAATAAAGGAATTTCTCTTAACCTACACCTTATGTTATCTGGTAATTATGTTATCATCATGATTATGTTGATGTTTATATATGTATACATGTATGTATGCATGTCGTTATCTAACAAGGTGATGATTGTTTTATGCTAATGTTTATCTATGTATGTATGTGTCAATGTATCCATGTTATTGTCTGACAAGGATTGTCGAGGATCATTCTTGTGAAGGAATAATTTCTTACACAACTGAATGGCATGAAAAGGTTCCTGGTTCATGAGGAATCATGTGGGAAGAGTAGTCATGAAAAATATACGAGGTCAGTATCATATGGTCATGAGTTGATATTATGTGATTATATTATGTCTATGTTGTGGACAGGTTATACCAAAGGATGCAACAGCAAAGTGAAAGCAGTGTGGTCTGTGGCATGCTAGGATAAGCATGGGTGAGATACCGGATGCAAGGTTTATTGGTAAGGACTTTTGGATGTGTGGTACTATTGTTGAGCATACGTTGTATATGTTGTACATGTTGCATCTATGATGTGTGCACTTGTGGTGTTGTGTATACATAGCATATGTACATGTTATTTATGAAATGTTATGTACAGGATGGTACAAATAGGGTTGTGCAAATATTGCATATGGGGTGTTGTATATATATTGTACTATCTTCATGATGTATATGTGACGTGTGTGCATATGGTACTTTGTGCATGTTGGATATGCAGTGTTGTGTACAAATGATTCTATGTACATGTTGGATATGCAATGCTATGTACATGTGGTGTTGCGTGCATGTTGTACCAATGGTGCTATGTACATATGGTGTTGTGTGCATGATTGTACAAGTGGTGTTGTGAGCATGTGGTGTCGTGTACATGTTTTACATAGGGTGCTATGAGCATGCAGTGATGTGTACATGTCATGCATGTGATGCTATGTATATATGGTGTTGTGTACACATCGTGCATGTAGTATTGTGTACATGTGTTATTGTGTACACATTGTACAGTGGTGTAGTGTACATGTGGCATTGTGTACACATTGTGCAGGTGGCACCATGTACATGAGATGTTGTGAAGATGTTGTGTAGGTGGTACAGTGTATAGGTGGTACTATCTACATGTTGTACATATGGTATTAGTGCACGTGTAGTATTGTGTGCATGTCATACATGCTGTGTTGAGGGCATATGGTATTATGTATGTGCATCATGTAGTCATGTTTCTGCAGCATGTGTAATCATTGTGTTGTACTCTGTGTAAGTACTTGTATTGGGTGGTATTGCACATCGGGTATAGATGGATGCACTATGTTATACATTGGGTGTATGTGTATGTGTTGTATTTCAGGTGTAGATGCATGCATTGCATGGTGTGGTATGTCACGTGGTTGTGTGTGTGTGATGCACACTATGCGTATGTGCACCTGGTAAAGGAGAAGGCACTGGTTGTTTGCTGGGTGTCGCAACCAATCTTGTGTCTATACAAAAGAACAAAGGCAGGAGTAAGGATCAATGAAGGATAAGTATCGGTATATTATTTCAGTTTTACTATGCATGTGATTTATGATTATGATATATGATGACTATATGTGATCTATGATTATGGTTTATCATGGTTACATGTGATTTATGATGGTTGTGTTTTGAGCTAACCATATGTGATATCATTATATATGTTGATTTGGTCAAGTATGCTAGTTTGAATTGTTGTGACATGAAGCGAACAAGATTGCAAATGTACCTTATTGACGGGCTACCAATGAGGTATGATGCGAATTTATTTCAAATTATTTTAAATATAGTGGAAGTTATGTGCTTGGTACAGGAATGCCTAAACATCCCCAGTTAAGTGGCCAAAATCAACTGCAAGAATTAGCAGTAGCAGCAAAGGAATTGAAACATGCAACAGTATGCTAGTAAAGCACTTCAAGAGCAGGGCCATTGTGGGAAACTGGTACCCAATAGTGTCCATTGATTTCCATGAGCATGCTATGACCGGCATGATGTGTTGAGGTAGGTATATGCCTTGGTTTTTGTATCTTCCAGTGTGAGGAAGCCTTGCCAAGGGATGGAATGCCCGGGATGGGGATGCCAATGGAACTTGGAAGGTCAGTGACTGCAAGGAAGGGGTGACCAGATTCTCGAGGGACTGTGTAGCAGAGAAGGGAAGGTCGTGGATGGATTTGTTTTCTTCATTAGCATTGTCATATGGAATCAAATGCACATTAGGAGTGTGCCTTGGAAAAATGAGCTGGTAACTATTCACTGACAAGACAAGTTGCACAAGATTATAGCACTGGACATTGGATGCAAATTTGACTTTGCAGTGGACTTTGGACTTCTTGGGAAGGAGGTGAATCCTGGTATTACTTTTAGGGCGGAGGTATGAGCCTCTATATTCCCTTGTTGTGGATGCAGGCATCATATTATTTTATTTGTTAGTTGAGAAAATATTCATATGTGTATATATGGTTATTGTAAATACCAGAATGAGTTTTGTTATAAAGCTCCAGCATGTGGTATGGTTGTTATCTAGTCATGTTGTCATGATGTTTTCCTTTTGAGAGGGTCATTCATTGTAAATACTACAACGAGCTATGTTATAAAGCTCCATGGGTAATATGTTTTGTTTTCAATAGTCGTGTTGGTTATAGGTGTCACTGAACACCGAGGACGGTGTTCCCCCAAGGGGGAGGGTTCTGTAATAGCCCTGGTGAAAATTCCATGTAAAAATATATAAATACCACAGATGATGGGACATGTATTCCAAGTTGGATGGTGGGTAACACATCCTAGTGGGTGTTCATTTGGTTTCTTATGGCTAAGGAAATTGGCAAAGGAAATTCCTAAGGCATTAAAGAGGAAAAAAGGTATTTTGGCACATTTATTTATGAAAATAATGGAAATTAGGAGAAAAGAAAGGTGAAAGGTCACATTTTGCATGTGAGGAGGAAATTGAAGGAAAATAATGGAAAATGAAGAAAATAGAGGCCTCATTAATAAAAAGGATTATGAGGATCAATGGGCAAGACTTGGTTAGTTTAGCTTTGGAGCTCTCTCATTATTCTCTCTCTCTCTCATACTCTTGAATACTTAGATTTTTCTTGGAGCACTCTTGGAGGGTGTGGCATATGTGGATTCTTGGAGCAAGAAGGCAAAGGAAGAGTAGGAAAGCGCAAGAGGGCATCAACATCGACAGCTACATCAGATTTCTTGCAGGTACTAAGTTGCATGTATGATTTCTTCACTAGTTTTGGCATGCATGGCACATGCATGTGGTTTCTTGGGTATGCTCTGTCATTGGCATGGAGGATTACCTGGATCGAGAGTGGATTGCCTAGCCTTTCCATTTCCTAAATAACTATGGTGATTGTGGGTTTACTTTCATTGTTTTGTTTTTTTTGGTTCTCATGCTTCCTTAGCTTGGGTTGAGTTATTAGTCTTGGAATCTCTGGCTGAACAAACGCTCTAGAAGCCCTGTAACAGCTTGGGTTGAGTTACTAGTCCTGGAAGCCGTGGTTGGAAAAACGGTCTGGAAACCCTTGGTGGGTTGAGTTACTAGTCTTGGAAGCTTTGGTTGGACAAATGCTCTAGAAGACCTGTATAAGTTGTGGGTTGAGTTACTAGTTCTGGGAGCCCTAGTTGGACAAACACTCTGGAAGCCCTAGAAGGCTTGGATGGAGACCGATCTAATGATGGTTTTTGGTGATGTCTGACTGTGAGGTGGAATCATTATTTGATGGGTTGAGGTGGGTGGCCTCTGGGAGCCCTGGATGAGTTTTGATTGATGTGTTCTCTAAGATCCCACATTCATGCTTGAAATATAGCACAGGGTTGATTGGCTAAAGAGAGACTTGACTCATCCAATCTATGGTCGGGTGGAACGTGGTAGTCCCATCACTGGTTGGTTCAGTGCATTTATTAATGAAAAAAATAATTCCTTTGATAATGCCAACATGCTAGTGCCCTTCCCTTGTTTGGCTTCAACAATAGAATGATGGTTTGCTCTGATAGCAATTTAGCCTGTTAGCGCTTGAAATTTCACCTCAGGCTGAAAAAGGCAAACCTCAAGGCAAAATCAAACCATTTAGCCTCGTAGCTAGCCCTGCGGGGCAGGAGAAAGCTCTCTCCGGTCAATCTCAATAAAATCTTCAATGGATGAGATGACCAATATGGTAATACTTATTTTAGGCTAGTAAACCGATCAAAAGGGTTGATTTGGGGTTTTTAGGGTTTTTGGTGGCAAATTGAGGGGATGGCAATTTTGGGTGCAGGGATTGGACACAGTTTCTGCAGGGGGTTCTTTGGGGCATTCACATGCTTTTCACACTTTGGAAAACAATGTATTTTCATGAGGAGAGGCCTACTTGCAACCTTGAAGCAATCTGGGGTTTTCTGGCAGCTTACTGGCGAAATTTGGTGGAGGAATTCCCAATGGGTCGCGCGCCTCTCACGGGTAGAACCCTTTTATAGGAGGCTTTTGGAGGCCTTCCCGGTGTCTTAATTGGGTGCAGGATAGCTTGTTGGAAAGATATTTGAGTCTAATTTCCAACCCAACTAGAATTTTTCAATTTGGAGTTAATTTTTCCTATCAAAAGTGAAATCTTCCAAGACTGGTCAAAAAGTGCCAAATGAGGTTGCCTCAAGGAAGAGTGTTGTTGCAGTCAACTTTTGAATGCATTCCTCAACCCCAAATTGCGCTCATGATAGCTCATTGGAAATATCTTTGTGTCTAGTTATAATTTTACCCATCAAGAAAATCATTTGGCCAACCAAGCTAGGAGAAAACTTGATTTTCCCAAGGTCACTGTGCCCTTGATTCTCCTGAGGCAACGGTATTCTTTGAATTTTCTCTCAAACCATTATACCTATTCAAAAATTGAAGGAGGCTTTGCTTCTCTGGAATGTTTTGGACAAAAACCTCTCTCATTTTTCCCAAATTCATCTTTTATTGCTCTGGAACATCATTTGAGTGCGACTTGTCCCGATGTGTGAAACAAGGAATTTTGTAGAAATGGAGCTAAATGAACGGGATAGGGGGCTTCTAAAATCTTGGGGAAATTTTTGGGAGTGGAGAGGGATGTTGGGGAGTAGGGGAAAGTGGAATCTCAGAGATTGAGTGAGGGGAAAGGGTCCAAAAGGGAAAAACACAAGCCCAACCTAGAAAATTGCCAGGTTGTAGTTAGAAACTAGGGTTTGTGGAAAAATGAGGAATTTGGTGGATCTAAGGGATGGGAAGTGTTTGATAAGGTACTTTAAGGATAGGGGAAGGAGTATGAACATCTGGATACAAGTTTTGCTGATGATTTGACCGTCCAAGAGAAATTGGCTTCAAAACCTTAGGAGAGGGAAATGAACTTGCCAAGGCACAACTGAAGCATGAACAAGATGTAAAATGACTCATTAGACACTGACATGATAATGAAAACCCTATGAATGATGATAGACTCAGCTAAATGATGACATAGACCGCCATTTGGACAACTTTAGAAGGAGTGAAAGCAAACCCTAGACCTAATGCCTAGTGACCAAATTTTGCTTGAAAACTCTTTGAAATGACAAAATTTGACCTTGACACTTCAAAATCACTTTGTAAGAGCACATTTGATCACTGGAGGAAGGCTGGAAAGACTGACACTAACAGGTGGCACCATGTACATGTGATGTTGTGCACACATAGTGCAAGTGGTGCGGTGTACAGGTGGTAATGTCTACATTTCTACATATGGTAATAGTGCATGTGTGGTATTGTGTGCATCTCATATATGTTGTGTTGAGGGCATGTAGTACTATGTATGTGCATTATGTAGGTGCATGTACAGTGTGGTGTTTTACACCGGGTATAGATGTATTGTGTTGTGTTGTACGCCATGTGTAGGTGTATGTATTGTGTTATGCACTAGATGTAGGCATATGTATTGTATTGTATACATTGGGTGTAGGTGTATGTGTTGTATGTCAGGTGTAGGTGCATGTATTGCATGGACTTTTATGTTGTGTGTGGTCATATGTGTGTGATGCACACCATGTATATGTGCACATAGTTGAGGAGAAGGCACTAGGTGTTTGTCGAGTGTGGCAATTGATCTGGTGTGTGTACGAAAGAAGAACAAAGGCAAAAGTAAGGATCGATTAAAAGATAAGAATCGATATATTATTTATATTTTACTATGCATGAGATTTATGATTCTGGTATATGATGATTACATGTGAGTTATGATTATGGTTTATGATGGTTACATGTGCTTTATGATTTTGATGGTTATGTTTTGAGCTAACCTGACGTAATATTTTTATACATGTTGATTTGGTCAAATATGCTAGCTTGACTTGTTGTGATAGGAAGCGAACGGGATTGCAAATGTACCTTATTGACAAGATACCAATGAGGTATGATGTGAAATTATTTAAATTTATTTTAAATCTAATGGAAGTTATGGGCTTGGTACAGGAAAGCCAGAAATTCCTGGTTGGGTGATTGAAATTGACTACAGGAATTTTTCACAACAAAAGGAATTGGAACATGCAACAGTATGTTGGTAGAGCACTTCAGGAGCAGGGCCATTGTGGGACACTGGTACCCAATAGTGTCCATTGATCTCAATGAGCATGCTATGACAGGTATGGTGGTTTAAGGTCAGGATATGCTTGGTTTTTGTATCTTCCGATGTGAGGAAGCCTTGCCAATGGATGGATTGCCCGAGATGGGGGTGCCAGTGGAACTTGGAAGGTGAGTGACTACACGGAAGGATTGACTGGATTCACCGAGGGACCATGTAGCAGAGAAGGGAAGTTCGGGGATGGATTTTTTTGGTGTTGAGCATTGTCAGATGGAATCATATGCACATTGGGAGTGTGCCCTGGAACAATGAGTCGGTAACTATTCACTGAGAAGACAAGTGGCATAGGATTGTGGCACTGGACATTGGATGCAGATTGACTTTGTAGTGGATTCTGGACTTCCTAGGAAGGAGGTTAATCTTGGTATTACTTTGAGGGTGGATGTGTCAGCCTCTCAATTCCCTTGTTGAGGATGAAGACATCGTATCTTTTATTTATTGGTTGAGTAAATGTGTATATGTGTATATTATTGTAAATATTGTATCGAGTTGGATTTATAAAGCTCCATAGACAGTATAGTTATTTGCTGGTTGAAGCAAATGTGTATGTGTATATGTGATTATTGTAAATATGGTCATGAGTTGTGTTATAAATCTCTAATAAACGATATGTTTGTCATATTTCAACAGTGGTCATCATAAATACTACAACAAGTTGTGTTATAAAGCTCCATGGAACTATGTTTTGTTTACAACGGTCTTGTTGGTATAGGTGTCATTGAACACCGAGGACGATGTTCCCCCAAGGGGGAGGGTTCTGTAATATCCCTGGTGAAAATTCCATGTAAAAATATATATAAGGCCACAGTGATGGGACACATATTCCAAGTTGAATGGTGGGCAAGACATCCTAGTGGGTGTTCATTTGGTTGTTTATGGCTAAGGAAGTTCACAAAGGCAATGGCTAAAGCATTAAAGAGGTAAAAAGGTGTTCTGGCACATTTATTTATGAAAATAATGGAAATTAGGAGAAAAGGAAGGTGGAAGGTCATAGGTTTCATGTGAGGAGGAAATTGAAGGAAAATAATGGAAATTGAAGAAAATAGAGATCTCATTAACAAAAAGGCTTATGAAGATCAATGGGTAAGACTTGGTCAATTCAGTGTTGGAGGTCTCTCTCTCATTGTTCTCTCTCTCTCATACTCTTGGATACTTAGAGTTTTCTTGGAGCACTCTTGGAGGGTGTGGCTTACTTGGATTTTTGGAACGGGAAGGCAAAGGAAGAGAAGGAAAGCACAAGAAGGCATCGGCATCAACATCAACATCAAATTTTCTTATAGGTACCGATTTGCATGTATGATTTCTTCACTAGTTTTGGCATGCATGGCATATGCATGTGGTTTCTTGGTTGTGATCTGTCATTGGCATGGAGGATTGCTTGGATCAACAATGGATTGCCTAGCCTTTCCATTTCCTGGATAGACCTGGTCATTTTGGGTTTACTTTCATTGCTTGTTTTTGGTTGGTTCTCATGTTTCCTTAGCTTGGGTTGAGTTACTAGTCCTGGATCCTTGGTTGGACAAATTCTCTGTTGCCATGTACCAACTTGGATTGAGTTATTAGCCCTGGAGCCTTGGTTGGACAAACGCTTTGGAGCCCTTGGTGGGTTGAGTTACTAGTCCTCGAGCCTTGGTTGGACAAATGCTCTGGAGCCCTTGGTGGGTTGAGTTGCTAGTCCTCGAGCCTTGGTTGGACAAACGCTCTAGAGCCTTGGAAGGCTTGGATAGAGACCGATCTGATGATGGTTTTGTGATGTCTAACCGTGAGGTGGAATAATTGTTTGATGGGATGAGGTGGATGGCCTATGGAAGCCCTGTATGAGTTTTTATTGACGTGTTTTATGAGATCCCACATTCATGCTTGGCATATGGCACGGGGGTGAATCGCTAAAGAGATGTTTAGCTCAGCCATTCTACGGTCGGGTGGAATGTGGTAGTCCCATCTCCAGTTGGTTCATTACATTCATTAATGAGAAATCCATTCCATTGATTTTCATGTGTGAAGGTACTGATGTATTTATGGATTTGATGGCTGATATGTTTATTGTATTTATGTTCCCATTATGTTGGTTATATGCACATTTTATGACAACAACTATATATGGCTCCCAATATTTTTTTACTTATATGTGACTGGATAATGTGCCTGTGACCTAATAGATGATAATGAAGCAAATGGCATGAGGGAAAAATGGTTCATAGTGATTCTCAAGATAAGTACGAGATCCCTACACTTAATTCTGTTGTTTACACCTGTAGGTTACATGTTGATGATACGTTTGACGAAATGCTTGTCATGGCTAGTAGGGATCCAATCAAGGTCTTGAACAAGTACTTGCTTTAGTACTTTCATTTCCATGTTACTTTACTAATTTGAAGAGATGGATAAGTTTTGGTCAATTTCCTAGGGTCTGAGCCTCAAAAAGTAGCTTAAATCCCAAGGTCACTGGCACAACACTGACAACTTTGGTCCACAATCGCTAGTAAGCAGGCTTGTGAGAGTGACTTTAGGCTGTTGGTCACTCCCTTTCCCATAACATTAGAGTGACTATGACCCAAGAGTCCTAAAACAATAACGGGACCCAGGGACAAGTTGTCTGAGTGGTTGACTTCTCTTTTGAGGGTTTTGTTGATGATGTTGGATGTTTGTATGGTGTGTTTCCGTCGGTTCCACTTCCTTAATGTGACTTGGGAGGTAGAATCATATCATAGTGGCCTCTCGTCGCATGTTTACCATGGCTGGCTGTTGCTTGGGTAGATGTGGGAGGAGGGTGTTACATTCCCCATGGTATCCCTTCTTCTCATTTGGTAGGAGAACTTCTTGATTGATTGATCACTAACTTTCTAGGATTAGTTTAGTTTCTTGCATTAGTGGATATAGCTTCTAATCTTCCAGTTGCTCATTATCTAATTAGTTTAGTGGGGTTTGACAACTTCTTCACCTAATTTGAATTTGGGTAGTTATTGTCTTTATCTCACTTGTATTTTAGATTGAAGTAGTATATCTCTAACATTTAAATCTAGTTAGCAATCTCATATGCCATCATTCTAATTTTCTATTTGTGCTTCATTATATAAATTTCATTTGCACTATTGGTTATTGGACATCCTTAAAGGCACATTATAAGTGAAGTGACATTCTTAAAATTAATAAATATTCACTCCACATTAAGAGAATTTTGCATTAAGGCACTTGGGTTATTTCTCTAATGTTTAGATCTAATTCATACTTAAGCTAGTTTGCATTAGGCCTCATTTACTCTTGATATATTCACAATTGTTTCTTTTGGGATTTATTGATCATATTAACACTCTAAAGCACACAGTTCACCACACTGTCAACAATTCGAGAAAGCATGTACAAGGAAGTGGGGAAATTTTTTCAAAGATTAAAGTCATCAGACATCATGAAATTCATCATTGTAAACCCAAATTCTGCAAAGTTTATTGTAAATGATGCTAGTATGGTCATTTAATTATGGCATAACACCTAGGTAAGCCGATGATTTTGGCAAAGGATTTCATCAAACAAAGTTTTTTAACCTCTCCAAATTATGTGTGTTTGTAAACCCCAAAGCTAGGGTGGAATTGATTGACAAGATCTTAGGTGAGTCATATTTCATACTAGATCATATTGTCACAGAATTGGGTAATGTCTTGAGGGTTTGTGTTTAAAAGTGTGTTCCCCTTCTAAGGGTTGAATTAATTTATTTTTATGTAAAAAAGATTTTAGTGCATGGTTACTCATAGTTAGACGCCATGGCTAAAATATTTGAGGATGAAAAAATAATTAATCCCCTCTAGAGTCAATTAAATAATTTTTCTGGCAAAATTAAATAAAAATCCTAAGCCATAAATAAATTAGATTCTCTCCAAGTGGAAAATAATAAAAAAATTGTGGGTCAAAAAGAAATTAAATTTTAGAGGTCCTCCACCAAGGGAAAAATGGATATTTTAAGAAAAAACTCTTGAACCTCAGTGGTTAAGTCAAAACCAAATTTTTGAGAATATTAATCCAACATATTTATTTTCGGATTAATAAAAATATATAATTATATATAATATTTAAGAGAAATTTGAATTTTTCCTCAATAATAAAAGTTTGATGGTGGAGATTAAAGGAAGCTCAATTTATTTTCGACGGTTGAGATTATTTTGACGAGGATCAAGTCAACTGGCCGTTATTTTCCACTTTGAGGGTTTTCTCTATATAAAGAAGTTATGAGGCTTCTATTTCACATCTGATCTTTAGATAAAGTAATGTTCTACTGAAGTACCGAGCTTTTGCTCTGGAATTATTTTTCTCATAATAGAAAGACTTTGGGGTTTTAGTTCATGTTGTTCTTCTATCTATTGATTTGTGGTATGTGCTAGTTTATGTATTTATACTCTATATTGTGTTGAATATTGACACTGTTATTTCATGTTAGTGGTAAGAACATTCTATTGGTATGAGTTATCTTAGGTGATCTGATTCACTATATGATCTGATAGTTATTTTTTAAAGATGGAATAGAGATTTACAAGTACGCTAGCCTTTTGGCTCTAAGTTCATAGACTGTGGAGAAGGGCTGACCTTGTTTCAGTCCCAACCTTTCAATGTGTGAATTATTTTGCAAGTGGGTTTTGGCCTGTTTATTTTTTGAAATTATTCATCCATAAATTCCATTCAAAAGTTCTAAAAAATCCTATTTCATCCGGGGCTACAAAGATTCAATTTCCTAATGAGAGCTAATAATTGAAATTTGTGAATATTGTAAGTTATTTTGTGAATATAATTTTTTTTAAATAACTTTTTGAACCCTTGTATTTTATTGTTAATTTGTAAATATACCATAACCTTTGTAATTATCTATTTTCTTTTATAATTGTAAAATGTTTTGAAAATAAATATTATTTAAACAATTTTTACTACTAGACCTTGTGTATATCCTTATTTCCTAGTATGTATTTGTGGTTTTCTAATGTGGGTCTTGCATGAATAAAGGTAAGGGTTTGAATTTTAATGTTTTATACAGGTGGATTTGGCCCCACAAAGAGGTGAAATGAATAAATTTTGAAGACCAAACATTTTTTTGCATCTTTGGTTAGCTAATTTTTTTCGATAGTCGTATACCCATTTCTAGCATTTTGAAGCCGTAAACTCCTCTTTCCCTCAAAAACTGAAATTTAAGCACATAACTTGAGGGTTTGCAAAATATTCAGAGGATTATCCTAACATAGCCATTTTTGGAGTTTTCAATTATTGTTTTCATCATTTTTTTCTAACCCTTGCCTGTGAATGCTTCTCCCTCTCACCCTTATGGCTAGGGTCTTTCAAAACCTTCTTGTGATGGTTTTTCATTTTTTGAGGATAAATTGTGAGGGTTTTTCTTTTTTTAGGATAAATCGTTCTAAACCTTGGAGATCTTGCACATCAATATTTAACTTAAAATTTTATTTGATTTTGAGTCATTTCATAGCTGGTCGTAAGCCTAGAAAGGCTCTCCATTCTTAGTTGTGCGGATTTCTTTGGAGGATTCAAAATTTTCAAAAGCCATTTTTTGTTTTCTTTGAGAGCAGAATCAATATATCCTAGAGCCCATCTTCATATCTTGATCCTATGCAAAATTTCCTTGACGCCTTGCAATGTGAACAGAAAATCTTTGATAGAGAAATTGAATGAACCAAAAATTTTGAAGCCATTAAAATCAAATTGATTCTTGAAGTTATCTTCCTCCTTGTCGTAAGCTTAGTAGAAGCTCTTGATTACTTGGTTCGACGTCAAAATTTATTGATCGAAATTTTTCCAAAAAAAAAAAACTTTTCATTGATTATAATGAAAGTACAATGTTCCAAAGAAAACATAAATCAGCACATACATAACCAGAGTTCATATATTCTAGGTTCTAGGTAGCCTGAGCAAGAAAAATATCAGCTCAATCTCTGTGTTTTTTCTCCATCTCAACCTAAACAGTCAAGCGAAACACAGAGGATGCAGAGGATGCACATATGTGCAGTCCAAGATCCAAATTCAAAGCTTGTAGACAGACCATGTCAATCATATCCATCATATAAGATAAGAAGCTGGGAGCATAGATTTGTCAACGAAATAAAGTGGGAGATGGAGTTTGTTGAGAGAAATAGACTCAATCTCAATGAGAGCCCTCCATATCTAAAAAGCACACTATAAAACTCCCCAGGGTGCAAGTAATTCAGCTCTAGTGTTGGATCCCTTTCCACAGTGCCAGTGGAATTTGTAAAAAGTCCCAGGCCCAAGATGGATGGCCATTCCACAACAACATAGTTTGAAGGAGGAGGCCCCATCAAAAAATCCTACCGAAAATTTATACCATATGTTACAAGGAGGTGGCAAACATTTAGGAATGGGGCGTGGGTTGGTAGAGTGTTCTAGATAGAAGGAGATAATTATGCAGCTGGAGAGCCCAATGTCGGGCAACACATGGTAAAAATTAAGGGCATTTCTTATCCGCCAAATACCCCAGATGATGAAGAAGGCTAGAGTGAAATGATATTGGTGTTCCACAGCCCAACTACTAAGACAAGAGACAATCTTAGAATAATCCCAATCAGTAGGTGAGTTAATCATATGTAACACACAAGTCCAAACAAAAAAGGCAAAGGGACAGTGTAGGAAGAGGTGGTTGGTGTCCTCTCCAACAGATGAGAAAGGACAACCTCAACCCGGGCCCCGATAACCTCTCTTGACAAGGGATTCCCATGTCAAGATCCTGTTGTGTACCACCAACCAGGAGAAGCATTTGAGTTTGAGCAGAAAAGTGCATTTTTGGTCTCGAGCAAGCCAAGAGAAAAAAGGGATATGTTTTGAGGGCTGGTGGATGATCCGATAGGCCTCATTTACAATGACCTTTCCATGATGTGGCCCATTATGTTCCTATACCAAAAGGAGTCATAATTTTTGAATGGCTGAGGTCAAATCTGTAATATGTACATACCTTTGCTTTTTGCAAATGTTTTCCATATTCAAAAAATCAAAAAAATTAAAAAATGAAAAGAGGGTATGTCCTAAAAGAAAAATCAAAGGACAAAAAGAATGAAAAAGGTCAAAAAAGATGAAAAATGAACCCCAAGAAAGAAAAAAGACCATGAAAGTGTGCAAGTCAAAATGCCACTACCATTACTTTTGATGTAGAATAAAAACATTGTGTGAAACTTGTTACCTTTGCCACAATCCATAGATGGTCAAACAATTTAAACTTGGCTATTTCATATTTTCAATTTTATGCTTAGAGATAGAGAATAAAATCTGACCAAACTATTTAACCTTGGCAGATAATTAGATCAGGTAGAGTGAATAATAGGAGCTCAACTGTTTAATCTGAGCCCTTGGATGTAATAAGGTTAGACTTAGATAGATTACTTTTGTAAAAGAAAAGTAAATGTTTTAATAAGGGTTTGCCAGCTTAAGTGCACCCTAATAAAGAGCAGAAAACATGGTAGGATGAGTAGATGGGTAAGTAGTTGAATGGTTGCAGAATTGTGATGATTGATTAGATAAAATCATATCATTTACCTTCATCATCAAATTTCTAAAGTATGTATGATAATTGAGCATTTACACAAAGTCAAGTGATTAATTTCTCCATTCATTTCACCCTTAATTTTACTAATTTCCCATAAGCAAATTCAAAAGTACCTAAAACCTTAAGTTAAAGGGGCTAAGAGCATTTCTTTGACTTCTGGAGGGACCGGACCCTCGGCCCAATAACTTATAGGTCCTAAGTACTAGAAGTCCCCTCAAAAACATTCACCCCCTTCAATTCATTCATTTTCCCTTAAAAAATCCCTTTTCTTAAGGTAAAAGCACCATTTGCCTAGGGAAAGTAATCACCCCCCAAGCAAACCCCTTTTTCACAAAAACCTAGAAAAGCACATTTAGCCTAGGTTATAATGTTCCAAGTGAAAATAAATAAATTTCAAGACACATTATACTTAGCACACTTCATTTTTTCGCCTTCATTTCATATTAATTTCTAACTTTATGTATTAAATCCCAAAAATACCCCTTTCCCGTATATTTTATTAAACCCCTTTAATTTTAATCTCCCATCCCCAAAGTTTGAAACATAAACTCTATTAGTGAATAATTAATGGGTTAATTAAGTCGATCAATGGCTTATTAATAACCAAGACCCACCGCCAAATGAAAGAGATTAGTTAACCGATCTGCGGTTAAATTAATAATCGACCTCGCCAATGAAATCACTCCCGACGTCATTAAAATCCCATAATCCTTCGTTAGTTAAAATCCGGCCACATTAAAACCTTGTCGGGCCCCTCCATTAAACATCATATCAAACCGTCACCCCGATCACCGTACGATTTGATCCCTTTTGATCCAACGATCAACGCTCATATCGGGCGGCCTCTGAAGGCCAACCTTTACCTGCCTGATATGGGTGGTTTCACTATTCACCCCGCTGCTACGTGGCACCCAATGAATGGCATCGGGCGACCTCCCCCCAAAAACCACTTTATCCCAAAAGCAGTGTGATACGATCCCGCTTACCACCTCCCGCTAAATGACAAAATGTCACATCCCCCGCTTAACGCCAAGTGTCCTTGTCCCATGTACCTGCCAAATAGTTGACTTTATGAATAAAACTAAAAAAACTCATTGTTTTTTGTTTTATCTTGAAAAAGACCGCTCAGACCTCCATGCAAGCACCATAGTACGTGCAACTGTCAAACCACGTCCAACTGCCAACCTTCTGAAGCTGCTGAAACTCCAGACCACCTTTCAGTCACATGCGCTTCCTGCAAACAGTGCATAGTCACCATCACTTCGTTCAAAGCCGAAACCACGTATTTACCCAAATTCACTAAGAAACCCTATTTTATTCCCAAAGCTATACTCAATTTCTTCAAATTACTAAGTAATTCAATAAGATAGTTGCCCAATGACTCCAAAATACTCTGAATTAGACCAGTTTTCCCCAATTTCACTGAAAACCCTTCACCCTCGTCCTTGAATCCACAAGAACCAAGGATGTCTGCCCCAATTGCATTGAATGTCCTACCCATTTCTACTTATAGGGATTTAGACCATCTCCCACTAGCAAATAAAGATTTTTAGATTAAAGATACCTCTGTCCAAGAATCCCATTTGAAACTATACTGCAGGTACAGAGACCAGTACCTAAACCATGTAGACTACATAGGACATTGGGAATCAGGTTTACCCAAATACTAGTTCCCTAGAGTTCATATCTTCCCAAAGATTATCCACTACTGTCGTATGAACTGTAGTCCCAGCCAAAGGGTAGTGATGACCCCTGACCATTTTGTATTGTTTACCATCACTGTTGAGTCCATAAATGAAATGCTGCAATTACTACCAAGCCAAAGCTTGACCCTCTTTTTGTTAGAGATTTTCTTAACAGATACCCTACACTTTCCTCAATCAAACTTGCTCGCTTATTCCAGACCTTCATTAGGGAAGAACAATACATTCCAAAGGACCCTCCCCCTTACATGTGGACTATATTCTTTGATCTTGGCTAAGACATCATAGAAATGATATCCAGAGTATTAGGCCAAACTACAAGTGAATTTTTTTATGAGATAATTATAGCCTTTATGTCCATCTACTCTCCTGGGCAACCCCCAACCATCATGTTTGACTATGCTAAGTTCATTGCTGATAAGATGCATGATTAATTCATGAGGATGGATAATGAAAGAGTGTTTAAATATTCTTCAGTTTTATATCATATGTTCCTGTATTATCAAGCTGACAAATTCCCAATCACACTCCAGAAGCTTGATACCAAAGGCAACCCTAGATCAGTAGTCTTTTGGACTTCATTAATCCACCTATATGACTCTCAATATTCTGATACTGATTTCATAGATCTCTTTGTGCACCTAGTGGCAACTATGTTACTAGGAAGCCCTCCCCCCATAATCAATGTAGATATCAGGAGGGTCCTACAGTTGTCCAAACAATATAGAGTGGGGGATTGGTACTTGTACCAAAACCACACTGAAATCAGAATTTATGGATGTGAGCTAGCTCCCTACAAACTGCCCAGATACCTCCCTATGAGATTGTTTGCTCTAGAGTACTATAGGCAAATGATCAATTCAGATAAGGTGCATTTTTTGAAGGCCAAGAAGAAAGCTCAACTTAGGATAAAAGATCAGCTTGGCCCCTTCATATGTAACAATAGGGAAGCAGGAAAGGAAGAAAAGGAAATCCTCCAAAATCTGAAACTGAAACAAAGTTTTATTTGGAGATATGACCCTTTAGAGTTCATTTGCAATAGGAGTCAAAAGAAAAAATTATCTCCTTACATCCACCACAGAATTCCTGAAATTGAACAGTATGTTAATCAACTAAAATGGGTGGAAAACACTTTGGTAGATCGAGATAGCACAGAAGTTGTTGTCAATAATGTATTGATTGATTTAAAAAGAAGACTTGATGAAGATTCATTTGTAGAGGTGCCAGGAGAGTCCCAATCTCAAAGGGAATCATAGGAACACAGTGGGAAAACAGCAGAAGAAGGACCTCAAGAGCAAGAGCCATCAGAATAGCCAGAGATATCAGAAGAACTTGCTCAGCCATAACATATCATGAGAAATCTTCCTATTTTATAGACTCCTCTAATTGAGGAGAGGAATCCTAAAAGAGATAGAGAGGAGGCCACTCCTTCTAGCAGACCTGTTGCCCAAACTTCTGTCAAGAGGCAAAGGTTGAATCCATTTTTAGAATAGGAGTTTACTGAAGAAATAGCAGGAACTACAGGTGTAGAAAGCAGGCATACCACTCCCTCAGGAGGTACATAAGAACCTTCCACCTCACAGGCTCAAATGCTAGAAAGACAACAGAGCAGGGAAGTATCCTCCTTCAGAGCTCCTATTGGCCAGAGCCAAGACATCAAAGAGAAATATAAAGAAATAAAGGCCAGGAATGAGATATTGAAGGCCCAAAGCTATGCACATTACCTAAAGATGGCTCCTACTAATCAGACAAGGCTAATGTTAGCCTTTGATGTGAAAGAAGGAAAAATGCAGATGACTTTAATGAAGCCCACTATGCAGCAGCCCAAGTCAATTGTAGATTACTTGAAAACAGACTTTGAAGTATTGGCAAAGGATATCCATCCTATTGACCAAATATAATTACACAAGTATACTGGCGAAATGGTCTACTCCACTCTGACCAGCAAGGCAATTGCAGCTCACCAACTCCAAAATTCGTTGAATAATATATCAACGCAATTCCAGTTGGAGAAGGCCTCTTCATGGGCAAAAGATACCAGAATAAATTCCTTATAGAACTTAGTCATAGAACTGGGGCATGAACCCAAAGATGTGAAAGCTACAGAAAAGCTTATTAAAAAGAAAAATGATGACATAGTTGCACTGAAAAATCATCTTAAAATTCCTTTTCTGCATCGTCCTCAGACAGTTGAAGTATTGGAAACTTAGAAGGAGGACGAGCTTATGGACTTAATCCTTAAGCTAAATGAACAACTAAAAGAAACAGAGAAAGAACTGGATAATTTGATACAGTCTAAACAAAGTGAGTTGGCCACCACCTCTCATACTGTAATTCCTACAGTTTCTACAGCAGTACCCTCCACATTGGTTGCTTCATTAGCGCCAACAGTTCCACCAGCTACTACTCTCCCAATCATAGGTACATCAACAAGCGCAGGGACATCTATAAAAAATATACTTGAATTGGTAAAAGCCATGGAGGAAATGACCATCCAGGCTACTGAGCTCAAAAAACTTAGAGAACAAGTGTCAAGTTTGGAAATTTATTGCAAACTTGCACAGATATAACAGAAAGAAGAAGCTCAAAAGAATCAAAGAATGGGAGAGAGAATAAAATTCCTTGAAAAGGACTTGGCATTGCAGCAACCACTGGGAGACATGAAGGAAATTCTTTGGGCCAACATCATTGACTCCATCAATGATGTTTGGCCATCTATTCAAGTTATTTTTTAACAGAATAAACTAGTAAAAGTGGCTACAGAAGTAATCCACAAGACAATGGAAGAATTCGGAGATAACCCTGAAGAAGCCAACCAATTGATAACATTCTTGAACAACAGAAATAGGTATCAGCTTCATGAACTAGAAATAGAAGACAGAACAGGAACAATCATAGAAATAAACAAGGTTCTCACTAAGAGGAATCTTATGCTCAGTCTTGAGAAAAAATGCCAAAGTATCCAAGCAGACATTGACATATTTATGACAAAGTATGGTATTTTAAGAGAAAAAGGACTTCCCAGTCCAATACACGACAAGTTGATGACTCAAGATGATTATATGGAAAGACTAAACAAGCTGGCCAAAAGCCAAGCTAGTACTTCAAGGGTAAAATCTTTGCCCACCAAAAAGGTATTATATGATAGTCTGGAAAATTTGTTTTTTATATAGCATGAGGTAAAGCACTTGTTCTCCAGCAGGCCAAATTTTGCTAAGTATACAAAAGCTGACGAAATATATAGAAAGATGATAAGGATGAAATTACCTGACAGTGAATGGTGGACAAAACTACAGATTTACTATGAAGTTACTGCAGTAAAACTATATGGTAAAACATGGCTGCCAAGTAAAACAGGTAAAGCAAAAGTCAAAGTATAACAAGTAAAGAGTATCAGTAGGTAGAAGACATAAAGTGAATCTAGCACATAAGCATCAATCAATTGAAAGAGCTAAATCTGAATTACAACATCCAACACAGTCATAATAAAAGGGACAGCAAGAAGACAATTCTCCATTTGTCTCTATCTTCATGCTTGAAGATATTTTCGGTTTCCTAGAATAATTCTCATATTGTTATGAGATATTTTGTAACAATTTTTGTATAAATACTTCACAAAATGAAGTAATTAAGGTGGATTAAAATACATTTTTGTAGACATTTTATATTGAGCCAAGGAGCTTTTGTATTCAAGACAGACTGGTTTTGCTGGATCATGAAATAAAGCTAAGGACATTTCAGTGGATAATTGTGCATAGTTGGAACAAATAAGTGTTATCTCTTTGTGTTTAAATATTGTTTTCTCTTCATGGTATAAATATTCATATGTGTCTCTTATGAAATCTGAAAAGTAAAAGAGGAATAATATCTCAGGATTAGCTTAAATGCTCTCTTATTTAATTGTTTACTTTCTATATGTTTTCTACTAAACTATCTTGGTCTGGGAATTCTTAATTGCTCCCTTACTTCCGTAGTTTTCCCCCCCTTTGGTCCATAGTAAAAGATTCTTCATTGCCCTTTGCTATTGATCATCCTTCCTTTCTTCATCTTAATCCCGGTTAAGGATTCTTCATTTCCCTTTGCCCTGGTTAGGACTACCTCATCCATTTGAACTTGGAGATTTGTTTTTTCTTGCGCTAGCCTGCCCTGTGAACTCTTACTTTAATGATTGATCAGATCCAGTTAAGCTACTCTTTGATTGACTCCATAGCCCAATGGCCTAAATACTTGTTCTGCCCATCTATTTTCTTAATTCCACCACCCAATCAAAACAAAACATCATGAGCACTAATAACTAGCCTGAAATCCTACCCAAAACAAAGTTAAATTATAAAGAGAGAGCCCCCTCTAGACTTAGGTTGGCGAGAACCTAAGTCTAAAAGATTAGGTTTGTGGTTATCTCGGACTATTCCTTCTTTGATAACTTCTAAGGAAGACATCTAAGTGATAGCATGGCCCACTGAACCAAATGAACCTCTCTACTTTTACTGATAGGACAATTCCGGGAATCTTGAGGTTTTTTATGTACGTTTTGCATTCCAGAGTGTGGGCTTCCGGAATTTCAAGCTTGGTGTCATCTTTCCAATGAGTGAAAGATTAAGAGGAGAGATGTGTTGAAGCAATGTCTTTAATCGCATAATAAACAGGAAAGCGCAGGAAAGTAATGAGATGTGGAGAAAGTAAATGCGGGCTTGTCAGGCCAGAAAGGGAGTCCAATCCAATCTGAGGAGAAGATCATGAGCCAACCTCCCATCGAATATTCCCGAAAAACCAATGTTTGTTGAGAAGAAGGCTACGCCAAGAGGCAGAGATCTTGGGAGGATTCGGGGCGCCGACACCTATCCAACCAATAAGATCTCTATTTTGAAGCTATTTTGCCTTGATAATTTGACTCCATAGACCATTATTGCTAACATATCTCCAAAGGTTTTTTAGGAACAATGCTAGATTGAAGGAGGAGGTGTCTTTTATACCCTAGTCGCCTTGATTAACTGGAAGGTTAAGATCTCCAGACTAGTGAGGTGAAATTTGTGCTGTGATTGTATTGCAGCCCACAAGAAACCATAAATGATTGAGTTTATCTTACGAATAACTCCTTTGGCATTACCTTGGAGTCTAGTGTTTTAATTTTTCATAGGATTTGAACTGCAAAAATTAGAGGGTTTTTCATTTTCTTTCCTTGGATGCACGACAGCTTGAAACAAAATAAATTTTAATAGGAAAGGAAAGTTACTATTTGGAAGCAATTTTCTCATTTTAAATTTCTATCATTATAAAGAAAATTTCATCCATTTTAATATCTCAAAGGAAGGTGAAATTTCAATTTTGGAAAAAATGTTCCCCCTTATAGAAATAATATCATTATAAAACATTTCTCTCATAGTTTGGAAAGGGGGGTCAATTAAAAAGAGAGGATTTTGTGATAGATTAATGTTTTTTTCATTACTTTTCCTTTTTTTAACTCCATTAATTAATTTTTAGTTTTTAAAACTTTAGCATTCATTAATTTTTGCATTTAGTTTAAATTACTAATCTCATTTGCATTTTGGGATAAAGTCTTTTGGGCAACTAAATCTAATTTATTATTCTTCACTCTATAATTAACAGTTGCTCTATATTGCACCAAAGTACTTTTAAAATACATTATAGGTAAAGTGACATCTTCCATTAAAAACATCAATAAAATCACTTGGTATTGGAGCATTTTGATATATTATTTAGATTTAATTGTTCTAACATAATTACATCTAATTTTGTTTCATTGAATAACATTTAATTTGCTTCATTGGTTGAAGCATCTTGATATCATTATATCTCATTGAAACATTATGACTTCATCATCATTGTCACTTGCATTCTCATCCTAAATTAAACTTGCATGGTTAAAATTTACTTCCAAGCTTAAGCTTGGTTGAATAGAAAAATTAGGGCCACCTTTCTCACCCAACTTGCAAAGTTATACCCTCATTTGTGGTTAACATGGTGACCTTGCAGTCGTCAAAGTCACGGTGTCTACAACATCAGAGGCATTTGAGTGGTTAGAACCCCAAGGGAGGTATCATTAATCAAGCCTTAGCTTGCTTCCCCTTGGCTCCTTTCTGCAACCTACACTTGAGACTAATTTCAAAATGACTAAGAGAAAGGACTCACCTAGTTAGGCATTTTATCTAAACCTTACCAAGATCTTGCATTTCACTTGTTTTAGGTGTCACATCTCATATAGGATAGTGTGCATCCTAAGCAACAAATGTTCATCTTGTAACTTGGTAACCAATTTATATTGTGCAAGTGATTTCACTCCATTAAGGCATTGGCCTCTCAAGAATCAAATCAAATCGTACTATTAATTAAGTTGTTTGTACTTGTTTCTTGTAGGCAGTTCTTGGCTGCGAAAACTATGCCGAGAAACCAACTCAACCAGTCTTTAGGTTCAAGATG
Source organism: Pinus taeda (assembly GCA_000404065.3). Lineage (NCBI taxonomy): Eukaryota > Viridiplantae > Streptophyta > Pinopsida > Pinales > Pinaceae > Pinus > Pinus taeda. The sequence goes on along the minus strand of APFE031409352.1, from coordinate 92,809 downwards.
GCCCTTGAACCAGAGGGTGCTCCCTCAATTGTTACGAGGCTTTGTTTAACGTTGTTCACTGTCACTGGATAGCAGCCTATGAAGCACAATGGCCAGATCTATGATTTATTTTGGGTGGTTGCTAATGATTGACCAATCTTTATTTATGAATAAATGCCTCTTGCAGAGTCCTTGGTCAAAGTGCCATCATCCAATTTGACAGAATAACATGATTTTTAAAGAATTTGACGGAAGAATATAAGGGAATTCATGATAATTCAACAGTCATACTAAATACTCAATCAACCAGATAGAATGGATGTGTGTAGAAGATTTCTACAACTAAACAAAATGCATTCAAAACATGACAGAAGGCAACGATTAACAGATGAAGAGGAATTTAACAGATGAAGAGGAATTAATCAAGACAAACAGTCTAGTTAATTAATCTCTTTAAATAATTATAACTTCGCAGGGGATTTTAGATATATTGACACTCAATCTATTCTTACCTAGATCTCCAATGTTACTTTGAAAATGTTCAAAAAATAAGTTATGAAAGCACCAGAAAAACATACAAGAAACACAATTTTTGTCAAAAACTGGAGCTAGAATACTTCAATTAGGATTTTTGTAATAAAATCTTTACAAATTGACAGGGTTTTGGCATCAAAATCCAACCCTTTGAACATTACAGTTTTGGCACCAAAATCCAACCCTTTGAACATTACAATTGAAACAATATATAGAACATTACATTAGGATGAGTGTGTCTAGCTTTTTGGCATAGAAATCTGAATAATAAATTAAAAATAAAAGGAATATTTGAAAAATTGTAGGAAATTTGGAGTTGTTTGCAAGTCTTCTACCTCGAACTTTTGAGCTGCTCAAATTGTCTACTGGAAAACTGCACTTTGATCCTAGTTTCTTGATCTTCTATTGTTGGGTGTCCTTTGAATGCTGATATCTCTGCCTCTAAATCTAAATAAGAATGACTACAGATCTTCCTCCTTCTTCAAATGCTAAAATCATGTTTACAATCTAGTTGACTGATATGTTTTTCTAGGAGTCCTTTGATTTTCCAATGCTTGAATTAACCAATGATTTTATGTCACTTTTTAAAAATTCTTCACCATTGTCGTAAAATATTTTGGAAGAAAATATTTTGATAATTGTTTTTCCAATATTCTATAAATGAATTTCAAATTTCTCTATTTTCGTGAATTTCATGAATGAAATTCTCAAAATATCTCCTCAAATAATTATATCTCATAGATCCAACCATTGTTTGAAATCCATCTCTTGTTTTTCCCTAAATTTATATATTTATGAATAAATAAATTCATAACCATTTTTCATAAAACCATCAAATGATTTCCTATGGTTTTGAAAACCATGTGTTTTTTTTCCATGAATTAATATATTGATGAATAAATGGATTCATAAACATATTTATAAAAACCATTCACTGATTTCCACTTGATGGATTTTTTTTAAAACCATGTCTTGTTTTGTCATGGTTGGTCAAGTATTTTTTTTTTACTTTCCCCTTTTACTACTATAAAATATTTGGATAAGTATCTATCCAAATCTCATTTTTCGTGCATGAAAGAATAGGGTGGTTTAATAGTTAAGTGCAGGGTCACGGCATACATTTAATTTTGACTTTTTTCGATTTGACTTGTGACTTCATATTTGGCGTAAGATAAAACGTGGTTTCTATAGTTTGGAGATTAGGTTTGTTATTTTTTTAAACTAAGTTTTAATATTTTAAATAAATAATTTTATTATATATATATATATATAAAATTGAATTTTATTTAAAATAAAAACCTTTAAAAATAACTCGGAGATATTTATAAAAACTTCATAAACTTCATGGTTTAACAATGGAAAGGGTTAGATGAAATGATATTTAAAGGAAGGAATTTATGAAAGTAAGGACAAAATTGTAGAAAGGTGACAAATTCTTTTAAATAATTTTGTAACTTACATGGTGTCAAAGTAAGTTACAACATAGGCTCCAACTGGGGACTGCTTCCCCTTATGGGACGCAGAGAACCTGGTAGACCAACTGCCTTGAACTCATTGGGCATGGAGTCCTGACATAAGAAAATTAATCATCTGCACTCTCAAACCTGCAATCTATGGTCTGGAACCTGCTATGCTCAAACTGAAACAATCCATGCTACAATGTGCAACTCCAATCTAAAACTTGTAACCAACAATTTGTACCAGTCCTTTGCTAAAATACCCCCATCATTAAAACTACTGCATACTAAGGACTAATATATTTGAGAAATCAATAGTATGTCAAATACATTGGGCTAGTGGAGTCAATAGTCAACAACAATTCTTCTTCCCATCTCCTGCAACTTATTGCAGTTCAAACAAACCAAACTACATACTGCAACTAGAATTCAAACTGAAAACTGTTGAATAATATTTAAAGTAAACTGCTCTATTGTATACTAACATTGTTGAAATCACCCCATTCATAAACTGCAAACTCGCTAATCTACTGCATACAATCCTACTTTACTGAACCGAAACTTTACATTGTTAGGTGTAATCTGCTTTCCAATGTAACCAACTGAGGAGTGGATTTACTGACAGACTACTTTGCCAGTAGCTGAAAACATGAAACATATTTACAATATAAAACTTAAACTGCACACGCAATAAATAGTTACATGTGAACTCAGAAAATTGCATCCTTTGTTGATGTTTGAAACTTCTGGTCATCATCAAAAAGAAGAAAGATATTTTGTTGAATGTAACTATCGATATGAAGAAGAAAAGCATGCACTTGCATGCTATTATCACAGCCAGATATGCATTTGTCATTTTGAATCAGATGAATCTGAAAACCAATGGAATTGCCATATGATAAAGTGGAGTCGCCAGGTGAAAGCAATGCAACCAATATCAATTGTCTAGTCTTTGTTCACAAGCACAGAGTAGATCTAATCATGCTCGTGATCCAGGGAAAATTTTCTTCGTCACTTTGTTCCCCAGTAACGGTGCCAAATGTTGTACTTGTTTCTCGTAGGTAGTTATTGGCTACAAAAACTACACTGAGAAGCCAACTCGACTAATCTGTAGGTTCAAGTTGGCCCTTGAACCAGAGGGGGATCCCTCAATTGTTATGAGGATTTATTTAACGCTGTTCACTGTCACTGGACAACAGCCTATGAAGCACAATGGCCAGATTTATGATTTATTTTGGGTGGTTATTAATGATTATCCAATCTTTGTTATGAATAAATGCCTCTCTTGCAGAGTCCTTAATCAAAGTGAAGACATCCAATTTGACAGAATAACATGATTTTTAAGGAATTTGATAGAAGAATATAAGGGAATTCATGATATTTAAGTAGTCATAATAAATACTTAATCAACCAGATAAAATGGATGCATGTAGAAGATTTCTACAGCTAAACAAAACACATTCAAAAGATGACATAAGGCAACAAATAACATATGAAGAGGAATTAATCAATACAAACAGTCTAGTTAATTAATCACTTTAAATGATTATAACTTTTCATGGGATTTCAGAGATATTGACACTCAATCTATTCTTACCCAGATCTCCTATGTTATTTTGAACATGTGCATAAAATAAGGTATGAAAGCACTAGAAAAACATACAAGAAACACAATTTCTGTCAAGAATTGGAGCTAGAATACTTCAAGTAGGATTTATGTAATAAAATCTTTACAAAGTGAAAGGGTTTTGGCATCAAAAGCCAACCCTTTGAACATTACAATTGAAACAATATATAGAACATTACATTAGGTTGTCTGTGTCTAGCTTTTTGGAATAAAAATCTGAACAATAAACTAAAAATAAAAGGAAAATCTGAAAAACTGCAAGAAATGTGGAGTTGTTTGCAAGTATTATGCCTTGAACTTTTGAGTTGCTCAAACTGTCAGTTAGAAAACTGCACTTTGATCTCAGTTTGTTGATCTTCTGTTGGTGGGTGTCCTTTGAATGCTGATATCTCTGCCTCTAAATCTGAATAAGAATGAATGTTGATCTTCCTCCTTCTTCAAATGCTAAAATCATGTCTATAATCTGGTTGAATGATATGTTTTTCTAGGTGTCCTTTGAATTTCCAATGCTTGAATTAACTAATGATTTTATGTCACTTTTTAAAAATGCTTCACCATTGTAGTAAAATATTTTGGAAGAAAATATTTTGATAAATGTTTTTCAAATATTCTAAATGAATTTCATATTTCTCTATTTTTATGAATTTCATAAATGAAATTTTCAAAATATCTCCTCAAATAATTGTATCTCGTAAATCCATCCATTGTTTAAAATATATTTCTTGTTTTGCCCTGAATTTATATATTTATGAATAAATAAAATTCATAAACAATTTCATAAAACCATCAATTGATTTCCTTCCTATGGTTTTGAAAACCATGTGTTGTTTTTCCATGAATGAATATGTTGATGAATAAATGGATTCATAAACATATTTATAAAAACCATTCACTCATTTCCTCCCCATGTATTTTTTAAAAACCATGTCTTGTTTTGCCATGGTCGGTAAAGTATTTTTTTGCTAAGTATTTATCCAAATCTCATTTTTCGTGCATATCTTCTCTTTATACCATAGCAAAAAAAAGCATATCTTTATTCTTTGTAAAAAAAGTTGTTTTTACTGGCCTCCTTTTGCTTTCACCTGTAACCTCATTTCATAAATATATCACCTCTAACTTTCACCTATAAATTCATTTACTTAAATGTATGACCTGTAAAAATCTCCTTTCACCTCAATTTCATTTTACTTAGCCTCCCATCCATATAAAATTTATTTCATAAACATATAAAATTCCCTCTCGCAACATTTTATAAAATGTATGGTTTTCAGCGGGGTTTACTAGCCTCCTTTTGCTTTCACCTGTAACCTCATTTCATAAATATATCACCTGTAAATTCATTTACTTAAATGTATAACCTGTAAAAATCTCCTTTCAGCTCAATTGCATTTCACCTGTAAATTCATTTACTTAGTTGCATTTTACTCAGCCTCCCATCCGTAAATTTGGGGGGGTGGCTTTAGTGCCCTCCTTTTGCTTTCACCTGTAACTTTGACTTGTAAATTCATTTACTTAAATGTATGACCTGTAAAAACCTCCTTTCAGCTAAGTCACATTTTACTCAGCCTCCCATCCGTAAATTTAAAACAACCTTTTGGAAAGGGGGTAGGTTAAAAGTTGAATAGGCAACCACCCCACTCGGAAATTCATCGATAACCATTGATTAATTCTTCACACATCTCGAGGCATGAAAGATTAGGGTGGTTTAATAGTTAAGTGCGTGGTGGGGGCATACATTTAATTTTGACTTTTTTCGATTTGACTTGTGACTTGAGGTATTTGGCATAAGATAAAATGTAGTTTCTATAGTTTGGAGATTAGGTTTGTTATTTTTTTTAACTAAGTTTTAATATTTTAAATAAATAGTTTTATAAAAATATAAATATATATATTTTATAAAATTGAATTTTATTTAAAAAAAAAAAAAAAAAAAAAAAAAAAAAAAAAAAAAAAAAAAAAAAAAACAAACAAACTTTAAAAATGAATCAGAGACATCTATAAAAACTTTATAAACTTGACGGTTTAGCAATGGAAAGGGTTAGATGAAATGATATTTAAATGAAGAAATTTATGAAGGTAAGGATAAAAATGTAGGAAGGTGACAAATTCTTTTTAAATAATTTTGTAACTTACAAGGTGTCAAAGCAAGTTACAACAACCCCCAAGGTGTCTTTGTCTTGCTCATAGACCAAAATGAGGTCACCTTAAGAGAAAACCATAGGTCGTACAGTCTTGTCATACTAGGATTTTACTCTTTTCTTATGGGCTTCATTCATTGTGGTTGCATCCTCGCGCTGCTCATCAAGATGTTCCAACTGAATAAGGTGTTCTTCAAGACTTGAGGTGTCTAGAAGAAGTTTGACTACCAATTTGAGAGATGGAATCTCACATTCTACAAGAAATATTGATTCCAACCCATAAACCAGTTGAAAAGGAGTAAAAACCTTAGCAGTCTTAACAAACATTCGTTATGCCCAAAGTGCAGGATAAAACATGATGTTCTAGTTGGAATTAGATTGATTGATTTTCCTTTGCAAGATAGTCTTAAGGGATTTACTAACGGCTTCTACTTTTCCATTTGCTTGAGGATAATAAGGAGACAAATACTCCTGCTAAAATCCCAACTTCAGAGCCAACTTAGACATCATCTTATACTGGAAATGATTGCCATGATCAGTGACATTTTCTTTAGGAATACTGAAGTGCGAAATGATTTGATTGAACAGGAAAAGAGTTATTGTCTCACCATCATTATTGAAAGTAGGCATAGCTTCAACCCACTTGGTGAATTAGTCTACTGCTACGATAATATACTTGTGGCCCTTAGTGGAAATCGAGTTACAAGTAGTAAAATCAATACCCCACTTGGTAAATGGATTGACAGCGATAACATGAAAAATCGAAGTTAGATGCATGCATATTTTTGAGTATAATCTTGACAAGGATGGCATTTCTTGATTACTTCAATACAATCTTTGAAAATCGAGGGCCAAAAATAACCTACACGCAAGATTTTTTGGGATGTAGCAAGTCTAAATAGATGCCCTCCACAAGATCCATTATGGCAGTCATTCAAAAATGACTCAACTTATTCTAAGGGTAAACAAAGTATAATGATTGATTCAATCCTGCGATGATATAGAGTATCGCCAATGATAAGATAATTTTTAGCCAAGTGAAGCAATTTTCGACGTCCATCCATAGAAAAAGACTGAGGGAAATTCAAAGTCTGGAGATATATAATGATATCTCCATACCAAGGATCTTGTGAGGCGATGAGAAAAATATGTTGATCTGGAAATGATTCTTCATAAACAAGATCTCCTTCACAAGGCAATTTTGAAATCAATTATGTAAAAACTAAAGATTTCTTCAACTTAGCTGACAGAAACGTGAGATCGAACTCTTGCAAAATGACAATCCATTTATTGTATTTGCCCCCAATCACTCACCTAATGATAGCAAATTGAAATGGGTTGACATCAACCAAGACAAAGGTTTTTTTGAGCAGAATGTAATCACAGAGTTGTTGGACAACATGAACAACTACCAAAGCCAATGTCTCAATATGAGAATACCTAAGTTCAGGACCAACTAAGCCACAACTTAGATAATAAATTACATTCACCCTAAGGGCATTGTCTTCCTAAAATGGAACCTTACCAATAGTTGATTATGTTGTTGCAAGATACAAGAGGAAATATCTGCTATAATCAGGTGGATTCAAAATAGGAGCATAGGTCAATTCTGTTTTCAAAGCATCGAATGAGCGTTGAGTGAAGTCGTCCCAAACAAATGGAACTCCTTTTTTTGAGTAAACGCATAAATCCTTTTGTGATCTCACCATAATTTACGATAAATCTCCTTAAAAAATTGGAATTTTCTTGGAGACTTTGAAGTTGACGGATAATCGAAGGGAGAGGCAAATGAAGTATTGCCTCAACCTTGAAGGGGTCTACATGAATCCATTCATGAGACATGAATGAATCCCAATAACTGACCAGATGTAACTGGGAAAATGCACTTATAAGGGTTCACCCAAATTTTTTAGTAACAACATCTCTCAAAAACTAAACGAAGGTGTTTTGGATATTCCGCTCTCTTGCCAGAGCAAGCAGCTAAATCATCCAAATATGCTTCAATTATATGCTTGATGTTATGTAAAGCATAAGACATAGTTCGTTGAAAGGTAGCCCCAACATTTTCAAGGCCAAAAGCCATTTTCTTGTACGCAAACGTACTCGAGGGGAAATTAAATGCTATCTTATGTTGATCCTTAGGACAAATTGTTATTTGATTTTATCCCAAAATTCCATCCATGAAGGAAAATATTTCATTTCTCACACTCATCAATAATCTCATCGATAAACGGAGTGGGGAAATTATCTTTAGGACAAGATTTATTCAAATCCCTAAAATCGATGCATACTCATATTGTTCCTTACCTTTTATCAATAGGGACTGGATTTGAAATTCATTCAGACAAAGGAACGCGGTAAATGAAACTTGCCCTAAGCAACTTCTCTACCTCATCCTTAATAGTCGCATCTTTTATATGATTAACTGGTCAAAGATTTTGTCATACAGGCTTTGTATTTTCGTAAGTCTTGATCTCATGATGAAATATCGAAGGATTGATTCAAGACATTTATTCATAAGACCAAGTGAACACATCTCAAAACTCTTTAAAGAGATCGATATAGATTTTTATTTCTTCAAGGGAACACTAAGCTCCAATTAAGATATTATCAAAAACATTGGGATTCATGGAAATGTTCACCAAAATGATTTATGAAATATTAGACATGTTACCTTTGGCATAAATATGCGATGGAGCCAAAGGGTTTAAAATGTTATGAACATTTCCACTAGAGGAAGGACTAGACAAATTTGATTCAACTTCACAAAAATTAGGGAGAAAATAGGACCGGTGATGCAAATCATCCCACAATATTTCTACACCAGTCATTGTTTGTAAAATTGCCTCATCGAATGGTAAAACAATATCAAGGCAATCCATAGATGAAGTGGAATCAACTATCCAGAGCGATGCCACATCCCCATCTACATCCTCTGATGGGAGAGGGTTAGGATCAAAATCTATAAAATTTGCAATAGATTCATATACAATTTCTATTGCAAACATTAGATAAACCATTCCACCTACTTGTCCCTCTTCTAATGTGGCAGTAGGAGGGGGCAAGGGCCAAGGATCTGAAAAACAATGACTTTTGAAATAACATTTCCGGGGAACGATCCTAGAGGATGAAATGGTATTGACATGAGCAACAAGAGATGGATGATCAAAAGTACCCATCAAAGAAGAATGCATTCCAACTCACAAATTCTTGACAGGTTGCTTGGTATTCTTTACTAAGGGAACAATGGAGTCAGCAGATGCATTCGGGTTGTTAGGAGAATAAGTTAAATTATCAAGCGTAACAATTTTCCCTTCCTGAGGAGATCATAGGATGCGAAACAAAGATGAGGCAATGGCATCCATTGCGTAAACCCAATTGTGACCTAACAAAATATTATAATCTAGATTAGCATCAACTATCTCTACTTCCACATTAGCGAACTTGATCCCTACTAAAATAGGGAAGGCAGGTAGAATCCCATGAGGCCTATGAGAATGGAAATCGAATGCAGTTAAGAGAGTAGGGGAGGGAACAACTTCAGGTGACCCAATAACCTTCCAACATGACATAGACATGACACATGTGGAACCCCCTTCATCAACTATGGTTCGAAATATGGTATTATTCCAATACGTAGATTTAATCTAAAAATCCATGTGATGAGGGAGTCTTGTTTTAACATTTTACAGATCAAATGTTATTACCATAGAATTCTTTGGGTCTACTGCTCCGATTGTAGTGAGTAAACCACTCCTTTATGCAAGACACGATTGGAGAACCTCTAACACCGACATGGCATAGGGGCTCTGAGCTAAATCTTCAATAATATAGTAGTTCTGAGAAATCCTCACATTGGGATTTTCAGTCGAATGTTTTGAGGAGCCTTTCAGCATTCAAGATATAATCTCTATTGCGGGCCTCTCAATATGAAGAGGTTATGGAATATCGGAAGCAGCTTTAGCTTTAGAAGGCTCTGCCTCTCTATAATCGTGATCTCTAGTTGAAATATCAACATAAGACTTAACCATATATACATTCGATGTAGATTCCCCATCCTGGTTTCCCCCTGTAGGGGTTCCAGTACTAGTATTCACACCAGCAAATAATTGCTGCCTTTGGTGGAAAGGCTTGGTAAGCACAACCTAGGAACTAGAAGAACCTTGTTGAGCTAACAAGTGTTGAGTGTCCTGAATCTTGGGGCAAAGATGGGTAAGGTGACCCCATTGCATAACTTGCATGGGAACTTAACCTTCTTCTTAGATTCTTTTTTTCCCTCACCAATGTCATCACTGGGTTTATTATCATTTCCCTTCCCTCCCTTATCTTTTTTCTTCCCACGTCCCTTCTTCTTCCCATCAGATTGTTGATTTCCTTTGGGATTTAAGGACTAGACAACATTAACTGCTAAAGGTTGAGAAGGAATAGACACAAACGACTTAGTTTGTGTTGCAGAAGTAGATTGTAATGACAATTGTTGTAATTGATTCAACAAACTAGTTGTATTACTACCAATCGATCCTATAACTCCATCGGCACGGAGGTCGGTTTCAGCTTGGCGAGATCAACTTTTGATCTAGGAGCATCAAGAAAAATATTATAAAGAATTCTCGACTGGGAATAGATGAGCTCTAATTGCTAGGCTCTAAAGATAGTTTGTTCTTTAGTGAACACCCCGGAAAGTGGGATATCCTTAGAAATCTCTGGTTGCAATGATTTCACAAACCATTCCAGAAGAAATTCATAAGGGATATAGGCCTTGAACAATATATTCCCTCTACGCCACTCTTGAATGTGGTCATAAATATGTGTAGCCTTGTCTTGCTCAAACTTGGTAAGAAGTTCAATTTCAGCATCATAATGGACACACAACTGAAAATGGTTTAGAAACATTGTAGCTAAATCACTAAACATAGAAAATATCCCCCCCTTAACTTGATGTATCATTTAGCTGCATTTTCAGTTAAGGGGCATTGGAATAGTCTCAACCTAATTGAATAATCAATTAGGGAGTTTGAGGAGCACCATAAATGGAAAGTGGTTATATGATCGGCTGAATCCTCACCAAACTTCCCTTCAAATTTCAGAATATTAGACAGAAGTTTAATAGGGACCGGAAGCCAAGCTGGGTTATAACGGATCAGATCATTCGTCAATTTTGAAATATATGGAAAATTAAGCATTGCCAGGAATGGTAAGTGTAGAGGAATAGGAGAATTCCAAGTGGAATTTACAACATTCGAAAAAGAGTATCTTGGATTTTGAGAGGCACCAGGATACCAAGGGTTACACAAAGAATCACCTAAACCATAAGGAAAACCTTGTAGTCCAAGGGTTTATGGAAGGTATCCACCCCTACTAGAAAGTTACTTGTCATAGGAAAACTTCTTCCTAGCAGAACATTATATGAAGGGGAGAGCCCTTGATAAGGATTCCAAGCACCGGCTAAATGAGGAAAGACTTGTGAAGTACCAACAATAGGAGAGGGCATACTCCCCTGCTAAACAAATAAATGTTGAAGATTCCCTGAACTAAAACCACTCACAGAAGGATTTGCCAAGCCCTGGTTCCCTTGAAAAGGATTATTATTTTGAGCATGACCAGAGAAAGGCATTGATCTTAAATTCAACGATAGATTGGAAGGAGGAACATGTCCTGATGCAAGAGCATTTAGACCTAGTCAGCAATGTGATGGTATGATCACATGTTGTGGCTAACAAAGGGTTGGAAGACAAGAGATTAGTTAATTTTATTAATTTAAATGTATGAGAGTGTTTTATTTGTTGTCAAAATCTGAGCAAAAAAGGGTATAAGTGGCTGATTGATCCTCCCTGCGTGGAGATCAGGCCAAGCAGTTAGATTATCTAGTTTGAAATAGGATATGAGGGATTTGAAAGCTTAAATTAGCATTTGTTTGAGAAAAGAGTGGAATGAAGAGATTCTTTAGGGAAGAATGAGAGATTTCTGGATCTGAACTAAATGGGTTCATGAATCTGCATTTTGTATAAATTGTAATATTTGGGAATAAGTGAGAGGTTAGGTTAGATTAAGATGGTGTTGTGATGTACAACAACCCCCCCATTTCATATAAAATGGAAAAAAACAAAAAAAAACAAAAAAACAAAAACAAAAAAACAAAAAAACAAAAAACAAAAAAACAAAAAAACAAAAAAACAAAAAAACTTTACACAAGATCATAATATGAAATGGGTCCCTTTTAAAAATAAACTTAGTTAGATGTGTGAATAAAGTGGTATTTACCTCATCATAAGGAATAAATCCTTATTAAAAGGCCCGATATAAATGAATTATTTTATAAAGCCTTTTAGTTTAAAAACAAAGTGTTCCTTTAGTAAATATTGTAAAACCATTCTTTATTGCGATAAAGCGAACGCATATCGCAATAACAAAGGAAACACACACATAAAGCGAAAACCTCATCCAATTCTCCAATCCGAAAAGGTAATCGCAATCGGGAAATCGGAGGAAGCAAGTGCCAAAGGTATAATAAAATAGACCCCATCAACTCCTCTAATGCGATAAAGCAAATCACAATTGGCAAATCGACAGTATCAATGATAAGTGGACATATGAAAAAACCTAATCAATTCTTTCGATGCGATAAAGTTAATTGCAATCAACGATCGACACTCGACAAAGTTACATGATAAACATAAAAAAGACCAAGCCGAACCCTGATTGTGATCTATTAATTAGGCACGCATCTCGAAAGGTAAAAATACATTTAAAAAGAAACTTTGCATGCATTATATTATATCACCTTTCGGTGATCGAAGATATTTAAAACAAGTTTTAAAAGCCTTCCCTTCATCACTCCCGATCGCCGATTTCCGATTTATCGTTGATCGCCGATCAATAAAATTTAAGGCACGCTTCAAACAATCATTCGACAAATAAATGACGTGATGGGCATTTATGATGTTATTTACCATGATTGACAGTTTAAACGGCTATTCAATATTGCAGTTAAGGATGGATCCTTCAAAGGATTTCATCCGTGGTAATCCATAACTATATTTTAGCTTATGCCAATCAACGTAATTCTATTTGGCTTGCAGCAATATTTTCTCTGTATCACTATTTGCAACTGTTTGTGTAGAATTCCTCTAAAACCAGAGATTCAGAGAAAATGGGTAAGAAATCAAAGAAGTCCACGACAGTAGCTCAGCCGGTCAAAGACCCCGGACCAAGCAAAAAAAAGATTAATCTCATATACGACGTGCCTCGGTCAAGGAAACACTAGCTGGGAGAGCATTTACAATCTAATAGAAGCAGAGGATCCTGAGGAATTATCAGAGGAAGCCATAGCTGACTCAAGTAACAAATCAGAAGGAACCCTTAAAGAGTTAGGTTGTTCCTATCTTTACAAGATAGCAACGCGAGAAAAAATCCTGCCATATACTGACATAGTGAGATGGGTGGTAGAATAAATTCCAGTCTCGGACAAAACATTTTGCACAGCTGACAGGAGGATATTCGACTCATTACAGCCGGAAGATCTCAGGAAAATGTATCACTTACCTCAACCTGAGAAGCAATACAACAAGGCATTCCTAGAAGCGTTTGCAAAGGAAAACGACTCAGAGTCAGCACTGATAAAGCAATGGAGACATTTCCCCGAAAAGCACAAACACGAGTCATCGGGTAAGTACTCTGTTGACTCTTTGGCTTCCCCTTATTGTTATGCTGCGGCTATGATGTGTAGGATGTGGGGAATGCATGATTCTCCTAAATTCACCATAGAAATGGTCCCTCTAATGGAAGTTGCAATAAATGGCTATGTGATGGATTGGACAAATATTTTGTCTGATAAATTAGCCACAACAATTCTTGAATATAGAACAACTGCACGTAAAACTACTAGGACCATTCCCCCTTTCTATTACAGTGCTTATACTATGGATACTATTTGCTTTAATTCTGAATATTCGATACTCGGATGGAGATGGACTCCCTAAGGCCCTAAGCCAATCCATATTTATCATCAACTGTTATGGAAGACTCACTACAAAAATCATTTGTATAAAATTTGTAATGGTTTTATGTTGCCTGTGTATTATTCTATTTTCAATAAGCCTACCCCCAGGATTTCTGAGGAAGCAGGGATTGACTTGACTGCAGTAGGTAATTGGTTTGGGGAGGAGAAATTTACTTATATAAGGCTTTTTGGTAGGCTTACCAAACCCCATGTTCTTCCCTTGTATGTGCCTGATAAATTATTAGCTCGGGAACTGGCTTATCAAATAATAGTAGAAGGGACATCAAAAACCCTTGGAAATTCTAAGAAACAAGTATGGCCTATATTCCCTTTATGATGCAGTGTTTTCACTCTTCATGATTACAAACACGCAGAAAAGGAGGCAGAAAAAATACAAATGTTGAATCTTGCCACAATTCTTAACAGGCAATATGATCCAAGAAAAGTTGCCTATAATGTTCTTGAACAAGCCAAACTTGCAAAATTCGATCATGAAAAGGATGATTTCAATGATCTATTTTCCTTAGCTAAATCATTATTTTAGGTTAAAACATTGGCCAGGATCAGGTATCAAGATGAAGGGCTTGAAATGTTTAATATGCTTAGAGACCAGAGGTTGCAAACTCTGCCTCTAATTAGCCACCACCCCGACAGTCCAATCAAGCGAAACTGAATAGCAAACTATTGACAAAGCTCCTGCAGTGGAAAAATTTCCTAAGAAAGAAAAAACTCCAGACCATGAGAAAGAACAGGGAAAGGAACAGGGAAAAGGCAGTGAACTCATTGATATAGACATTCATATTGATCCCAAACTACTCAAGGAATGGCAACAGTTTGACTCAATCATAAGTAATATTGAAAGTATACAGGGATTTAGCACGTCTGAAGTAACAATTGTTCAGAAGACAACAACTAATACAGTTCCAACTGAAGGAAGCAGTGGCCCACCCATGAATCAAAAGGATATAGAGATGATTCCAAAGGATCCATCAAATGAAATTGTTCTGCATGTAGAAGAAATACCGCCCTTGGATGTCTTCTACAACCCTAAGCATAGGGCTGCAATAAAGAGGCAAAGGAAAAAGAGAAAACTTGATCAATCTTCCCTTTTATCTACACAGATGGAGATAACTAATGTGGTGGGGAAAGAAGAAGTCGACCCTTTCGAAGATCTTACTAAGTGCTGTCAGTATGCTGGGGCATATACAAAAACCACTATAGTTAAGGCATCAGAAGTCAGCAATTTGCTTAAAGAAAAGGATCAAGCAGTCATCTCACTAGAGACACAGGTCCAAGAAAAACAGCAAAGAATAGAACAGTTAGAGCAAGAGTTAGCAGCACAGAAGCAATCAAATGAGAAATTAAATGAACAATTGCTAAAAGAGAAACAGAGGATAGACCAACATGCAGTGCAGAAGCAGAAAGAGCTATCTCATGCATTGAACAAACTGACGATAATGAATGAACAATTGAGAAAATCCATAGATGAACAGATCGCCCAATTATCATTACAAATAGAAAAGTTCAAAGAATTCCCTAAAATAAAGGAATTCAAATCAGAGGCTCTCCAAATCAATAAGGCACTATCTACTCAGTTGGGCTTGTTATGTAATAATATTTCTCTTGTTCCTCCTTTCTGTGAAATTTCCTCGTATATGATTGATAAATCGGTTGATGACAGACAAAAGTTGGAACAGGCAGATGAAACATTAACAGAGTTTTTTCCCTGGCAAGAAACCAAGGAAGGACAAGAAGCAAATCTACCTCGAATTCTGGAATCACACTAGGAAATCTTGTTCCTTGAGTGGAAAACCCAATTGATGAAGGCAGAAAGGGCAACATCGAGATGTAGATCAGCGACTGGTAATTTAGTGGAATTAATCAATGATATTCTGTATTTGTCAAATTTAATTTCAGAATGTCCTCCAGGGAAATTACCATCAGTCAAAGAATTGGAGCAGACATGGAAGCAGGAGCTTGAAAGAGGGAGAGATTAATCACGGGCATCCAAACTTTGACATGGGAAACCTTTTGGTTCTTCCTTGTGAAACTATAAAGTCAAAGGATAGCAATCAAATGCTTGATCGACGCAATCGGTTACATGATTCTTGAAATTACTGATGCCACCTATACTGCCCAGCTTCATTCGCATATGAGTCATCCTCCAGAATTGCAACCAATGCTCGCCATACGCCAGCTCAAGCCAAAAGATAATCAGCAGAAACAATAAACCATCCTTACCGACTGCAAGAATATCTATTTCGGGGAGATTTTCATGTATTTGTGATTTGGTTACTACCACCTCACAACATTTTTATTTCATAGTTAGTTAGCTTCGATAGTATTTATAGACCCTTTCATGTCTTTAGAAAGGGTCCTGAAAATTTTGTATTAAGACTTGGATTGGGAGTTGCACTATTATGCTTCCAATATATATATTTTTATAAAATTGGACTTGTATTCTGAGCTTTTAATGAAGATTACTTTTGTCTGATATGCACTATTGCTTCCTATAAGAGTATTTCTAAGTTAGAGAGCGGGATTCAAATGCAAATTCATGTTGGAAGGATTCGAACACATATGGTACTATTATCTATTTTTTGTTTCATTCTTTTATGTGAACTAGCATTCATTCATTTTTGCTATTATTGATGTATGCATACAATTCTTACAACAATCTCTTTTACTTATCACTATTGAATGTTCAAGAATTGTTATCTTTCATCTATATATGCATCAATGATATATAAGATCAGTGCAATAATTTAATTATTACTTTGTTCAACTACTTGAACAAAGTAATTATCATATGAATGAATATTCTTGTTTAGGAGTAAAGTCATCTACATGCTTGCTTTTCAATAAGAACCATTAAGAGTTGCACTAAGGCAGAGATTTCCTGGGATATATTAGGTAATTACGTTATTGCATTTTAGAATAAATCATCCATCATTCCCGTTAGAAATTAAAAAACCAATCATTTATCACCCTATTTACAAATCATTGGGAAACTGGTCCCATTATATCCAGTCAGAGCCACCACACCAAACGGAAAAGGAGCTGCCTTTAAGGTCTAGACCGGGTGATATCCCCGATGTTGATGCAATGATTTTCGAGGCATCAACATTTTTGGCGCGAGAAGGACGGCATGAACTGTGAATGGTGAGCAAACCCAAATCTACAACCCATTCCAAGAGTAAATCTCCCTCAACCTCACCTCCGACTTCTCCCATGCAAATTGGAACTCCAGTTTCCAAGCAAGAAGTAGGGGAAACAACAACCACTGCTCAATCCCAAAATATCCCAGAATGATTAACTCCAGAGTCTCCTAAGGTTCAGTCTCTCATCCATAAACTTCAAAGATTCTCAATATCACCACAGAAATCTAAGGTATCTCAAGGCAGTGTGACATCGCAATTCATTCCTTCTCACCCTCTCACTAGACTTTAGAGCGAAAAGCTTGGTATTGAACCTATTGAGTTATCTTTGCCTAAAAGGAAACGGGCAAGGAAAACAATTGAAGGAACTGATAGTGAGACTTTGTCATCATCATCATCTATTTCATCTTCTCTAGTGTGAAGTCAACCATCCACCCCCCACTCCAAATTGTTGTTCAACAGGGAACTGGAACTTCAACATCTGTTTCTCAACCTCCTCAAACTTCAATATCTGCACCTTCTCAGTCATCTGGAACTTTATCGGCACTGTCATCTAGTAGTAGTTCAACAATGGCACAAAATCCATGGAATAATCCTGGTGTGGTCACGATGCCTGCACCATTAAACCCATTGCCAGCACATCCTGAAAAATGGTTGCCGAAATTTAATCCAGATGTAGGCATACAGGTCGATGAGCACATTAACAACTTTATGTTGGCAGTTAACTTAAAAGGAGTTACAGAGGAAGATGCCATTGTTAGGCTTTTCCCTTATACCTTACAGGGATCAGCTGGGTCTTGGTATTTTTCCTTGCCATCAGGATCCATTACTAGTTGGAACATTTTTCAAGAATATTTCTTGACTAAATACGGTGATGACAGATCTCTAGCGACGTTAACCAATGATCTTTCGAATCTTAGGATAGAGTCTAAAGAACCTATAAAAGAGTTCAATTCACGATTTAATAAACTCTTGAATAAGATTCCAATTGCCTCTAAACCTAGTGAGCAAATCAAAAGCAAATGGTATATAACAGCTTTACCTTCAAATATAGCTATCTTTGTAGATAGAGCTACAAAACCAACTCTAGCAAAAAATATGAAAAAGGCACTTGCTGTAGGGAAACACATTATTGCTTTAGAAAAGAAGGTTGCTCTTGAAGACAGAAAATCTAAAAAAGTCTCTTTCAAAGATGATTCAAAGAAGAAAATGGCTAAAGGTCCATATGATATGGAAGGTCTTAAAAAAGTTCTCAAGACTATGTTAAACGAAATGGTAGAAATCAAGAAGCAAGTAGCTGAGACTTCAACAAAAAGGACATTTAGAAACTTTAAGAAACCTGAATCAAAGCCACCAAATGTTATATCCAACACAGAATCAGATCCTAAAGAGGGAGAAGAAGAAGAAATAGTCTTATCATCTGAAGAACCAGAAGAAGAGGTAACTGTAGAATGTTATGGAATGTGGGACTTTATTTTGCCTAATTCTGATACAGAAAATGAACAAGAAGCTTTCCCTGTAACTACTAGGAGTAAGGGTACTCCTGAACATGTTCAAATAACTCAGAAGAAAAGGAATACAGGTACCACTACTAAAGAAAAAGTTCCCACAAAGAAATCCACAGCGATACCTTCTCAAAATCCGTCATTAGCTTCAAATCCACCTTCAACATCTAAAACACTAGTAGTCACAGATTCTATGGATTACAACATTATTGAAGACATAAAGAAAACAAAGGCAAATATCATAATGTTTGAGCTCAGTAAACTCAAACATCAACAAAAATTGCTACTCAAGGAATTAGATGTTGTACCTCTTCCAAATGTTGTTCTATCCAAAGCTACTAATGAAACAGGTAAACCACCTCCTGAAAGGGTAGAAGCTATTGATGTTGTCCTAATCGGAGATAGATCAAATTCCCATACCCCTCCTTTCCTCTTGACATACGAGATCTATAACAGAAATCTGCACAATTGCTTGATTGACTCAGGGGCTTCCTCGAATATAATGCCAGCTTCAGTTTGTTCCAAACTAAACACTGAACCCCAAAAGTCTGCAATCCATATTGTCTAGTTGGATAGAACTAAAGTCCAGGTAGTAGGAGAAATTAACTCAGTCACCATTAGGTTATCAGCTATCCAAGAGTGGTTCGAAGAATTGATATTTTAATCGTTGATATTCCTGAATTCTATGGTTTGATTTTGAGTAGAGACTGGTCTGAGAAACTTCATGGTTACATTTCCACCGATTGGTCTCATATGTGGCTACCTTATAAAGGAAAACCAAATCAGATAAAGATTGATCGGGAAAAACCTATGACTCATACTGTCACTGAGTTTGAATAAGAAAACCAACCGATAGCATTCAACAACAACATTCTGGGTAATTACTCATCCGAATCATTCTTTGGCAATTTTACTGCTCAATCATCACCTTTCTCAGTTAATAATTTCACATCTCAAATTGAAATTTTTTCTCAAATAGATGCTTCAAGGTGTGTTAAAATTGCTGAGGAATCTATAAATAAAACTGTAGATAAACCTTTGTTTTGGTCATTATATTTTGATGGGTCTAAATCTAATGAAGGTGCAGGAGCAGGATGTATTTTAATTAGTCCTGAGGGAGAAAAGACCATGTTATCATGCAGATTAGAATTTGAATGTACAAACAATACTACTGAATATGAAGCCTTGATTCAAGGACTTTATAAAACAATTGGTCTTAAAGTACAATATTTGAAAGTGTTCGGTGACTTTGAAATTGTTATAAAACAAGTCAGAAATACTATACATTGCCTTTCTAGTCACCTTAAATATTATCAATCAAGACCTTGTGTCTCATTTTTTAGCATTCAATATTTCTCCCATCCCTAGATCCCAGAATGCAGCAGCAGATTTACTAGCCAATGTTGCTTCTAAGCTCTTTCCATCTTAAGGTTATAGTCCCGATAGATTTTCAGTAGAGTTAATTTTCAGACCATCAATTCCCGATAATGTCACTAACTAGCGAGTGTTCAATCATGATGATGACATTTTAAATTTCTTAACTTCTGATAAGTCCTATGATGATCAAATTATTGATGAAAGTGAACATGATCTTCAAATGAAGGAAAAGCTTGAAGAAAACTCAATACCCAAACCAGTGGTCAAACTTGAAGATCTTTATGACATCAAAGATAGGTTTAAACAGGTTACTAATTCAAAGCTTCAAAGTTCTACTTTGAGATTTGAATTAATAAACCTTGGTACTGAGGACAACCCACAAAACATCAATTTGGGATTAGGACTTACTTCAGAAGAAAGGATTGCATTTATCAGATTATTGCATAAATATAAAAATGTCTTCACTTGGAAATATGATGATTTGAAAACCTATGATACATCTATGATACAGCATACAATTCCAATGCTATCTGAAGAGAAACCAGTACAGCAGAAATTAAGGAAGATTCATCCTAACTTAGAGAGTCAAATAAAAGTTGAATTAAACAAACTCTTGAAAGCTAAGATAATCTTTCCTGTTAAACATTCAAATTGGGTGTCTAACATGATCCCAGTAAGGAAGAAAAATGGTGAGATTAGAATTTGTATTGATTTCAGAAATCTTAACAAAGCAAGTCAAAAGGATAACTTCCCTCTACCAACAATGGAGCAAACTCTTCATTTAGTAGCTAACTCTGAATTAATGATGTCCTTCTTAGATGGTTTTTCAGGGTATAACCAAATTTTGGTACACCCCGATGACAAACTTAAGACTACTTTTAGAACCAAGTGGGGGACTTATGCCTATCAAAAAATGCCTTTCGGGTTAATCAATGTCGGAGCTACATTCCAAAGAACAATGGACATAGCATTCAAAGGCCTAATCAATAAATCAGTATCTGTCTATTTGGATGACATTATTGTTTTCTCTAAGAAAAGATCAAATCACTTACATGATTTGAAACAAATCTTTGAGCACTGCAAAAGGTATGGTATCTCACTCAATCCAAAGAAGTAATTTTTTTCTCTTGACCAAGGTAAGCTCTCGGGTTTCATTGTTTCAAAGAATGGTATTTATATTGATCCAGATAGAATCAAAGAGATTTTTGATCTTCCATTTCCACATAATAAAAAATCAATGCAATCATTTTTAGGTCAAATTAACTTTGTAAAAAGATTTGTTCCAAATTTCTCACAGATTGTTTTACCTTTACAAACCATGATCAAGAAAAATTCAGTGTTTAAATGGGGGCCTATAGAAAAAGAGGCATTTGATTCCATCAAACAATCAATCATAAATGCCCCTGCTTTAAGCACTCCTAATTTTTCAAATCATTTCATTTTATATACTCTTGCATCTGATTCATCTTACGCATCATCGCTGACACAAATCAACAATCAAAACTTGGAAGCACCAATTTCATTTTATAGTTCAAACCTTCAAGGTGCTGAACTTAATTACTCTGAAGTTGAAAAACAAGCTTTTGTTGTATATAAAGCCATTAAACACTTTATACCCTTCCTCTTAAAGGCTCGCACAAAAGTTATAGTTCCTTTTTCAGTAGTAAGACAGTTACTAGTTCAAAGGGAATTGGGAGAAAAAAGGGCAAATTGGGTCACAACATTACAAGAATACAACTTGGAAATTAAACCAGCAAAGATTGTCAAAGGCCAAGGTTTTTGCAGGTTTTTAGCAGGAGCTTCCAATATTCAGGAACATGAAGGTACAAACGATATTGAAGAAATCAATCAGATAAGTACCACTAATCCTAAATCCCAATATGCAGATTTGATATTCTATTTGAAAAACGGATATGCTCCTTCTAATCTTTCATATAAAAACAAGCGTGCCATAAGACTAAAAGAAAAAAACTTCATGATTGTTGATGATGTATTGTTTAGATGGAATTATGATTCAATTTTGTTAAGATGCTTAGAAAAACCTGAAGCACAAAAGGTCTTGCAGGAACTACATGATGGTCCGGCAGGAGGACATTTTAGAGCTGATACAACAGCCCACAAAATCATTCATGCTGGATATTACTGGCCCGCCTTGTTCAGAGATACTCATGAATATATTAGGAAATGCCAGATATGTCAAACTACCAATGGAAGACAAAGGAAGCCAACTTTTCCTTTATAGCCAGTCAACATTGGACAACCCTTTGAATAATGGGGATTGGACATCATTGGAGAAATCACTCCACATTCATCCAAACAGCATAGGTATATCCTTACAGCTACCGATTACTTTACTAAGTGGGTTGAAGCAATTCCTTTGAAGACAACAAACTCTGAGACAATCATTGAATTCATAGATCAGTTCATTATTACCAGGTTTAGTGTTCCAAATGCTCTTATTGTTTATAATGTGTCTTACTTCTCTGGTAATTCTATACTTGAATTTGCTATCAAAAGAGGATTCAAATTTAAATATTATGCAAACTACTACCCTCAGGGTAATGGTTTAGCATAATCTACCAATAAGAATTTTGTCAAAATCATTAAGAGAACTATTGAGCAGAATCATAAAAACTAGCATAAGTCTTTGATCTTTGCACTATGGGCAGACCGTATAACACAGAAGGCCTCAATAGGAACTTCTCCATTTAATCTAGTGTATGGAAAGGAATTTGTCATACCATCAAACTTAGTACTTCCATCACTAGCTTTAGTGTAGTTTATAGAAGAAAGTCCCTCATCTTCTATTCAACTAAGACATGATCAGATCTTGAAACTAGAAGAAGAAAGGAGAAAGATCCAATTACACATGCAAAGCATCAACAAATTATTAAGTCTTCTTTTGATACAACTTCAATCGGCTCAAAACATTTACAGATTGGTGATCTGGTTTTAAAGTGGGACAAAGCCCATGAGGATAAAGGAAAACACACTAAGTTTCAAAAAATGTGGCTTGGACCATTCCAAATCAGCGAGAAGATAGGCCCTTCTACATTCATATTGCAAGATCTATCAGGAAAGAGAGACTCTCTTCCTGTTAATGGGCTTATTCTGAAAAAATTCTTCAATTGAGGAGGTAATCCCTTCTCCCTTTGTAAATATTCAATCTTTAGCAGGATTTGTGTGAATAATTAGTTATTTTGCTCTTAGGAAATAACATTGTGAATAGCCTTCCATTGGTCTTTACTATATTGAATAAGTTACTCAAAAGAAAATAGTTTTAATATTTACTTTTAAGAAATGGAAGCCTTAAAGGAAAAGGAAAATTCTAGAAAATTAGGTATAATTAGATTCTAAAAACCCCATTTTATTTTTGTGAAATCTTCTCAAAACTTAGAAATACTGTAAATCATTCTAAAGTTTAGGAAACCTAAAAACGGTTAATACAAAACAAATATTGATTCAATCTTAGCATCTTCAACTCTAAAAAATGCCATCTATGTTTTCTTAAGGAGAAACTTGTTCATCCCATCCATCAAAGTTTATAATTTTTCAGAGTGTAATTCTAAAATATATTTGATATAAAAGATAAGAGGTCTTATTACAAGCCTGCTTACCATGATCATAGGGGAATAGTTCAACTGACATTAACAACGTTGCATAACAAAACAGGGTAATGGCTTATAATTATAAGACAAGGGGTCTCATCATGAGCCAGCTTGTTCAGTTAAATTACAACCAGTGAATGGCATTGTCAACAGCTAGCCACCAAACCAGGATAATGGTTTTTTATCTTGCAAAATAAAGAAATAAGAAAAAAAAAAAAAAGAAAATGCAATACAAAAAATGTGGAAACATATCTTTTGGATTCATTCTTTTTAATTATACTCTGAAATGGATGGAACAATGAATGATCAAATGGTTAAAAGGTAACCTTGCCGATACTATAGATGTTTGTTGGCAACAACGACTCTACCTATGACAAAGGAGTCATTATAAAAGCTAAGTTGGAAAAGTCTCTTGTTTTATCATTATCAATCAATCAAGGTTTACTTAAAACTTAGATGTATTTAATTTTGAGATAAGGGAGAAATAAGCAAAAATAGTCTTCATTATATTCAGAATTTATGGTTACCTAGTTATATTAGATTTTCTCTATTTATTAAGGATTTCGATTGAGAAAGTTAAAATATTTTATTATCTTCTCAGAGATAATTGTTTCTTCCAGTGAATCGCCAATTGTTGTGCTGTACAACAACCCCCCCATTTCATTAAAAAAAAACTTTACACAAGATCATAATATGAAATGGGTCCCTTTTAAAAATAAACTTAGTTAAATGTGTGAATAAAGTGGTATTTACCTCATCATAAGGAATAAATCTTTATTAAAAGGCCCGATATAAATAAATTATTTTATAAAGCCTTTTAAATTAAAAACAAAGTGCTCCTTTAGTAAATATTGTAAAACCATTCTTTATTGTGATAAAGCGATCGGAGATCGCATATCGCAATAACAAAGGAAACACACACATAAAGCAAAAACCTCATCCAATTCTCTGATCCGAAAAGGTAATCGCAATCGGGAAATCGGAGGAAGCAAGTGCCAAAGGTATAATAAAATAGACTCCATCAACTCCTCCGATGCGATAAAGCAAATCACAATCGGCAAATCGGTAGTATCAATGATAAGCGGACATATGAAAAAGCCTAATTAATTCTTCCGATGCGATAAAGCTAATCGCACCTCGGCGATCAGCACTCGGTGGAGTTACATGATAAACATAAGAAAGACCAAGTCGAACCCCAACTGCGATCTATTAATTAGGCACGCATCTCGAAAGGTAAAAATACATTTAAAAAGAAACTTTGCATGCATTATATTGCATCACCTTTCGATGATCGGAGATATTTAAAGCAAGTTTTAAAAGCCTTCCCTTCATCACTCCCGATCACCGATTTGCGATTTATCGTCGATCGCTGATCAATAAAATCTAAGGCACGCTTCAAACAATCATTCGGCAAATAAACGACATGATGGGCATTTATGATGTCAGTTACCATGATTGACAGTTTAAACGACTATTCAATATTGCAATTAAGGATGGATCTTTCAAAGGATTTCATCCGTGGTAATCCATAACTATATTTTAGCTTATGCCAATCAACATAATTCTATTTAGCTTTCAATAGTATTTTCTATGTATCACTATTTGCAACTGTTTGTGCAGAATTCCTCTGAAACAAGAGATTCAGAGAAAATGGGTAAGAAATCAAAGAAGTCCACAGTAGCAGCTCAGTCAGTCAAAGACCCAGGACCAAGCAAAAAAGGATTAATCTCAGATACGACGTGCCTCGATCTAAGAAACACTAGCTGGGAGAGCATTTACAATCTAATAGAAGCAGAGGATCCTAAGGAATTATCAAAGGAAGCCACAACTGACTCAAGTAACAAATTAGAAGGAACCCTTAAAGAGTTAGCTTGTTCCTATATTCACAGGATAACAGTGCGAGAAAAAATCCTACCATATACTGACGTAGTGAGATGGGTGGTAGAAGAAATTCCAGTCTTGGACAGAACATTTTGCACAGTTGACGGGAGGATATTCGACTCATTACAGCCGGAAGATCTCAGGAAAATGTATCACTTACCTCAACCTGAGGTGATACAACAAGTCGTTCCTAGAAGCATTTGCAAAGGAAAACGACTCAGAGTCAGCACCGATAAAGCAATGGAGACATTTCCCCGAAAAGCACAAACATGAGTCATCGGGTAAGTACTATGTTGACTCTTTGGCTTCCCCTTATTGTTATGTTGGGGCTATGATGTGTAGGATGTGGGGAATACATGATTCTACTAAATTCACCATAGAAATGGTCCCTCTAATGGAAGCTGCAATAAATGGCTATGTGATGGATTGGGCAAATATTTTGTCTGATAAATTAGCCACAATAATTCTTGAATACAGAACAACTGCACATAAAACTACCAGGACCATTCCCCCTTTCTATTACAGTGCTTATATTATGGATACTATTTGCTTTAATTTTGAATATCCGATACTCGGATGGAGATGGACTCCCCAAGACCCTAAGCCAATCCATATTTATCATCAACTATTATGGAAGGCTCACTACAAAAATCGTTTGTATAAAATTTGCAATGGTTTTATGTTGCCTGTGTATTATTCTATTTTCAATAAGCCTGCCCCCAGGATTTCCGAGGAAGCAGGGATTGACTTGACTGCATTAGGTAATTGGTTCGAGGAGGAGAAATTTACTTATATAAGGCTTTTTGGTAGCCTTACCAAACCCCATGTTCTTCCCTTGTATGTGCCTGATAAATTATTAGCTCGGGAACTGGCTTATCAAATAACAGTGAAAGGGACATCAAAAACCCTTAGAAATTTTAAGAAACAGGTATGGCCTATATTCCCTTTACGATGCGGTGTTTTCACTCTTCATGATTACAAACACGTAGAAAAGGAGGCAAAAAAAATGCAAATGCTGAATCTTGCCACAATTCCTAACATGCAATATGATCCAAGAAAAGTTGCCTATAATGTTCTTGAACAAGCCAAACTTGCAAAATTCGATCATGAAAAATATGATTTCAATGATCTATTTTCCTTAGTTGAATCATTATTTCAGGTTAAAACATTGGTCAGGATCAGGTATCAAGATGAAGGGCTTGAAACGTTTAATATGCTTAGAGACCAGAGGTTGCAAATTCTGCCTCTAGACCTATTAGCCACCACCCGACAGTCTAGTCAAGCAAAACTGAACAACAAACTGTTGACAAAGCTTCTGCAGTGGAAAAAGTTCCTGAGAAAGAAAAAACACGAGAACAAGAAAAAGGATAGGGAAAAGGAAGTGAACTCATTGATACAAACATTCATATTGATCCCAAACTACTTAAGGAATGGCAACAGTTTGACTCAATCATAAGCAATACTAAAAGTATATAGGGATTTAGCACACCTGAAGTAACAATTGTTCAGGAGACAACAACTAATATGGTTCCAACTGAAGGAACGAGCAGCCCACCCATGAATCAAAAGGATATAGAGATGATTCCAAAGGATCCATCAGATGAAATTGTTCTGCATGTAGAAGAAATACCGCCCTTAGATGTCTTCTACAGCCCTAAGCATAGGGCTGTAATAAAGAGGCAAAGGAAAAAGAGAAAACTTGATCAATCTTCCCTTTTACCTACACAGATGGAGATAACTAATGTGGTGTGGAAATGAGAAGTCGACCCTTCCAAAGATCTTACTAAGCTCTCTCAGTATGCCGAGACATATACAGTAGCCACTATAGATAAGGCATCAGAAATCAGCAATTTGCTTAAAGAAAAGGATCAAGCAGTCATCTCACTAGAGACACAGGTACAAGAAAAGCAACAAAGAATAGAACAGTTAGAGCAGGAGTTAGTAGCACAAAAGCAATCAAATGAGCAAGTAAATGAACAATTGCTAAAAGATAAACAGAGGATAGACCAACATGCAGTGCAGAAGCAGAAAGAGCTATCTCAGGCATTGAACAAACTGAAGACAATGAATGAACAATTGAGCAAATCCAAAGATGAACAAATCGCCCAATTGTCATTACAAATAGAAAAGTTCAAATAATTCCCTAAATTAGAGGAATTCAAATTAGAGGCTCTCCAAATCAATAAGGCACTATCTGCTCAGTTGGGCTTGTTATGTAATAATATTTCTCTTGTTCCTCCTTTTTGTGAAATTTCCTCGTCTATGATTGATAAATCGGTTGATGACAGACAAAAGTTGGAACAGGCAGATGAAACATTAACAGAGTTTCTTTCCTGGCAAGAAACCAAGGAAGGACAAGAAGCAAATCTGCCTCGAATTCTGGAATCACACAAGGAAATCATGTTCCTTGAGTGGCAAACCCAATTGATGAAGGCAGAAAGGGAAACATCGAGATATAGATCAACGACTGGTAATTTAGTGGAATTAATCATTGATGATCTATATTTGTCAAATTTAATTTCAGAATGTACTCCAGGGAAATTACCATCAGTCAAAGAATTGGTGCAGACATGGAAGTAGGAGCTTGAAAAGAGGTAGCGATTAATCACGGGCATCCAAATATTGACATGGGAAACCTTTTGGTTCTTCCTTGTGAAACCATATAGTGAAAGGACAACAATCAAATGCCTGACCGACGTAATCGGTTACATGATTCCTGAAATTATTGATGCCACCTATACTGCCCAACTTCATTCGCGTACGAGTCATCCTCCAGAATTGCAACCAATGCTCACCATATGCCAGCTCAAGCCAAAAGATAATCAGCCAAAACAATGAACCATCCTTATCAACTGCAAGAATATCTATTTCGGGGAGATTTTCATGTATTTGTGATTTGGTTACTAACACCTCACAACATTTTTATTTCATAGTTAGTTAGCTTAGATAGTATTTATAGACCCTTTCATGTCTTTAGAAAGGGTCCTGAAAATTTTGTATTAAGACTTGGATTGGGAGTTGCATTATTGTGCTTCCAATATATATATTTTAATGAAATTGGACCTGTATTCTGAGCTTTTAATGAAGATTACTTTTGTCTGGTATGCACTACTGCTTCCTCTAAGAGTATTTCTAAGTTAGAGAGTGCGATTCAAATGCAAATTCATGTTGGAAGGATTCGAACACATATGGTACTATTATCTATGTTTTGTTTCATTCTTTTATGTGAAATGGAATTCATTCATTTTTGCTATTATTGATGTATGCATACAATTCTTACAACAATCTCTTTTACTTATCACTATTGAATGTTCAAGAATTATTATCTTTCATCTATATATACGTCAATGATATATAAGAGCAGTGCAATAATGTTTTAATTATTACCTTGTTCAACTACTTAAACAAAGTAATTATCATATGAATGAATATTCTTGTTTAGGATTAAATTCATCTACATGCTTGCTTTTCAATAAGAACCATTAAGAGTTGCACTAAGAGAGAGATTTCCCGGGATATATTAGGTAATTACGTTATTGTATTTTAGAATAAATCATCCATCATTCCCATTAGAAATTAGAAAACCAATCACTTATCACCCTATTTACAAATCATTGGGAAACTGGTCCCATTATATCTAGTTGGAGCCACCACACCAAATGGAAAAGGAGCTGCCTTTAAGGTCCGGACCGGGTGGTTATCCCCGATGTTGATGCAGCGATTTTCGAGATGGAAAGATAGGATGGATGAGTGAGGGGAGAACTGAAAATAGTCAAGTGTGATTGTTTCTTCTATAAATAGTTATTAATATGAATACAGTGTGGATTGTGTATTTCCTTGTGTAATTCAGTATTGAGTGTGATAGAGTAGGAAGAGTGTGTTACACAGAGGTTAGATAGTGTAGAGAGAGCTAAGTGGAAGAGAGAACAGATCAGAGCACGAGATGTTATGTACATGATGTAAAGACTGTTATGAAAAAAAGGAGTTTGTGTACAAAGCTTGTTTTGCATGATCTTTTGTTATGTGATTAGTTTCATAGATCGTAGGTTGAATCCTCTGTAATTACAGGGAATAATACAAAACCTAGATATGTTTTAAGAAATTGGAGTATATAGTTTAGAGACCGACTAACTTGGCAGAAGCGCTAAGTCTTGGCGGAACTTGTTAAATTTGTGAAGAAAACCCCAAATAAATCAGGACCGTCCGTTGGCTGGCAGATCCGACGGTGATCAACAACTACGTGGAGGTAAGAGTGTACGGATTTCTTGATCGTGGCTAAAGCTTCACACTAAATCCTAGCCATCGGTCTCATTTTCAAACGCTTATGACACAATCAACTGCAGGGGTTAAGCTGTTTGGTAATACGTGTGCTAGTTGAAGACCCGCAGGTCGTAGATTTGATGACTTCGTATATCCAACGAGTATTGAGTCATAAAGTGATCGGACATTAATCTCATAATGGACCCGAACATTTATAGATTAAGGATTTTTAATCCTTATCGACTCCATAAGGTCGGGTAAACGTCGTGCAAGATTCCTGTACGATATTGCTATTGACCATTAGATCAAGTGTGCTTTGATCAACGGTGGAGGATCGCTGAGTAGGTTGGTTGATCAGGTGAATCATCAACCGTTAGATTGATGGTTAATATCAACAGTGGAGATTGAAGCCGATAAGGCTTGGTTGGGTGGACCCAATAAGAATTGAACTGTGATTTATTTTATTTGGGTTTCGATCTTGTATGTTTGGAGTGGCACCAAAGTTCGTTGGTGGATTATGTGTTAAAGGACTACTCGGTGATTGGTCGGGTCTTTGTTACAATCCACCAATCCAAAGGCTTTCGTTGTATATGTGGGTCATAACTCATAGGTCCACATGGGATTGTAAAGGATGTCAATTTTCTGGCATCATTTTTGGTATCAAAGTTAGACCAATGCTCTATGGAGTTTGGTTGAAGGGCTGAATTTTATTCTTAGCAAGTAGCCGTGAAAAAGAAGCGAATGAAGCAATTTTAGCAGAGAGACTATAAGGAAAAGTCTTGGGTTGATCAGAAGAACATTGGAGATACCTGTCAGAATTCTTAATTAGAGGCAGTTTGATATTTTGTTAGAATTGTTGAAATTTGGGAATTACTACAAGATATTGCAGATCTGGTAAGAGGATTTATTTTGTGATTTTACAAAGATTTGTTTTGAATGCCTGAAGAACAACAAGGGAGTGAAAATTTTCTTTCAGATAAATGAAATTTCCATGTAAGTGATTGAATGATTGGTTTGATTTAAAAGGTAAATTGAAGTAGAAGATTTTGAATTTAAAGTCAAATAGAAGAGTGGATTGCTATGACTGAAATCATTTAAGTGATTTGAATAATTTTAATGATTAAGGGTTGCTTAAAGTATTGTTGAAGACAATGATATTGATGGTTGAAAGAACAAAGATTGGGTTTAATAGGACTGAAAGAAGAACCACTACAAGGAATGAATTTTGGAATTTGTAGAAGCAAGACAGGATTTGCTTACAACAGATTATCAAAAGGAATTTGTAGGGTGTCATGAATTTGTAAATATAGGTGAATTTCAAATTGAATCTTAATCGTATGATGAAGAATTGTTGTTGATCGTATGGAGTCTTTTGAATGGAAAATTTTAAATAAAACAATAAACAGATGAATCATTTGGCAAAGATTTAACTGATGGAATGGGAATTAGTTTTAAGACATATTTGAAGGAAAACTGGCAGGTTTTGATGTATCTTGAGATAAGATTGTACAAGTCAATGGAAGTAGTGAAATTGTTGGAAGGAAGAATGAATTGTATCAACATCATAGCACATGAGCTATGTTAAAGAAGATGAAGCAAGAAGAACTCTCAAATGAGTAAAAGTGACAGTACCCAATAGTAATTGAAATTATTGAATGAAAGAAGGAAGTGAGCAACTGAAGATTCAGTAGCCTAGAGCAAGGAGTGTTCAAGAGAAGTTGAGAACAACTTCCAATTGCGGTTGGGTAGAAGTTATTGAGGCAGCTCCACAATTGTGATTGTGGGTAGAATTGTCTTAAAGGTAAAAGTTCCAGTAAGAGGAGTGTTGGGTAGAATTGCTAGTCAGTGAAAGGTTCGAGGAAAGAACCAATAGATGCCAAAAGGCTAAACTCAGAAAAGTTTGGTGAGGCTTGAAGGAGACTTGCTACAGATGAAAGAAAGGACTAGTTGCAACTCATCAATGAACAAGGAAAGTTCACCAAAGGAAGAAATGGAATTGACTATTGATAGTCATAACAAGGGTACAGAGGAAAGTCACAAACAGAGGAAAAAGAGTGCCAAAGCAGTTGGACTCAAAATAATGAGTAAAGAAGAAATGGACATAGAGTTGGTTGAGATGAAGGCAGAACTCAGTCATTTGAAGAAGCTGGTACAAAAAGGAATCAGAGAATAATGGAAACAAGGATTTTATGTGGGAAAAAGAGTTAAGTCACATGTCAGAGAATTGTTTGCTAAGAAATTAATGCTTCGAAAAGTTGAAGAATACATTTGTGAAACAAAGAAAGGATCTCACCTTGGGAAAGGAGACAGTGATGGTAGTGATGAAGAGATGATCTACACAGATCAGCATAAGAGAAAGGTGATGGTAGCATCTTCAAAGGCAAGAGAATCTCATAATTTGGGACTAATTATTTATGTTAATGTAAAGTTGTAGGTATGCAGCCAAATGAATTTGACTCTGTGAAAGAGGCAGAGACAAGAAAAACAGAAAAGGAGGTGCAAGAAGACTTTAAAGACTTCGATTGGTGGAGAAAATTAAAAGGTATGAGTAAATAAAGTGTCTTCTCTTAGTGAAAACTTATTGGATCATGTTAGAAGGAATATTAACATGGATAGAAAACCAATGGAAAATGGACAGAGGGAGAGAAGCTAATGCATTGTAGGGTTGTGAAGAGAAGATAAGCAAAGATGACACAGAGAACTCAACTGAAGAAGTTAAGTCAAGGAAATCTTTGAAAGATCAAAGTCTTATCATAAAAGAGAAGGAGACATTGTTGTCTTATTTGGATAAACTGGGTGCTAAAGAAAATTTTGAAGGACAGGGGGATGTTATGCAAACTTATGATGAAATTGTCAAGCAAAGTCAAGAAGCTGCAGTCCCAAAAGTTTTCTCTGATGAAAAGGAAATCATAGATGTTGAGGAAGAATTTCTCAATAACTTAGCGAACTATCTAAATAGTTCAAAGGAGCATGAAGGTCTGGTCAATGAGAGTTCAGATGAAGAGCCTTGTATTTTTGAAACTGACATGATGTGTATATTTTTAGGTTTGACAGGTAATGAACAACAATTGGACAATGTGCTCAGCATGTTGATGAAGAAGTGAAACAGTTTGAGGAAATAGTTGAAATAGAAGGATATTTTGAGCATGTATTTAATACTTTTGAGAATGATGGTATTGACAGGGAAATTGTCATGATTAAGGAAGCTGAAGATAAACAAAGGGAAATTTGTGATGATAACTAGAATGAAGTATCTTTAGTAGAAAATCCAGAGAGCGTGGAAAATGTGAAGGAATGTATGATGATGTTGACAAATATAGAAGTTTAGGAATTCTATGATTTTAAAGTGGATTATTTTTATGAATCTCTAAACCATGAAGAAGCTTTAGAAAACCAGAATTTTGTTTTTGTTGTAGGTGAAGATGAAACTGTTGGACACCCTTTGATTCATCCACATCAAAACTGATTTTTGAACACAATCACATTTAGTCAAACACATGTATAAGTTCTGAGAGCGGTATTGAAGCCACCTCTAAGCAGATTTGGTGTTGTCCATGGAACAATTTGAAACAACCTCTGAGTAAAGTGATTTTTGAAGAATCCATAGAGAAGTTTGTGAAGAGGTTTGGAATAGACTTTGGTGGATCCTTGATCAGCATTATGAAGTGAATTTGAAGCAATTTTGAAGACATTTTTGGAAGTCATTCTTGGAGCAGTTTCTTGTAGAGATTTTGCATGATTTCCATAGCAGCCAGATGCTCTGAAGTTTGAAGTTGAGGACAATGCTCATCTTCACATTTATATTTTTTTTTTACATTGGTATATCCCAGTTTAATAGTGATGTTACACTCTAGTTCATTCTTGAAACGAACTGTGGACTGTTGATTTACCATGTGCCCAATTGTACCAATGTTTATTGTAGCTTGATGAGAAATGACCTCTGGAGAAAGTGAATGCAACTTGGTAACATCCAGCTTACTCAGGTCCTGCTCCATCAACCATTTTCGCTACATTGTTGCCACTTGACAAGCCCTTACAAGATCTTGTAGTAAGAGTACAATATTATTTTTCTGTTGTTGTTGCCTCAGTTGTGTTTTTTTAAGTGACATTGAAGAAAAATGGCCAGAATCAGTGAAGTATTAGAGTTCATGAAAACTCTTATACAATCTACTGTTGATGACACATTACAAATCAGAAAAGGATCTCTTTCAGAAATTCAGACATGTCTACAAAATGCACAGGAAAAGATTGATTTTTTACAACTTGAATCACAGCTATAGCAAGAAGAGCTACATCAAAATAGACACCATTCTTAACCTGTTTTTGTTCAGAACATTGAGACAACCACCCATCAACAGCATGTTACAGTTCATTCAGATTTAGTACCAAACAAAGAAGCAAGGTTACATGCAGATGCAGAAGTTCAGTCTGCACTTCCCAAGCCCATCATCAGACCTTGGGAACATCTTGTCCACAACAAGCACAAAACTGG
This sequence comes from Pinus taeda, assembly GCA_000404065.3. Taxonomy (NCBI): domain Eukaryota; kingdom Viridiplantae; phylum Streptophyta; class Pinopsida; order Pinales; family Pinaceae; genus Pinus; species Pinus taeda. The sequence continues at coordinate 58,794 of APFE031409352.1, read as the reverse complement.
TCTTGGATA
>APFE031409352.1:20346-57614 GCA_000404065.3 Pinus taeda | reverse complement strand
TAGTGTGGAAGCTAAAGAGACAAAGCAGTCCAAGGGACCTTGGGATGTGAATCCCAACGGTCACCATATTGTACTATAAATGTATATCTATTGTTAATAAAATTGTAATGCATGCTTTATCTTTCCTATTCTTTCTCGCTCTCCATGTGTGCTTAACAGAAACAACATCAACTAGTTGTACAAAAGGTGAAAGGATACTTCACAAATATTTCAAGAGATTTTAATTCTTGAATTGTTGAATGACATTTATGTTTCAAAACAAGGAGTATTCTGTAATGAACAGGAAAGTGCTAAAATGAAGTTTATTGACAATTTCATAAATTTTGTAGAGGATCAGTATAAGGACTTGATGACAGAGTTATTTGTGGAGACAAAAGTCCATAGTAACTTTAAATCTGATAATTGTGACAAAAATTCGATTTTATACAGGAAAGAGGAGTCATATGCAAATGATATGCTTATTGGAGATGAGGGAAGATTCAAATTACTGGAAAAGTTATTAGATGAACCTGATAAGATAAAGGGAAAGATTATCTTTAATGATAATGAAAGGGAAGCTGTAGAGTACAAGCAACAGTTTGTAAATGACAGAGGTGAAGAAGAATTGGATAGAAATTTCATAATTTCTATGGTAAGGGAGAGTATACAATAGATAGATATCAGTGGAGTTCAGCTAAGAACAAATTGTAAAGAGGAAGTTGAGAAAGTGTGGAAGATGAAGTCAGTTAAGAAGAGGGACAACAAGGAAGAGAAATTAACAAAAGAAATTTGTATCAGCAAGGAAAGTGGACAACAACAACATAATATTTGGAATCCTGGAAGAACAGAAGTGACAGTGGCAGAAGAATTGAATCAGCAACATGATGAAAGTGATGACCAGTTACAAAATAAAGTTTGGGATACTGGATGATCAGCAGAAGAAACACATGACCAGAAGTTCATGAAAACTTTCAACTTTGGGAGTCTGATGCCGGAGCATTTAGACCTAGTCAGCAATGTGATGGTATGATCACATGTTGTGGCTAATAAAGGGTTGGAAGACAAGAGATTAGTTAATTTAATTAATTTAAATGTATGAGAGTGTTTTATTTGTTGTCAAAATCTGAGCAGAAAAGGGTATAAGTGGCTGATTGATCCTCCCTACGTGGAGATTAGGCCAAGCAGTTAGATTATCTGGTTTCAAATAGGATATGAGGGATTTGAAAGCTTAAATTAACATTTGTTTGAGAAAAGAGTGGAGTGAAGAGATTCTTTAGGGAAGAATGAGAGACTTCTAGATCTGAACTAAATGGGTTCATGAATCTGCATTTTGTATAAATTGTAATCTTTTGGAATAAGTGAGAAGTTAGGTTAGATTCAGATGGAAAGATAGGATGGATGAGTGAGGGGAGAACTGAAAACAGTCGAGTGTGACTGTTTATTTTGTAAATAGTTATTAATATGAATATAATGTGGACTGTGTATTTCCTTGTGTAATTCAGTATTGAGTGTGATAGAGTAGGCAGAGTGTGTTACACAAAGGTTAGATAGTGTAGAGAGAGCTAAGTGGAAGAGAGAACAGATCAGAGCACGAGATGTTTTGTACATGATGTAAAGATTGTTATGAATAAAAGGAGTTTGTGTACAAAGTTTGTTTTGCATGATCTTTTGTTATGTGATTGGTTTCATAGATCGTAGGTTGAATCCTCTGTAATTACAGGGAATAGTTCAGAGCCTAGATATGTTTTAAGAAACCATAGTACATAGTTTAGAGACCAACTAACTTGGCAGAAGTGCTAAGTCCTGGCAAAACTTGTTTAATTTGTGAAGAAAACCCCAAATAAATCAAGACCGTCCATTGGCTGGTAGATCCGACGGTAATCAGCAACTACGCGGAGGTAAGAGTGTATGGATTTCTGGATCGTGGATGAAGCTCCACACTAAATCCTAGCCGTCGATCTCATCTTCAAACGCTTACGACACAATCAACTGCAGGGGTTAAGCTGTTTGGTAATACGTGTGCTAGTGGAAGACCCGCAGGTCGTAGATTTGATGACTTCATATATCCAATGGGTATCAGGTCATAAAGTGATTGGACGTTAATCTCAGAACGGACACGAACATTTATAGATTAAGGATTTATAATCCTTATCGGCTCTGTAAGGCCAGGTAAACATCGTGCAACATTCCCGCGCGATATCGCTACTGACCTTTAGATCAAGTGTGCTTTGATCAACGGTGGAGGATCGCCGAGTAGGTTGGTTGATCGGGTGAATCATCAACTGTCAGATTGATGGTTAAGATCAATGGCGGAGATTGAATCCGATAAGGCTTGGGTTGGCGGACCCGATAATAATTGAACTGGGATTTATTTTATTTGGGTTCCGGCCTTGTGTGTTCGGAGTGGGACCGACGTTCGTTGGCAGATTATGTGTTAAAGATCTGCTTGGTGATTGGTCGGGTCTTTGTTAAAATCCACCAATCCAAAGGCTTCCATTGTATATGTGGTTCATAACTCATAGGTCCACATGGGTTTGTAAAGAATGTCAGTTTTCTGGCATCATGTCCACTTCCAAATTGAAAACCTTGTAAATGTCCCAAACCAAAAGCCATCGAGTTCATAGATGTAGAAGCAACAGAGGGTAAAGTCAAAGAGATTGAGGGAATCCCACTAGATGGCATTCCGAAAGGATAAGATCCAGTGAAAGGAGATGAATGTTGGGTGCCCCTACTCAGAATTAGGATGGAGGTAGAGCGAATAACTATCGTACTAGATGTAATAGTAGATATAGGAATAATACCTCTTTCTACAACTGAGGAAGGAGTATGTACACCAGTTGTACCAGTAGAGCCACTGAGATTAGCCATTGATAAGAAAGAAGGAGAGTGAGCAAGGTCAACCGACCTATGAGTCGGAGTACCCACATATGACACAACGTAAGGAAGATGATAAGGAAGAGGTTCCACAGGATTCTCAGGAGGCTCTGAAACAGCTTCAATTTCTACTTTGTTTTCCGACTGGAAGAGTACTCTAGCAAGCACCAAAGCATTTTCATCCAAATTATGGACTAGACTAGGTTCACCTTGTGAAATAAGAGCCCTTAGAGAAGGATCCATCTCTGTTGTGTTAGCTAACAATGGTTCAAAGCACTAGTAGAATTACTCCTATGCCTTCTAGGTGAAGGCTCGACACTCGTAGGTGAAAGCCCACAAAGCCTTCTAAATTGACGAATCGGTCGGTCTACCACTTTTATATATTAAGAGAAATTAAAGACTCAAAACATCTATGGCAAGCTAGGAGCACAAAACACTCGCTAAAAAGATCCTAAGGATACAACCAAGCAAACAACTTCCAGGTATTTCTGCTTCGGATCATTAGGACCAGACACCAAAACATAAGAAAGTGAAGATAAGGATCTCCCGAAGCTAGTGGGATGATGAGGGCCCAAGCCTACTAGTGAAGATATTAGAAACAATTACACTGACCTCCGAGTAATAGCCTTTGTCAGTGCAATCACCCAAGCTTCGCAAGGGCACCCTCCAGAAGTACTATGAAAGTGATGCAACGTCTGCCTTAGGTACCACATGAATTCCCCCCTACAGTCACCTATATGGTCCCTAGGAAAGGCAACTAAGGTCACCAACTCATGATCGGAAGTTGGGCAAAATAGTCATGGGCTTGTGATCCAATAGGTAGGAGAGGGGTATCTCTCTTTCCTTATCTTCACACGACCTCGTGCTTAACTCCTGTGTTAGAGGAGCTTTCCCGGACATCTTAACGATATTGGATTTCCACTATTTAGTAAACTTCTATACTTTTGGTTTAAGTGGCCTTGGAGAGTTTACTCTCCGCACACCTATGCCAAGAGCCTAAATGTCCTAGATTAGTTGATGTTGCTATGAAAAAAATAAAAAGTCTAGTTCATTTTAATTTTAAGTGCTTATTTTAATTGGTTGTTATTTAGGACAAGGGAAACAAAAGTTCAATTGATGATGTTATGATGCTTAAGAAATCAATAGAAAACCTAAGCTACATGCAAATGCAACACTTCTTTTTTTTCAATGAGAGTGATTTCTACACGGGTTCTACGAGAAAGCTAAGAAAGCAAAACTTTTTTTCTTTTTCTTTTTAAGCACTCACACATTCAACACCTATCAAAAGGACTAAATGATGTCTAAAATGCAACTTACCCTAATGCACACTAGAATGCAAATTCAACATTCAAGTAAAGCTAAAAAATAAACAAAGGTGAACTCAAAAGCAAAGGCCAATTTATCAAGAAAAAAGAAGCAAATCTCAATGAAGAAATAGTCCTCAAAGCAAAAAGACTCTTAGCCCTAAAACAAGAATTCACGCCTTTGCTAAAAGCTCAAAAGATCAAAAAGTTAAAAAACCAAAGAAAAGAAACCCAAAGAAAATGTTTTTCTTTTTCTTTTAAAAGATTTAAAGACAAAAAGTTTCAGAAAGTGAAAGCAAGCATCAAATTCAAGACCAACAACAAGAAAATTCTCAAACCCCACTAGTCATCAATGATCACAAATATTAAAAGACTAATGTGAATAAGAGACTAAAACACCTTGAATGATTTGGTCATGAAGACACAAAGGATTATAGAAATCAGAAATATTCTAGAGAACTGAAATTTCTCATTTACCCAAGAATTGCAAACACCTTTCTGAAACAAACAATGAAAAGCAAAAAACAAGCAAACTTCAAGAGTGTAAAAGAAGTAATAAAGAACACTGGGCTATAAACAAGTTGAAGAACAACCAACTGTCCCAAAAGCACAGAACAACCAGAACCTTAAAGAAGGTATGAAACCCAACTTTATATACAAAAGGATTCAAAAACTACAAACCCTAGCTTGATATAAGCTTTTCACAAAAAAGATGGAAGAAACCGACAACAACTGATAAAAAGATAATTCTAGGCCTCATTCATACCAAAAAGACATAAACAAACTTGGTCAAACCCTTAGCATAAGACAAAAATGAAAAAAATTAAATTTTCAGATCTATATGCAACTATATGACTACAGAACCACGTATGTATGCGACCATGTCTGAAGAAAATCGCGTATATGCAGGTTTATTAGAAAGAAAACGCATATATATGCTACTGTTTATAATAAAAGTCGCGTATAAATAGAAAATTAGAGAAAAAAATAAAAATGCAATCTTGATCCAAGAGATCAGGCTGAATGACTAGATTGCTTAAGAGTTAAGAAGGTTGGAAATGTCAAGAAACAACAAACCAAAACCCAAATCAAAAAATAATAACCCTTCTAGGAAATGCTTGATGGTATTCCCTAATGCAGTCACCAATTCTATTGGCGGCAAAACTTCCCGAAGGTAAGGGTTGATAACCTCAACAAAGAAGAACAAGATAATCAACAACAAGCAGTCAAGCAAGCATTCCAAATGTATGAATTACTAAACGTGGATTTGGAAACATAACTGGGGGTCCTAGGTTTGATGATGTTCCTATAGGGTCCAAACCCTATGTTTCCTCCAGAACGAGTAGGCTTGTAGGTCAATTCACATAAGCATATACATAATAGATAATTCAATGTGCATACATAAAAGATATGTAGATCATCATATATAAGCATTTAGACTACTATTCATGAGACAATAACATATCAGGAACAAGACGTGAGCTTGTTTATTGATTAACAACAATAGGTACAAGAAAGGTACAGCCTGATCCAAGCCAAAGCACCGACAAAACGTTCCTCCAGATCCGTCCAACCCGAGCCACGAAGACAAATTCTCTAACAAATGTAAGGAGATGCTATAAAGATAATGAACATCTCCACAATGGAAATCGGGGTTTCCATAAAGACTGGGAGTGCAGGAGGCATGGGAAAATCAAACTTGATATGGGAGAAAAAATAGATATAATGTCGATAACCCTTCTCTTATATTTTTCAGGCATACCTAAGGGGTGTATATATACCATCTGAAATTAGTTAATTTAGCTGTGCTACATGCTCCTGTAGGTGGGCTCTCGATAAAACCCATGAAGCTCGCCCAAAAAATAACATTTTATTTTATTTTTTCATATTTTAAAAGGTATACATACGTATAGAGTTATAGGACCCGCGTATGTACGTGATTTAGTGTGGGAAAAGTCACGTATGGAATTTGAAATATTGTTTTTTATTATAAGATCAAGTCTGCATGGGAAAAGGGTTGCCCAAGGCCATAAGAGAGCATTAAGTCTACAAGAGTGCTAAATGATGTTATAACAAGCATGTAGAGCACTTAACAATAATGTTGAGATTGTTGACAAAGCATGATTTATATGCCAAGCTCATCAAGTGTCGTTCCTTTCAGTCTCAGATTCATTACTTAGGGCATGTTGTTTCCAAGGAAGGGATAACGGTGGACCCAAATTTTTTTAAAGTTATCATGGAGTGGTCAACTCTGAGAAATGTGGATGATGTTAGATCATGCATTAGACTAACAAGTTATTATAGGTGGTTCATTAAGATCTTTTCAAGGAAAACTATCATATTAAATCTTTACAGAGGAAAGGGAAGAAGTTTGAATGGACTGAGGAGTGTGCAACTAGTTTTGAGCAGTTGAAGCATTTGCTTACAAATGCTCCAGTTTTGAAGATTGTAGATCCTAATAAGGAGTTTGTGGTTTGTACAGATACTTGTAATGAAGGAATAGGTGGGGCCCTGATGCAAGAAGGACAGGTGGTTTGTTATGAATCAAGGAAGTTGAATAAACATGAGAAAAACTACTAATCCTGAGTTAGCAGTTATCATTCATGCATTGAAGATGTGGAGACATTATCTCCTTGGGAAGAGGTTTTTTTATTATGAGTGATCATAGTGGGTTGAGGTACTTGTTTGACCAACCCAATCCAAATTCTAGGTAAGCTAGATGGATGGCTACCATTAGTGAGTTTGACTTTGAGATTAGATACATCAAGGGCAAGGAGAACAAGGTTGCATATGCTCTAAGTAGGAGAGTCCAGGTGAATCACATGTAAACTATGAGCTCTTATGGGACAAAATTACAGGAGCAGATCTTGCATGCAGGGAAACATGATGAGAGGTATCAACAACTAAAGCAGAGATTGTAGCAACAGGGTGAAGGTGATAGGGATGAGGAGTATCACCTCATGGTAGATGGCTTGGTGAGATTCATGAACAAGATTTATGCGTTAGATAATAGTGAGCTCAAGAAGCTTATCTTGAGGGAGTTTCATGTCAAGTCGTATTCAGGCCACCCGGGATACCATAAGACTTTAACAGTTGTTAATAAGTTCTATCATTGGTCGATCTTAAAGAAAGAGGTGGTTAAGTTTGTTACTAGGTGCTTGGACTATCCACACGTGAAAGCTGAATGCAAGCATTTAGCCATTTTGTTGCATCCTATTTCGATTCCATAAGGGAAATGGGAGGTCATTTCCATGGACTTCATTACAGGTTTGTCAAGGACATCAAAGTAGCATGATTCCATCATGGATGTGGTTGACAAGTTGAGCAAAGTATCTCACTTCATTGTAGTGAAGTCTACGAATTCAACTAGTGAGGTAGCTTGGATCCTCATCAGGGAGATAGTGAGGTTGCATGGTGTTCCCAAGAAAATCATATCAAACAAAGATGCCAAGTTCACTTCCAAGTTTTGGAAGGAGTTGTTTGTAGGCTTGGGGATAGAGCTAGCTTTCAGTAAAACTTATCATTTGTAGATAGATGGACTAACATAGATGGTTGACAGGATTCTTGAGGATATGTTGAGGATGTATTTCATGTATTAGTATAGAAAGTGGGAGGAGTATCTTTAGCTGGTGGAGTTTGCATATAATAATGGGTATCAATAATCCTTGAGGATGAGTCCATTTGAGGCTCTTTATGGGCGGAGTTGTAACATTCCTATCAATTGGAGTGATCCAGTGAACAAGGTGCCGTTTGGAACGAATATGTTGGTTGAGATGGAGAAGGAGATGCGGGTTATCAAGAGGAATTTAAAGGCATCATAGGACATGCATAAGAGTTATGCAAATCAACATAGAGCATTCAAGGAGTTTAAGGTTGGAGAGCATGTGTACTTGCACATCGGGCCCAAGAAGAGCTCTTTGAGGATTGGGTCATGTGCCAAGTTGACACCTTGTGGGCCTTTTGATATCTTTGAGAGGATTGGACCAATGGCCAATAGACTTGCACCACCACCAATAGTGAAATTCCATGATGTTTTCCATGTTTCATTGCTTAAGAGATATGTCCAAGATGTTGATCATGTGATTGATTGGTCTTTATTGTAGGTGGAACTATTTCAGCTAGAACCTCAATGCATTTTGTAGCGGAAACAACTCATGCTCCAGAACCAAGTAATAAAGGAAGTTAAAGTGCAGTGGAATCACTTTAGGCTCGATGAAGCTACATGTGAGATGTTTGATCAAATGCGAGCTTTGTATCCTTATTTACTGGATGAGAAAACATGTTCAGTATATGTGTATTTATTATATTTATATATGCAGGTGTATTGTAAATATTGCAATGAGTTGTGTTATAAAGATCCAATAAGCATTATGTTCTAAATGTTACATCAAGCTGTGTTATAAAGCTCCAATAAGCAATATGGTGTTCATGACTTCAACAATTTGGTATGATGTAAATGTTGCATCGAGCTATGTTATAAAGCTCTATGAGCAACATGTTTTGCTGGTTATAAGCGTCATTGAATATCAATGACATTGTTCCCCCGGGGGGAGGGGTTTGTAACAACCCTTGGTTAATTTTCCATGTAAATAAAATAAAACCAAGGTCATGAGACATGTATTCCAAGCTAAACAATGGGAAAACATTATAGTGGACATCACTTGCAGTTTAATAATGGCTATTGAAATTGTCAAAGGCATTGGCAAAGACAAAGAGGCAATAAATGACATTTAATTAAGGAAATAAAGAAAAATAGGAGAAAAACAATGTGAAGAGACACAAATTTGCATGCAAGGGAAATTAGAGGAAAATGAAAGAAAAATGAGACATCAATAATAAAAAGGTATCAGGGAAACAACTGCTTGTTTTTTTTTTGTTTTTGTTTTTTGTTTTTGTTTGTTTTGTTTTTGTTTTTGTTTTTGTTGTTGTTGTTGTTTTTTTTTTAGCATTTGGCTCTCTTACACTCTTGCACATCTAGAGCATTCTTGAGCAAAGCAAGGGAGCACAAGGAGACAGTTGGATTAGTAGCTACAATAGGATTACTTTGCAGGTAACAAGTTGCATTACGATTTCCTTGCTCGTTTTTGGATGCATGGTATATGCATGTGGTTCCTTGATTATGTGCTATCATTGGCATGGAGATTTGCCTCGATTGATAGTGATTCCAACCTTTCCTTGCCATTTCCTGGATAACCGGGTGTAGTGGGTTCCCCTTTCAGATTTTTCTAATTGGTTCTTAGGTTTTCTATGGTCTTGGGTTGGGACAAATTCTCTGGAGCCCTGAAACAACTTAGATTCCCTGGAGGATGTGGGTTCAGATGAGATATATTTGGAGCCCTATAACAACTTGGGTTCCCTGGAGGCTGTGGGTTGAGTTACTAGTTCTTGGAGCCCTGGATAACTTGGGTAGAGACCAATCTGGTTGATGCTAGTGTTTTCTGGACCATATAGGTGAGATCATTATGCTTGAGGGTTGAGGTGGTTTGGCCTCTGGAAGTCCTGGTTAGTTCTATTTTGGTTTAACCCTCATGATACCACATCCATGCTTGGAATATGGTGCGGGGGTGATCGGCTAAAAGAGAGATTTTGGTTCAATCAATCTATGGTCGGGTGGTACATGGAAGTCCCTAACTTGGTTGGCATTTTCAAATGTTAATATGAGTTATTTACCAATTGTGATCTATGAGCACTTGTACCGATTATTATGGCAATCTTATGGCTGATTTGTTAAGGTTTCTATTCTATTTATATGTTGGTTATATGCATGGTTCTATTATGTGCTCTAGTTATGGCTCTTGTTAATGATTTGATAAGTTACTGGATAGTTGACGAATGCATGGGCTAACAAGTTTTATTGCAGTTAGCTAGAGTGGGCATAGAGCCTTCTTGGTGACTCTCATATGAAGTTCAAAAGTTTATGATTAGATATGCATTCATGACCTGCAACTTATATGTTTACTATTTGTTTGACAAAATGTCTATCATGAATTAGGCATGTCTAAGTAAAGATCTTGCCCAAGTTTTATTGTTTAGCATTATTATCTTCATTGTTATGATTCTAGAAAGTTACAGATAGTTTTGGGCAGGGGTCTGAAGGCTAGCTTGAAAAAATGGCATAAATCTTGCGACCACATGCACAAAACAATGAAATTTGGGTCATAACCACATGGAGACATGCATGTGGGTGTAGTTATAGCCTCCCAACCACATGCATGAAGTGTTCTATGTGCGGTTGGGGAGTAAACCTAGTGAAAAAGAGTTCCAGCTCAAGGATTGATCACCTTTAAAATATCTCTATCTATACTTTACACAGAAAATGCAAAATCTTTTAGACAACTTTCTCAACAAAAACAGAGATTATTATTGTAGTTGGATAGAATTGGATTCTCCACAGCCACAATATAGGAAAAAAAGAAAAAAACAAGTGCAATTTTCCAAACAATAAAACCTAAATTAAATAGACTAAGTTCTAAACCTTAACATTAACTTGAATTCAATATTTTTACTTTAATTTGTTTATATTAATTTAATCTACAAATACTAACTATTATATCATAATTATTGATATACCAAAAATTTCACTTAACATTAATTATTACTTTCTAATATTAATATTTAAACCTTTATAAATTAATTTAACTATATTTAAACTAACCCAACAATATAAACGAACTTAACCCGTTAACCAGGTGACCTAACATATAGGTATCTAGTTCACTATTTTCCAATATTAATACCACACTCTTTTATAAATAAAATAAATTAGTTTTGCGTTTAAATATTGCATTCTTTGAGCATAAACCCCTATAGGATCGAAGACTGCCCAAACGTGGCAACGCGTGACTGGTACCGAGGTCTGGCAGTGAAATATGCCTCCAGAGATGGGAGAGGAGAAAGCAGAGATCTCTGAAGAGCAGAAAGCAGAGATGGCATGGACTGTTGTAGTGGGTCGTCACAGGAGAGGCAAGAGGAAAACCAATACCAATAACAACGCATATGGCTGTACAAATCTCTTGGATTCTTGTAACCAACTCCATTCTCAATCTATTGCGGATTGTTCAATCCAACAAGGGGAATCTGAACCCATGGATGACCCAGAGGAAGAGGAGAGATTGAAGAAAAAAATGCACAATTGCCTGAAGAAGTTGGAGGACTCAGACTTCTATAACAAGTTCGCCGAACAGTTACAGAGTCCGCAAGTACTTAACAATATACTGAGGGCAGCCAATGCGGAATCAGAGCAGCAGATACAGATGGTGGTGTATGGGATTGGGAGCATCGCCAATTCAGAGAAATCCCGCTTGCAGTTATGTCTTGCATTGTTAATGAAGCGAAATTTCTCTTGGGTAGGCCGAATAGAGGTATTCGACCCAATTCTTTCTGCATCAGAATGTGGGATTATAGAGTCTTTGGGGTGTACTATTCTGACTGTTAATGAGCGAGGGAGGCGGACAGCAGAGAGCCCAACTCTTTTTTTCATGCCCCACTGTGCAGCTCTTCTCTATGACAATGTTCTCCGAGCGAATTGGAGTCCTGTGCTGTTGAACAGAATTATTTTGCTCGGTAACAGTTTTGGTTCCTACCTCGAACAGTTTTCCCAATTTCACAGGTCTCCTGTGGCTTCCACGAGCTATGTCCTGGCCATTGCAGATCATGTGAATGAATTTAGAATCCAGACTGTTTCAGATGATTTCTTTGCGGCTTTCCATCAGACGAGTTGGCATTTTTTTGCCTTGGATGCCTCACAGGATCTCAAAGTTTTGTCTGTATAACAAACTCATCATTGGATTATTAGCTGGTGCGTATGCTCACAATTCAGTCTTGATCTTCTTCTATTTGGTTTTTTATTTGGAAATACTTGGAGAAACATGGGATTCTGGCATAGATTATGGATTTTCATGTTTATTACTTGACATGAATAAATACTAATGTCTGTATCCGTGCATTTCATAGTGGCAATCTAAAACGTAAATATCTAAAGAGAATCGACATCTGTATTATATTTATGGATCAAGTTGCAATAATTTCTCAAAAGTGGTTTCCAGAAACAAATAAAGTGCCAAGCAGATTAAAAATAGCTCCCTTGGTCGAAATGCATCAATCATAAGATGCCAACATTCAAATGCAGTGCCCATAATTTCCCTCAGTTTTGACTTGGACGGCTAGATAAGCTAACATAAGACCATTTTATTAATGTCCACAGAATGACCAAAGAAAGGTCATTTCGGACTATTAAGTACAATTAGTGATTCACTAAGGGTGTGTGGTTTAGCAGCAGTCAGCGAGGTGATTGAGCTTGTATTATTGTGGAGCTTTATGTTCAAAACCTCTGAGTTGGTGCAGATGAACCTAATTGCAAGGCTTTGGCGATTTTGATGACATAGAAATACCCATGATAGTGTGGCAACTTAGTGGAAGGGATAGCAAGTGCATGGCTGGGGTGATTTTGATGACAATAGAATGGTGATTTTGATGACATAGAAATTACCCATAATAGTGTGGCAACTTAGTGGAAGGGATAGCAAGTGCAAGGCTGGGGTGATTTAGAATCGTGATTTTGATTACATAGAAATACCCATGATAATGTGGCAACTTAGTGGAAGGGATAGCAAGTGCAAGGCTTGGGTGATTTTGATGACAATAGAAATACCCATGATAGTGTGGCAACTTAGTGGAAGGGATAACTATAAGCAAGTGTTTCTGCCCCTCCAAAAAGTAGTTTGTTCTAATTCGAACAAAAGTACAAGTCCTAGAAGGTGAGAAGCCCTGCAACACAGATATGGAAGTAGAAGTAGATTTAGAAAGAGAGGTGGATGGAGAAGACGTATCCTTTTCATCCTCTATTACTATGAAGGGCATCAATGCAAGCCCTGATGATGTCCACTGGGGAGTACTTGGAATTGAAGGGCTCAATGCAAGTCCTGATGATGTCCTTTGGGGAGTGCTTGGAATTGAGGGGTTCTAACTGGGTGATCCTACTAGGAGCTCTAGATCCGAAGCAACCATCTCTGGGAATAGTTGAATACACGGAGAAAAATCTCATCATTGAGTTTGAAGTTTGGTTGCTAGAATGGATATGGTGGGTGCCGGTCCAACTTTGAGGTCTCGTAAAAGTGGAAAATATGTCACCTTGGTGGAAGGAAGTTTGCTGTCTAACAAATTTGCCGTCAACAGAACCCAGGGCTAATGAGTTTGCCTGACGCTTGTCCCCACTAGTATCGGAGATAGGTTGGAACATGGAGGTGATGAACTTGACTGTGCTGGGGCTGGATAGGTCGTAGAATCTTTTGTCTATGAATAGTAGCCTCCTAGATGTATAAAGCCAACCATCTATGATCGAGGTAGCAAAATAAAATGGCAAGAGCGCCTTGGGAGTCTTGGAACAAATAAGGGAACCTTCCCCATTTCTCATAGTATATGGGACAGTCAAATAATTCTTCGTAAGATTCAGTTTCCCAGATATGGCACACTTTGACAGGGCCTCTCGTAGTATGAAGATGTGGTGATCCATCTATCTCAATTCTCAGGCGGTGGGAATAGGCCGGCATTTGATCGAGCGAGACTCGAGACTCAGAGGTTGTTGAGTTGAGAGGCTTATTCTACAGCCCAGTATGAAAGCGAAGTGTAATTCTGTCCGTGCTCAACGTGGAGTTTACATGTGTCTCTTTTATAATAAAAATAAAATGTTCTTTAAATAAAAAAAAAATGTTGGCTATAATCAAAATCAAAATAAATATACATATTTGGTTAGTTTTACTTAAAAGTATTATAAAACGTAGTCCCACTTTAAATGTGCTTTCTTTATTGGTTGTTGATATTACAACCAAATAGAAAGGAGATATGGTAAAAATATTTCACTCTTATTCTTAGTTATAAGTAAAATATTCCAATGGCAAATAAGATGATTTTATATCAACTTTTAAACTTCTTTTAAAGTAATTGAAACAAAAAAGAAACAAAGTTGATAGTATTTATATCTTCATATTTCAATTGGATACATAAATAAACCATTTTAATATCCATGTTAACTAATTTGTTTTAATCTCAACTTTCATATATATATATATATATTACACTGTCACAATCATTTTTTTTGTAAGCAAGTATTTTTCTATTAATGATTAACTAAAATACAAGGCAGAGCTCTTGCTAGCATCTTGATACAAAAAAACTAAGAAATTGACAGATTGATACAGAGAAAGTTGTGATCATTGAGTAGATCTAGTACATTCATTTTTTCCCTTTTTTTTTTTTAACATCTATCCAGCCTAAGGAGTTGGGAGGCATTGATGGGCTAACCACCATAGCCAAACTGTCTGCTAGGGTATCCTTAGTGCTCTAGCTGCAATGGTAGTTGCTTCTTTGTCACTATCCGAATTGTTTGACTCGTGAGGCCTATTTTGCCCTCCATGGAGCCGCTTTAAGGATAATTCCATATTTGATGGCTCTGCCAATGGAGAGGAAGACGTGGCTTGATGTCTTTCTGACTAAGACAGAGGTCGAGATTGTCTGGCCGATTGCTGGGAGTGCTTGGGATCATGATCTTCTGATGGATGTTGAGTGACAACGGGAGGTTGTTGGGCCTGTGTGCCTGCAAAGGGTGCCTTTGGGGAGGACTGATTGGTCGCTGATGGTTGTTCTTCTGGAAAGTTTGGACTCTGAAGGAAAAGGGCTTTTCCTAGCCACCTAAGGGGCATGCCAGCCTTTTTGATTTCTTTTAGGAAGCCTTGAGGACGGGAAAGGGGCAATTATGCAGTAGATGCCCAACCTCTTGGTAAGACCTGCAACGGAAGGCGGTGTTCTCATAGTCCAAAGGCTAGATAAGAGGCTCATCAAGCCAATCTATACTGATTTTATCTGGAAGACCATCGCTAAGATCTATCTCTACACGAATTCTTGCAAAGGAGTAGAAGCCTTTTTGGAATCTTTCTATGTCTATTTTGATGAAGCGTACTAGGGCAGAACCGATCTCCTCTAGGGACTGTGGGTTGCAGAGGGGGATTGGCACGCTGGGCAACCTTACTGAAATAGGAGTCTTCATTCCTTCCATGGTAAGAGGGTTAAAGGTGGGAAACCAAGGTTTTAAAGAGAGGCCTGAACATCCCCAGAACCAGGGCCCCTGATCGAGGGCCTTTAGATGATCCTCCAGTTTATTGAAGTATACAACAAAGTATCCCTTGGAACAAAGTAGGAGAGAGTAATCTGTGGTCCAGGTCTTGTTTAACTAGTCTCTTAGAGCTGGAGCTGAGGGCCAAAACCCATTAAAGCGACAAATAATTGCATTTTTAGAAAATTGATATGCATGCATAATAGAAGCTTCTTCCTTTACCTTTACAGACAAAATTTCCTCTAAATGCTCAATGATGAAGGAAAGGCCTGAGAGAGCTTTGGGAGCCAAATTTGGGGTTCTTGTCTTCGCTGCTTCATTGAAATTTTTCTTCTGGGAGTTGCCATTAACCCTAGAAGTTGAAGTTCTTGCTTGGTTTGGTGCTTGGAAAGACTATTGAGGATGGGTCTATCCTTTGGCTCCCCTAAGCAAGTTCGAAGAGATCAAGGAGGAAGTGTCCTTGCCAATGCTTAGATCTCAGAGAAGGGAACCGTCCTGTAGCAACCTACTATTGTGCATGAAATAGAACTTGGAGTAGGGGATCCCTGTAGCATTAGAAACTCGAAACTTGATTTCCGCCACTGAGGAGTCGCTGCTGACGGTGAAGCAGAGAGAGCTTCTGAGCTTCCAGCGAGGGTTTTCACAAAGAGGGAAAAAGATTGAGACAAACATGGGTCTGATCGCTGAGCTGGGGTCAGAGAGCCCTCTAGCTACGAAGGCAGCTTAAATTAGGCGTGCATAGAAGCGTCGGCAGCAGGGGAGAGGGCTAGAGTTCGAGCCTAGCTTGTGTGCAATAACTTGTGCTCAGAGGAAAATCTTTCAACATTTTCTAGGGCTTCTCTTTCGCATTTAGAGATTGTGTGAAGCTTGAGGAAAATGAGCTTCGATTTTGTGATTCCAAGAGTTTTGTAGTAGTAATGACACAGATCCCTGCGACATTCACTATTCTCTACTTCTGGAACTCTGCTTCCTTTCTCGGCGGCTAGGGATTCCTTGGCCGCCATCGAATTCCTTGTTCGAATGCAGGCGCAACGAGCTTCAATAGTGTTGAACCTCTGCCTCTTGGTCGTGATCTATGTGACAAGGTTCGCCAAACTTTAATCTTGAGGTACGAATTTTGCCGAACCTTAAAAAAATTTGAGGTTCAACGAACCTCATCGAACCTCTCAACCATTGATCAAGTCCATAGATCAAAACTCATAACTTCATGCCACTACTCAAGATTGTAATTTATCCTTGTAGTTTCCATGTCCGTGATAGCATTTTTGATGTCCACTGATGTTGATTTGTCACTATTTTATCCTATGATTCATTATATAATATATATATATATATATATATATATATATATATATATTATATTTATATATGTGAACTAATGGCGAACCTTATCAAAATATTCGAACTCAAACCGAACCTAATCATTGTCAAACCCGAACTCGAACCCGAACCATGTGACATTGGTTGTGATAAGTGGTGTCGCTGTTTGTAGCAGGAGCGGGTAGCTTGGCTCCAGATATGATCTGCATCGGTTTGAGTCTCTATTCAAGTTTCCGTGGGTTTCCATCGTGCATGGCGTAAAGGTCCAACTTTCAAATATTTCAATGTGCAAAGAGAAGAAGTAATTGAAAATAAAAAGATCGAAAGTAATATTGAAATGTATTTAAAAATATATTAATAGAAAAGAAATGTGGACAAATGTAATCCATAAATAAAATATCTCAATGCTCATGCTCACTAAATTATTTCAATGTCAACTTATATTATATAAAGTAACTGAAAAATTAAATTTTTATTGTTATAGCATTTCAAGTATGATTATTTTACATTTTAACCCTTTTATTAAGGGTTACTTTTGAATGGAGCAAATATTTGTTGGAATTGCATGTTTAAGCTATTTTATTTCATGTATTCAAGCGATTTTCAAGGGGTTGAGTCCATTTATGCATTCAAAAATGCAATTTAATATATATATATATATATATACACGCACACACACACAAAGAAACAAGGGGGGCCCATGGGGCTTTGGATTGACAACGAATGGGTGTATTGTTAAGGCAATGCACCGGTTAAAATCTCCCATGGGTGTTAGTCAACTTAACCTACAATATATATATATATATATATAGAGAGAGAGAGAGAGAGAGAGAGAGAGAGAGAGAGAGAGAGTCATCTTAACCATCATCTATCAAGTCCCTAGAGAGATGCAATCTTTGGAGATGTAGGTTTTTGAAGTTTTGCACCATAAAAAGGGTATGCACCTCAAGAGATTTGATCCCTCTTGCTAGGTCCGTGGTTAAGATGGAACTATACTAGTGTATCCAAAGACATAGTCAAGACAATGAATAAGACCATCATGCAATTTCAGGAAATGCCTATAATAAAAGGTCATCTTGGGACCAAGAGACCGAGGCAGGGAGATCCAAGTGCTTTGAATGGGAATTCGATAAATGTCACCTCTAAGTGCTCTGTTTATATCTCCATTTGTAGGAGGAGATGAGCAGGGGTGTTCAAGGAAAAGTTGAAGAAGAGGGAGGAGGCACTATTTAAATGCCAACGGACTAGAGAAAGAAATGGCATTTAGGAACTAGCCTTGTTGAAATTCCAAAAAACATTTGATAAATGTCACCTCTAAGTGCTCTGTTTATCTCTCCATTTGTAGGAGATGGGTAGGGGTGTTCAAGGAAAAGTTGAAAACAGTGTTGTGAAAATCGCGATTTTTTCACCTTGCCGATCAAATCGCGATTTTTATACGAAAAAAATCGCCGAAATTTTTTTTTGCCGATTTCTACTGAAAAAATTGCGATTTTTACCAAAAAATTGCGATTTTTTCTTAAAAAATCGTGGGGGGTCAGGGCAGCACGATTTTATAAACTTTTAACTTTAGATATTAAAAAAATTGAAAAAAATGAAAAAAAAAAAATATTTTTGTACCAAACGATTTTTTCCGATTTTTTCCTGATTTTTCCAATTTTTTCCGATTTGTTCCCCGCACCGATTTAATCCCGATCGTGATTTTCACAACATTGGTTGA
The DNA here is from genome assembly GCA_000404065.3 of Pinus taeda. Classification (NCBI taxonomy): domain Eukaryota; kingdom Viridiplantae; phylum Streptophyta; class Pinopsida; order Pinales; family Pinaceae; genus Pinus; species Pinus taeda. Next base: position 39,313 of record APFE031409352.1, on the reverse strand, counting down.
AAAGAGGGAGACACTATGGAAATGGACTAGAGAAAGAGATGGCCTTGAAGAACCAGCCTTGTTGGAATTCCAAAAAGGGAGGTAACCTCCTTGAAAGAACAAAGAACAAGAGATGGGTGTCTATTGCGTCTTGAAGCAAAGTCCCCCAAAGTGCAGAGCCTGTGAAGAAGAAAATTTGAAAATACACTCTAGACATAAAGGATGGGCCCTAAAATCAACTTGGATGATGGCTTGATGGCTTGTGGGACTGTAAATTTATGACAAATCATACGATGGGGGATGATAGATTGTGCCCTCTCAACATGAGCTCACTATTTGAAGGACAAACATGGCGCCTAGATCTCAACACCATGAAGAATTGTGAGTTTAATTATGGTGTCAAAAAGGTACATCTTCGTAGGGGTGTCCTGAAAATGCACATGGAAACATTGGTGCTTGAGCATAGCCAAGGAAGCACACCTCTTGCAGAGCTGGGATTGGATTCTAGAAATTTCATGGAAAAAGGACAATAACGGTTTTTATGCAATTCAGAAATTTCAATTCGTTCCTAGAGGTTTCCTGATTCATAACCCTGCGAATTTTCAGCATTAGGGCTGTTATGAAATACAAATATAACAGCTGCAACAGCAGACTGTATCTCAATTCTTAACAGCACCAATCCACTAGGCAATTCAGCAAATAAGACACCAACGTGTTTCAGTAAGTTTCGGCTCTCCAGGGAAATCTTATCATGCATATAATAGATTTGAAAACATTTATGACAGCTGTAAATCTGCCCTTATATTTATTCTTCAAGTATAATGTTAAATCACTTAAACACATTCACCCTTACCTTATGTCAAATCAGCAAGACATTTTTTTTAGTAGAAAAAAACAGAACAGTCTTATATTGATAGGATTGTTTTACATGTTCGATTGGTCTTTTTTCAGTGGTGTCAGCTCACCTTACTAATGTCCAAAAGGTAAAAAACAAACTAGATCTTAGTACCAGCAAAAATACCCTGCCTCCCAAAGAGGTTACATTGCAAAGAGACCAGCGTCATAAGAATAGAGACAGAGAAAACAGAGGAGTGGCATCAGCGCAGGCAATGATTCTGAATGGCAGAGATAAATTAGCAGAGGGCAGAGCTTATAGCTCAAACAACCCCTGTCCGCAGATCGTCCCACTTTGGAAGGCCTCAAAGAACACATACCCAGGAAGCATGGGCACCCCACGTTTGGAAAGAAGGTCTGCTTCAGAGTTTTGCTCCCTGTAGATATGTTAGAAAGAGACCTCCATGAAAGAAGACCTCAGCTTCAAGATCATCTGTGCCCAGTTACAAAGTGAGGGAACATCAAGAGAATGCCGGTCTTGAATCCATTTGATCACCGAGAGGGAATGTCCAAGGACCTTGAGATTGTCTAAGTCCAGCCATTTGCAGCATTGGAGGGCACCCCATAAAGCCAGCAACTCAGCCCGACAGTTATCCCCAGCACCAGCGGACCAATAGAATTTGTAGTGGGCAGAAGGATCCAATTTGAGTAGGGCACCACAACCACAGATGCCATCCGAGGAAGCACCATCAAAAAAGCAAATCGGGAATCTGCCCTCCAAGTCAAGGATTGAGATGGATCTGGATGGGGCTTTGGGGTACCATGGGCCGACCTCCATGAAGAGAGTCATGATCCAGATGGATGTGGACAAAGAGTCGGAGGGAATGTCTTCAAAGATAGCTTATTTCAAGATAGCCAGATGCCCCACAGGACATAAAGGGGGACAGCTCTATAAGCAGTGGCTTGCAGAGACCAAGACTTAAAGCAGGCAAGAAGGGAGGAGCAGTCAGATTGGATGTTGATTCCAAGGAGGAGCGGAACCGTAATCCAGATATCAGCAGCAAAGGGACAGTGCAGGAATAGATCGAGACAGTCCTCAGATTCCAAGACATATAGAGATGGAAATTATAAACCATAAAGAATACATATGTCTGATAATCAAATCTGCAGTCTTACAAGTATTAGACAGCTGGAAACTTCATTAATATGTATAAAGTTGAAGTTCATATACACACTGTAGCCTTATCACAAGGCTAGTACATCCTTTAGTTCTGAAAACCCTAATTTCTAGATATTGAAGGGATGAAACCCTAACCCCTACTCTTCAAGATGCTCCAACAAGCTGAAGAAACCTTAGCAAATGTTAAGAGAGAGAGAGAGAGAGAGTACATAATAAGATCCAAGGGACAGAGGAACAGTAGTGCTCTCCTCTTGATCACATCTCCAACACAAGAATGAACAAGAATGGGTTATGAATGAATGATGAGTGAAGGAACCCCCCTCTATATACATGAGAAGTAAGGGAGGCCAACAATGCATATGTGGGCCAATTCCCTTACAAACAGCTTACAATAACACATGTAGGCTCACACATGTGGAGTGCTATACTCCAAGGGTACACATGTCAATCTCCAAGGTGATATTGTCCACATGGAAGCCTCCAAATGCAAAGGTGATTCACAAGGTGTGTCCAAGGCCCACCTACAAACCTCAAAATACTAGAAATTCTCCTAAGCCATGTACTCCATTGGGTCCACTCCCCTTTCATGGACACTATTGCAACCCAAGCTTCCTCGACCCAACTCTAAGTTTCCATGTAAGCATCCAAACTACCTGGTGTTATCTATGGTCCAATGCCCTTCGTTGGGATGCAAAACGCTTCTCCTCCTAAGTAAGGTATTTTCCAAGTAAACATCTCTACATGGTCATCATGTAAAACGTCACCAAAGTTGTTAGGAGATCTCCAACGCCCCAGGGAAGAATATCATGCAAGCACCCAACTAAGGTCAAGCAACTGCTGAGTATGGTTGATCTAGCGTCTGATCATATAATGTGAACCCCAATCTCATGAAGTACCCCTGAACATGGTGTAAACAATCTTGGAGTAATCTTAAAAGCAACATAGATATGCATCCCCATGCTACCCTATAATTATGCATTTTAACCTTAAACACAAATAATGCAGACACTGGCATTGGAGAATGGGTGAACTTTCAGTTTAACTGCCAAACTTTGTTTTATCAGAATGATTAGATGTTTTAGATACAAATCAGTCTATCAAGTGAGTTAATTTCTTTGTTCTAAAATATACTAAATCTTGATTGCATGGGTAGAGCTAATTTGAAGGTATTGTACAATTTTACATGATTTTGAGAAAATTATTTATTTTATGAATGTTTTGGTTTCACTTCACACTAAATTTGACAATGCCTTTCTGCACTATTTCTTGACACTAGAGTTGTTATTGTGTTTTTCATTTTACCTTTTTTCCCTGCAATTGTTTGAATATTATCAGACCTTTATTGCTGTTTCCTTTCATCTTTTATTGGTTAGTCTTTGTCTGGTTTTAAAACCACCAAATTAAGAAAATGGTGTTTAAGATTTTTGTTTTTGGTGATTTTGTCAAATCTTTCTTTATTGAGCAATTGCATCTTTGGATGTGAATTGCTCGAGAAATATTTGCACCTTTGGATGTAAATGGTAGGTGATGGGATGCAAATGAGCATCTAGAACTCTTTAAAGGCAGTGTAGACTTTGTTACACCAACTGAATATATGATCTAGCCTCCATTCCCATCATTATATTTTTTCCTCATTGATGTGTTCTGTCAACGCTTAGAAGTGGCATGCTTAATGTTGTTATTTTATTGAATTTCTTTTTTGTCTTCCGAAACTTGGATAACTTAGGGTCTTATGTTTCCAGGCTTGAGTTTAATTGAATTCATTCACTTTTGTGGCTTTTTAAAGTGTCTATTGTATGGTTATAGATTTTTTTAGAAAAGTAGAAATGCTAGTTGTCACCAAAAGGTTTACATCATGCACCATAACAAGAAAAAGGAGTTTTTGATCCCATAATTTTTCCTACTTCCATCTTCCTTAATTAACCTAACTACTAAGGAGAGGGGTGTCTTTTCTCTTTTCACTGATCTTGGCTCCTTGGGGATACTAGGAGAGGGGTGCCTTTTGTATTTTCACTGATCTTGGCCCCTTGGGGATACTTGATTCCTTTCATTTGAATTAACCCACTTTTTGCACTCATATTGGGAAAATTGAAGGATCTTTACCTTGGCTCATTCAAACACAATATACACTCATTGAACCGCATTTGAAACATGTACACATCTAGGCCATCAACCCCTTTTTGAATAATCCATCGTGCTTGATCTGAAGATCACCTTGATTCATCCTCAAACTTATATGCATCCAAGCCACTTGGGTCACTTTTGAACAACTTGCTACCCCTCAAATTCTCTGAGGTCTTATACTTGTGATTTGATGGAATAACTCCTACTTGTGAATAATAATTAATGTCTAAATTATAAAATGGAAATGTAATGATGTAAACCAAACATAAGAAAGTGTACGGGAAGGTTAAGAGATTGAGAGGAATGAGTGAAAATAAAGATGGAGATTTAGTGAGAGATTTATGGAAAGATTTGAGGAGACAGTTATGGTGGTGGTTTGAACAAATTTGTCAAATATAATGTATTTGCTATGGTCACCAACATTATAGATAGTGACCATTTTGTACAATACAATAACACCCGAGAATATGATTTTATAGTATTTTTTCCCATGGTTATTTTTTTTCAATTTCTTGAGTATTATTTTCTGTGACGCTTGCTTCAGAGTAATTGGCTATTACAGCCAACAAATGATATCAGAACTTGGTGTGATGTGACCATAGTTTGAGAGCCAAGACCTCTGTGAAGACTTGTGTAAAGAGCTGAAGTTTGTAGAGAGGCTTTGCATGCAGAGTGAGTGTGAGTTGCTGCTTTGCGAGTTGAAGCTGCATACTGCCCGTTGGTGGGTAGAAAGTCTATTCAAGCAAGCTGCGAGTGTGAGTCACTGCATTGAAGTAGCTGCCTGTTACATGTTGTGCCGAGTGGGTGCTGTGTGAATGAACCTGGAGCTGGAGATTATGAATATGTTGAGATTGTTTCCTTGAATGAATCTGTGGTTGGACTGTGATTTTGTCAAAAAGTTTCTGTGAGTAACTTGTGGAAAAGCATGCACCGATTTTTGTAAGGATCTGCCATTGTGTCAGTGAGTTGTAACACAAAAGAGGATTCATTGTTGTTGTGTGGAGTGTTGGAGTGCTGCGTTGAAGTATACCAGAGTTGGCTGCTTTGTGGAGACATCTCCATGTGAAGGTGAATGTGGACGAACCTGTCTAGACCTGGAGTGTGAGGTTGTGCGATTTGAGGAATTGTGGAGCATGGAGTGTGAGTTTGACAACATAGAGCAAGGTTGCAGAGCTGTAGTTGCTATGAATGCAGAGATAGAACAACATCAACGTAGATCGATTATGAAAGAGTGAAGCAAGAGTAGAGGTAGCAAACTGTACAAAATAGAATCTTTGAAGGAGGAGTGTATGGTCAATGTTGAAAGACTATAACAGCTGAGGAGGACGTGTGTTCAAAGAAGCGTGCAATGTATGAAGTTTGCTGGTGTGGTGGAAATGCAGGCACACACCATATAATATTCTGTCATTAGTCTGTGTGATAATTAACAGATGTAGCGTTAGATGTTGTACTAAATGAAGCAATTAGAGTTTTACAGGAAGCGATGACCTGTTATGAGAAGAAGGGATGCTCAGCACGACCTAAAAATGCGTTTTAGGATGTACTGGAGATCAATCTGTTATTGTAGGAGGCCATTTCATGCTGTCATTTGCAAGTTGAGTGGTTCCATTGAGGCCATGGCAAAAACGAAGCATGAGAGAAAATAAAAGCAGCAACAATGGATTTTGGATACCTGGAAACTCATTATATTCTATTATAAGGATTGCACATCTCACATTCTTCTTTCTGTCAATTGAAATCTCATCTTTTGATTGGTTTTTAAACCCAATGTTGTTTGAATTTCCTTAGCTCGAGTGTTTGGTGATTGGAATATCTAAGCAAACAATGCTCTGTGATGCATTGATAGCTCAATGTATGTGCTTATTTTTTGGGTGCCAGGGCAGATAGTAAACTTGATTTTGGGAAATGTGTGACAAGCAATGACTTTGGAAAGCATTAACAAATAAGCTGTGGATTTGGAAAATATTCCCATCGAGGAGGTTTTTGAGAATCTGAGATGCAACATGGAGGGTTTGAGCAACCAAGCTGTGTAGGCGAGGCTCAAAATATTCGTATACAACAAGCTCAAAGAGAAAAAGGAAAGCAAAATCCTCAAGTTTTTGGGTTATATGTGGAACCCCTTATCATGGGTTATGGAAACCACAACTGTGATGGCTATTGCAATGGCGAATGGAGGTGGCAATTCTCTTGATTGGAAGATTTTGTTGGTATCTTAACATTGCTTTTTATAAATTCTACCATTAATTTCATAGAAGAAAACAATGTTGGCAATGCTGCTGCAGCAGTAATGGTTCGGAACTTCCGTTGGCTCCAATGGGCAAGGTTCCTGTTGTCGCCCAAATTGTACAGGCAAGATGCGATAACGCTCAGGATGGGGGCTGTCACTCTGATCCCCGTCCTCTCCGTTCTAGCTGTCTCCCTACAACAAGCTATGTGGTGTAGTCCCGATGAAATGTGAAGAAGGGAGACTTGTTGGCAACCAACAAGTCCGAGAGACACAATTGAATGGCCTAGCAACTTGGTTGAGTTAGCAAGTTAAATGATTTGATTAATTTATCGCGAAAGATCAATGCCTTAAATGGAGTCAATCACTTGCTTAAGATAGATTATCTACCAAGTTACCGGATGAACAATTGTTGCTTAAGGATGCTTCACTATCTTGAAATGCGATGCAAATCCTACAATCTGAGTGAGATGCAAAATCTTGGTTTATTTTAAGTTATATGCCTATCTAAGTGTATCCTTTCTCTTAATTGTTTTGAAGCTAGTCTCTAGAGTAAGTTGTGAGAGAGAAGCCAAGGGGAAGCAAGCTAGGGCTTGATTAACGATCCCTCCCCTTGGGTTCTAACCACCCCATGCCTCTGGCGCTGCAGAGATTCTGGCTTAGACGACTAGAAGGTCACCATGTTAACCACTAAAGAGGTTCTAGACCCCTCAAGCTAGATGAGAAAGGTGGGCCTATCTCTCTATCGACCAAGCTTATGCTTGAAAGTTAATTAATTAATGCAAGAGGCTAGTCCTAAAGATGCAAATGCAAGATGTGAGTGGATTTTCTTAAGGTGAGATGTTTTAATTTCTCAAGTACTTAGAGACAAACAATCTTGAAAATAATGAAGCGCTTAGTCAATGGACAATGATAATCCTCATCATAAGGTAAAGCGCTCAAATTAAACGGTGTCAAAAATAAAATTTCGCCGATAATATCAAAAGACAATTGCTTAAGAGATAAACAAGATCATATGGACAAGATCAATTAGCAATCTTCAAGATTATGACAATTTGATTAAGGTGTTTTAAGAGTGACTTAGATTACAAATCCACAAGAGCTATTTAACTCAACAATGAGCAATGTATCCACTTATCCAAGAAACAATGATAACAATGAGAAACTAGAGCATTAATCCATAATGTCACCTAGAGCCAATCTCATCAAGAATTACTAATCCAATCAGAGCACTTGAAAAAAATGCTGATGCAAAAGAGAACAAGATGCTAATAATTCTTTTGACCAAATTTTAAGTCCAAATTACTTCAATTATTGATGTTTATGAATTATAAGAGTTCCTTAGGCAATTTTAGAGACTTATATGTGATTTATCACTGCTGCAACCTTGTTTTCAGAGGTCTGCAAATTTATATCAGCAGTCAAGAAACAATGCAAGATGTCAAAGATAAGCTAGAAAATCATTGCATTAAACTTTCCAATTATTTCTAGTTGATTATGAGACTGCTTAGAAGCTACAGATCAGACTTTTAATGTTCAGATCAGACCTCAAAAGAGCATATATCAGAGTTGCAATTGTTGAAGAATCTAGGGCAATTAAGATTAATGGGATTCTTCTCTTTATGATAACTATTTATGAGGTTCTTTTGACTTTTCTTATTAGTACAATCTTTCCTTATTATTAGAGTGTGTCTTTCTTAGTTCATCTGCATCAAATAACTATGAAAAACAAAAGAGACAAAAACACATGATGTTGGCTTTCTGCCAGGGCCAAAACCTCTCCCTCTTGGAGAGGAAGACCTGCTCAAAATTCTTCTTATAGAGATGCCAATTGACGAATACCAAGACCATGACCTTTGACCTGATTAAGCCACTCCAAGACCAAGACACCAATCCTCTTCTTTGTCACTGTTGAGTTTATTATCATCAGTGCAGCTACACGGAGGTCATTACTAATGCATCTGTTAGCTCTGCTATGAACTTCATCGTTTGGAGGATCACATTCTAGCTTGGTCGTGTGTTTTTTGCAAGTAGAGAACCCGCAACATTCTGTTCTCTCCTCCTTCATTGTTTTTATACTCCCATAGCCCTCGCCATCTTCTTTTTATCTCTGTAACCCTGCATAAACCTATATCTCCTTAGCTACCCGGGCGCCGAGTTCAATCGTCATATAACCGCAATCATACGACCGAGTGCTCCACTGTCACGTCAACCAAAAAAGAATGTTTGCCAATTTTCAGCCGCCTGATCGTCTGGCGCCCCGATCCAACGTCATTCGCTGTCCCCACGGCCGAGACTTACCTGCGTGTTAACCCGCGGGGAAAGTGGTTATCGGCCTGTCCCATTCGACACATGTCATGCAATAAGCGTGATCGCGGGACCGCGTACGAATACCGCCATAGCTCCAAAGGCGGTGTGATCAATACCGTCCACTACCCAAAGCCACTGTTCTTGCTCGTTATCTCCCGCGCAGCTTCCCCCCCGGTCACCGTCGGATCTACTGCTCGAGATCCAACGGCCCACATTTGTCCCACTCACGTACCTCCTTCTTTCTCCCGCCATGAGATCTCCGACGTTGATCTGCGCGATTCGACGGCCAACCTCGTTCCTCCATTCTGTTCGTCCGCACGCCATGAAGTCTAAGTTCCTTAACTGCTCCGTGCATCTGGAGGACGAGCCTGATCAGTTCTCTGTACCGTTTATAGCAGAATTTCAACTACCTCATTCAAGAGCAGTATGGCCGGAAGGGCAAGAAGGATGACGCCAAAGAAGAAACTCACATCCAACAGTTAAGGAATTTCATCCTTCAGGATACTCCACCTGCTCAAGGAGTACAACAGAGTACCAGAAAATGTCAAATTAACTCATTGAAGCAAGCAAAATGTAGCAGAGACCCATATCAGAGAGTTAATGTGGTTGGTGGTCCATTATGACCCCTCCACGCATAGGATGGCAGAACTTTTTTGTAATGAAACTCCATATATACCCAGAAAAGAGATGTAATCAGGGTTGATGGTTGTTGTTTTGATGTAAGGTTAAACTTCTGGAGACCATAACTACTTTGATACTTGCAGTGTCTGGTTTTCATTTTCTGCTAATACAAGCTTCTTTTGCTGTTAATTGCTCACTTTCCACTTCTTCTCTGTTCTAGGCTGTGCCTGTTATGCAATTTCATGTGCTCTTGATATTTAGCATTTGAGGGGCTGTCATCCCACCTCTGTGTTAGAATCTTGTATGTATTATTGAATGTGTTATGTAGGTTTCTTTTTACTTAGTGCCAGAGAGCTGTCATCCTGTCTGTGCATTAGGAAATAGATTTGCAGACCTCTTTACTGGTTGCAGCCGGCCATCACATTGTTTTGTGCATCTGTTGGTGTGATCAATATTCTCCATGTTCACCTAATTCCTTAAACTGTGAGTAATTGGTGGTCTAAAGCCTTGTAGTCTGGGGGTGTTCACCCATGTCTGGAGTTAAGCATAGTAGAAGTGGTTATCCGGCTTGAACAAGCATCATTCCTCCCATTCATCCGTTTCCAATATTTTGTTGAGTTTGTAATGTTCCTGAGCATCTCCGAGATACAACCTAAGAGAGTTTCTTGGGGTGATAACATTAATTGGTGCCATTGCCGGGGAGAGGAGATTGAAGCTCAGCTTCCCTGGGAGACGACACAGTTCCATATTTTGATGATAGATAAAGTCTGGGCACATTTCTGGTTGTAATCATCTATCTGGCGACTCCACTGGAGGAAGACCAACCTTTGGCGATTCCACATCACAGTCTTGGCTCAGTTTGTGAGGCATACTCGAAGAAATCCTCAGAAATCACCAGCTAACCTAGTGCCTGACCCTGAGAAGATCGTCAAGTCGAAGAAAATATCACAAAAAGGAGCATCAGGATCAGGTAAGCCTAAGAAATCTTATGTATCTCTGCAAGAGAAGGCTATAGTTGAGAATGTATCATTTGAAGATTTAGAGCCTAGTATTGCTAGTGAGAAAATTCCTTCAGAGATTCATACACCTCCTTGTTCATTTAGTTCTCCTTTGGACCGCAGTCCAAAGATAGCATCCCATATAGTCCATCATATTCCTTTGTCTCTGCCATTCATTTCATTGTTTCCCACTATTCAATCCACCAGTATCCTTTCACCTACCCCAGTCATGGTAGGCCAGCAAGCTCCCACTAAGATGGAAAGAATTGTCGCTGCTAGGTATGGACCCTTAGTCTTGCCTGTTCCCTTGAATGCCATGCTTGCAGGAGAATACCAAAAATATATGCCTAAGTTCACTGGTACAGATGGGGTAATAGCTGAAGAACACCTTGAGGCTTTTTATAGTTATGCTGACAACTTAGACATTAGTGAAAATGATGTGTGGATGAGGGTTTTTGTCCAGAGCCTTGATGGAGAGGCCAGAAAGTGGTTCAAAGAATTGACCCTTAGATCTATTGCTGATATTGAAGCCTTAGATGATGCGTTTTTGAAGCATTGGGGAGATAAAAAGGACTTGCTGTATTACCATACTGAGTTTGGTAACCTGAAGAGAGAAAATGGGGAATCTTTGCCTGATTTTAATAAAAGATTCAATAGGATGTATAGTAAAATACCAGCTGAAGTAAAGCCAACCCCCACCTCGGCCAAACTCACCTATGCCAATGCTTTTGATTCTGATTTCTGCTTATTGTTGAGAGAAAGAAGATGTGCCACTCTGGCAGATATGCAAGATGCAGCTCTAGAAGTAGAATCTAATATTATGGCAGCAGAAAAGCTTAAAAGTCATGCTGACAGAAGGAGGCAGAGAGGTGAGGCTTCTTCTTCCTCTGCTTCATCTTCAGAGCCTAAATTAGATAAAATGACCAGAATGATAGAGTCATTGGCTGCTGAGATATCTAAGCTGAAGGTTGAGCAGAACTTAGGAAAAACAAGGCAGCAGAACACATTTGCTCCAAGAAACTCAAACCCATTCAGAAGAGCAAATGAATAGTTGCAAATCATTCAAAGGGGTAAAGAACCAAATGAAGAACAGAAGGTTAAAAGCTCATTTTCAAAATGTAGTCATGGAGGAGGAACAATTCGAAGAGGAGGATGAAATACATTGCATGGAAGATAAAGGCAGCGCTGCATTTTTGACATTAGCTGCATATGAAGAATCACTACTGCAGGACCAAACCAGTCAAGAATGGGATAGAGAGGATCTTTTGCAGATCGATGAGCAACGAAGATATAATCTGAGGTCACATGCACATAATGTCAAGGAGAATCCTGCCCCAAGAGCTGCTGTCCAAACAGAGTCACAGAATACCAAACAAAGAAGACTAGCAGCTGATCCAATCATCCTCAAAGCACCAACTCAAGAGGTAAGAGGTCCTGACAAGTTACCTTCCCCTTTCAGCTTTGAAGCAGAAGTCCAGAAGCTAAAAATATCCGTGCCTCTGTTAGAACTTGTCAAGAGTGAAGTGTTTAGAAAGCCTATCCATGAAGCTCTTGAGTTGAAAACCACATAAACTTCCACTGACTCTGTCAATTTGCAAGATGATAAACCTGTAGTTGTGCTGAGCCCCATGATTGAACTTGCTGATGATAATTCTCCATCCTTTTATGTCTCCTTGATCATTCATGATAAAATCCTCCACAATTGCCTGCTAGACATAGGGGCTAGCCACAATCTAATGCCTAAAGCAGTCATGGAAGAGTTAGGTCTTGATATCATCAAACCATATCATGATTTATTCTCTTTTGATTCAAGTAAAATGCCTAGGATTGATCAAAGACCTGGCCATTACCCTAACCCAACTGCCCATGAAGAGTATCATGATGGACATTGTGGTAGCAGATGTCCCTCCCAAGTTTGGCATGTTGCTGTCCAGAGGATGGATTAAGAGACTAGGTGGGACATTACAGAATGATCTATCTTATGCCACTGTCCCAGTTTTTGGAGGAGAAAGTAGGAGATTGTACAGAGAAGCACAACTGGCATACATCATTAGTGATGAGAAGAATCCCTCTAATCATCCTATTTATGCTGTGGACACTGATTTTGGAGCATGTATTCTCCAAATAGAAGAATCTCAAAAGGCCTCAATGCAGATTAGGAAATTGATGATTTAGGCCGAGGAGGAGCAAGGAAGTCAGGTTTGGGAGATTTTCTTTGATGGAGCATGTTCCAGGGAGACTGCAAGAGCAGGGGTGGTGCTAATTTCTCCAAAACAAGAAAGCACAAGTCTGTCTTTTAAGCTGGCTTTTCAAGTCACTAACAATATAGCAGAGTATGAGGCTTTGATATTGGGTCTGAACGCAGCTAAAGACAGAGGAATCAAAAGCATAAAAGTGTTTGGAGATGCTGATCTGATCATTCAACAAGTAAACAGAATATTTCAAGCAAAGCACCCAAGGCTGAAAGCATACAGAGATGAGCTATGGAGACTCAGATTCGTTTGATAGTTTTTGTATTTCATATATCCCTAGAGCCAAAAATCAGCTTGCTAATTCCCTTGCTGTGTCTGCTAGCATGTTTATCCCTCCCATGCCTCCCAGACTTGTTTATGAAGTCCAAATGAAATATAGACCAACCTTGCCTGATAATGTCCACCATTAGAAAGTCTTTGAAGATGATGATGAAGTGAATAGATACCTGCAAGTCATTGATGAATTCTCTGAAATGCAAATTGACCAAGATAATAAAGCTTTAGAAGAAAATCCCCGATCCCAGCTTAGAAATAAAATTGGTAAAGATAGTATTGTCCAATTGCGCAACAATTATATGCCTAAGGGTCTAATTCCTTTAGAAAGACTGTTTGACCACAATGATGTCCCTTACAAGGCTGCTCAAAAAGAAAACCAATGTGCAGTTTGTAAGCATGATATAGGGAGTCCAGGTCAGCCAAGATATATAAATCTGTCCACTCATTTGTCTGCTCACCAAAGTTCTGAATACTGCAATTTAATGAAGCAATTTGCTGATGTCTTTGCCTGGGAATATAGTGCCCTGAAAACGTATGACAAGAAGATCATCCAACATAAAATCCCCTTAGAGAAAGACACCATCCCTTTCAAGCAGAAGCTGAGACCAATAAACCCCTTGCTCCTCCCTCTGATTGAAAAAAAAATCCAGAAGTTATTGGTTGCCAAAATCATAGTCCCTCTCAGATATTCAGAATGGGTAGCCAACCTAGTAGTCGTGAGGAAGAAAAGTGGAGAAATCAAACTTTGTGTTGATTTTAGAAACTTAAACAAATGCTCTAAGAAAGGCAACTATCCTTTACCTAAGATGGAGCATTTGTTGCAGAAGGTCTCAGGGGCCAAAGTGATGTCTTTCCTGGATGGATTTTTAGGGTATAATCAGGTTGCTGTACATCCAGATGACCAAGAGAAGACTGCATTCACCACTCCTTGGGGCACTTTTATGTATGCCAAGATGCCTTTTAGATTGATAAATGTTGGAGCCACCTTTTAGAGAGCTATGGATATAAAGCATTTGTGGGAGAGAAGGATAGATTTGTCCTTATCTACCTTGATGATATAACAATATACTCCAGCAGTCATCAAGATCATTTATAGCATTTGAAGAAAGTGTTTTTGAAGTGCAGAAAGTTTGGGATTTCAGTCAATCCCAAAAAATCGCAGTTTGCTTTAGAAGAAGGCAAGCTGTTATGGCATATTGTTTCTGCTGCAGGTGTCCGAATTGACCCAGAAAGAGTAAAAGCAATACAGACCCTGTCTGTCCCGAGATCAAAGAAGGATGTTCAGTATTTTCTGGGCAAAATAAACTTTGTGAGGAGATTTATTCCAAATTTTGCAGAACTTCTGAAGCATATTACTTCCATGTTGAAAAAGGGGTCAGAGATCAAATGGACTGAGGCAACCAAAAAATCCTTTGAGTCCATTAAGAAAGCTATTATGGAGGCTCCCACTTTAATTAGTCCAGATTACAACAAGGAGTTCCATATTTTTTCTTTTGCCTTTGAAGACACCCTTGCAGCAGTTTTATTGCAAGCAGATGAAGAAGGCTCAAAGCATCCGGTGGCATTTTTCAGCAAAACCTTAAGGGATGTTGAGTTGAGGTATGACATCATTGAAAAACAGGTTTATGCTCTTATCAAGTCTTTAAAAGCTTTCAGAGTTTATATTTTGCATTCAAAGATAATTGCATACGTACCCTCTGCTGCAATAAAAGATGTCTTAACACAACCTGATGCTGATGGAAGAAGGGCTAAATGGATTGCAAAACTGATTGAGTTTAATATAGAATTGAAGCCCACCAAGGTTGTCAGAGGTCAGGGTCTTGCCAGATTATTAGCTGAAGAAAATTGCAGAACATTGGACATAAACCTCATGTGCTCGAATTTATAGAATGGTCCAATAGAAGAAGAGGAAGCAGCTGAACCAAAAAGAAAGCAGTCAGTGGTAGAAAATCTAGCTTCTTGTGATTCGTATTCTGTAATAGTTAAATTCTTGTTGAAGCTAGAAATCCCTCCAAGCTTTACTCAAAGTCAAGCCAGAACGATTAAACTCAGGGCAACAAAATATTGTGTTAATGAAAATCTTCTCTATTGGAGGGACCCATCTGGAATGCTTTTGAGGTGTCTGGACAAAGAGCAATCCATGGAAGTTATGCAGCAGTTTCATTCCAGCATGTGTGGAGGACACCATTATTGGAAGACTACAGCCCATAAAATCCTTAGAGCTAGATATTATTGGCCCTTCTTATTTTCGGATGTATTTTCATTTGTTAAATCTTGTGACAGGTGCCAAAGATTTGAAGGGAAACAACAGTTGAAGTCCCTGCCCTTAAAACCAATACATGCAAAAGGACCTTTTCATCAGTGGGGCTAGGATTTCATTGGAGAAATCAATCCACATTCCAGTGGCCAGCACAGATGGATATTAGTAGCCATTGATTACTTCACTAAGTGGATTGAAGCAATCCCGACCAGAAAGGCTGATCATAATGTGGTCATGAAGTTTTTAACAGAGAATATATTTACAAGATTTGGTTGCCCACATAAATTAATCATAGATAATGCAACAACCTTCAGAGCAAAGGAACTGGTGGAAATGTGTAATTCAATGGGCATTGAACTAGTTCATTCCACCTCATACTACCCTCAAGGCAATGGTTTAGCAGAATCTTCCAACAAAAGTCTGATAAGGATAATTAAGAAGCTGTTGGAGGACAACAAGAAGAATTGGGACTCTAAACTCAAGTATGCGCTGTGGGCTGACAGAGTGACCATCAAAAGATCCACAGGGAATTCTCCATTTAAGCTGGTGTATGGCACAGAGGCAGTATTTCCAGTTCAGCTTACCCTCCTTGTGGCAAAGTTCCTGCAACAAGAGCAAAATGAGGAGGAAGATATGGCAAAAAGAATCACTGATTTGGCAGAGGTACATCAGATTAGAGAACAGTTGGTTGAAAAGTCTGCAGCACATCAGAAAAAGATCAAGGAAGCTTTCGACAAAGGGACAAAGGCAGATAATTTTCAGGTTGGAGATTTGGTTCTGAAGTGGGATGCACTAAAAGAAAAGAAAGGCAACCATGGGAAGTTTGATGCTTTTTGGACAGGGCCTTTTGTTATTTCTCAAGTCCAAGGGAACAATACCTTCATACTGCAAAGTATGGGGGAAGAAGCAGTTTTTGATGGCCCAATTAATGGGCGTTTTCTGAAAATTTATATTGTTTAAGGTTTTTTGGCCTTAGTTGTAAATATATTGTTTTATCAGTCTTAGTGTAGGTTTAGTCAGACTCCATGCCCAATGGGACAGCTGAAATTCTGCTAATTCGTTTTTACAAGAAAGGCATTGATCTGCAAGTTCTTGAGACCTCACAGGGAGGATCTCATCCCCAGAAGGAGCTAGTGTTAGCTCTGCTATGAACTTCAGCGTTTGGAGGATCACATTCTAGCTTGGCCGTGTGTTTTTTGCAAGCAGAGAACCCGCAACATTCTGTTCTCTCCTTTCTCCTTCATTGTTTTTATACTCCATAGCCCTCGCCATCTTCTTTTTATCTCTGTAACCCTGCATAAACCTATATCTCCTTAGCTCCCCGGGCGCCGAGTTCAACCGTCATATAACCACAATCATATGACCGCGTGCTCCACTGTCACGTCAACCAAAAAAGAACGTTCGCCAATTTTCAGCCGTCCGATCGTTTGGCACCCCGATCCAACGTCATTCGCTGTCCCCACGGCCGAGACTTACCTGCGTGTTAACCCGTGGGGAAAGTGGTTATCGGCCTGTTCCGTTCAACACGCGTCATGCGATAAGCGTGATTGCGGGGCCGTGTACGAATACCGCCATAGCTCCAAAGGTGGTGCGATCAATACCGTCTGCCGCCCAAAGCCACTGTTCTCACTCGTTATCTCCCTCGCAGCTTCCGCCCCCGATCACCGTCAGATCTACTGCCCGAGATCTGACGGCCCACATTTGTCCCGCTCACGTACCTCCTTCTTTCTCCCGCCATGAGATCTCCGCTGTTGATCTGCGTGATCTGATGACCAACCTCGTTCCTCCATTCTGTTCGTCTGCACGCCATGAAGTCTAAGTTCCTTAACTGCTCCGTGCATCTGAAGGACGAGCCTGATCAGTTCTTTGTACCGTTTATAGCAGAATTTCAACTACCTCATTCAAGAGTTGTATGGCCGAAGGGCAAGAAGGACAATGCCAAAGAAGAAACTCACATCCAACAGTTAAGGAATTTCGTCCTTCAGGATACTCCACCCGCTCAAGGAGTACAACAAAGTACCAGAGAATGTCAAATTAACTCATTGAAGCAAGCATAATGTAGCAGAGACCCATATCAGAGAGTTAATTTGGTTGGTGGTCCATTATGACCCCTCCACGCATAGGATGGCAGAACATTTTTGTAATGAAACTCCATATATACCTAGAAAAGAGATGTAATTAGGGTTGATGGTTGTTGTTTTGATGTAAGGTTCAACTTCTGGAGACCGTAACTACTTTCATACTTGCAGCGTCTGGTCTTCATTTTCTGCTAATACAAGCTTCTTTTGCTGTTAATTGCTCACTTTCCACTTCTTTTCTGTTCTAGGTTGTGCCTGTTATGCAGTTTCATGTGCTCTTGATATTTAGCATTTGAGGGGCTGTCATCCCACCTCTGTGTTAGAATCTTGTATGTATTATTGAATGTGTTTGCAGGTTTCTTTTTACTTAGTGCCAGAGAGCTGTCATCCTGTCTGTGCATTAGGAAATAGATTTGCAGACCTCTTTACTGGTTGCAGTTGGCCATCACATGGTTTTGTGCATTTGCTGGTGTGATCAATATTCTCCATGTTCACCTAATTCCTTAAACTGTGAGTAATTGGTGGTCTAAAGCCTTGTAGCCTGGGGGTGTTCACCCATGTCTGGAGTTAAGCATAGTAGAAGTGGTTATCCGGCTTGAACAAGCATCATTCCTCCCATTCATCTGTTTCCAACATTTTGTTGAGTTTGTAATGTTCCCGAGCATCTCCGGGATACAACCTAGGAGAGTTTCTTGGGGTGATAACAACACCACAGAGGTCATTCCAGCTTCATCATTGCTGCATCTTCATCGAGATTATTACTGCTCCTTTACTGAGATCTTCGCTGCTCCTTCCCTGAGATCACAGTTGCTTTCTCACTGAGATCTTCATCAAAACAATGAGATCTTTATACTTAGATATGTCTATATATACATGACAGCTGCATCGAGATCAAGATCAAGATCTTGAAACTACATCTTTATCACGATCATGACTGCTACTATTCTGAGATCATGACTGCATTCAAAATGCAAGCTGAGACAGATTATGTCACTGTTGGATCACTGAAATCCTTCCCATCATAACTATGTCGAGACTGTTACAGAGATACCACCTAGATCTTCTTCATCATTAGTATGTCGAGATTGTAGCTATGCTTAGAGAGTATCATTAGTATGTCGAGATTGTAGCTATGCTTAAAGAGTATGCCGATACTGTAATTATGTCGAGACAATGTTAGTGACTGCGTCTACATCGAGACTGTAGCTGTGCCTACGAAGTTTCAGAGACCTCCGAAGTGGTGTCCTCCTGTAGTGCGTATTGTAGACCCCTGTACCCATCCGAAAATTATCTGTGACAGGCATTCAAAAATCTCAGACAAATCTGAGTTCTGTTCTGTCCATGGTAACCATAGCCGCATATATATAGTTGTCTGTCCTGTATATAAGCCGACTTGAGTTTATGAAGAGATGTGTCACCTTATTTAAGCCGACATGACTGTTCTTTTGCAGGCCGACATGAAGAGGATTGTGCTTGTCGTTTTGGAGGGCTACTTCGACATTTCTATATACTCATATATATTTTTCTAATTCTCAAGAAGAGCTTCTTTTGACATATTAACTAATCCTAAGGCTCTCAATGGGAGCTATTAATAAATAAATCTCTTGTTCATGAAACCCATGCAACAAGGAATAATAAATTCATTTTCTTGTTTACAAAAATCATAATTACAATGTCATGGAAACTGAACCTAGTTACTCTTTTTCAATGTTCCACCAAGACTCCGGTGCGGGGAGACGCGGGTGCGGGGAGACGCACAGGGGGGACGTGTGGGAGTACCCTCAAATTTTATGGAAATTTCGGGGGTGCGGGGAGTCGTCGAGGGATATAT
>APFE031409352.1:6256-20326 GCA_000404065.3 Pinus taeda | reverse complement strand
TAAATAGACAATTGAAATTTGAATCATTGATCCATCCTCATCATTCATTTTGATACATACATTATTCATATGACATATTCAAGTGACAAGTCTCATTATTGAATTAATTATTATTCATACATACCATGAGATTCGAAAAACAAAAACAAAAATCAATAATAAAATATTCAAATACATTGATCGATATCATTCATCATTCAATGGTTCATCATTCTACAATCTACATTGATTTAAAAACTAAATTCATCATTCATCATTCTACAATCTAAATTGAAAGCAAAACATACTAGTATATACTATATTTTCAAAGTTTGAACACCAAATTTATATAACTCAAAGTTTCAAAGTTCAAACTCAAAAATAGTTAAGAGTGAAGAGTCAAGTCATCAATATCTAGTGTCGCAACTCAAAAATGAAAAATGGATAGTGAGCACTGAAAATAAAATGATAAATCAACATCAAGGACTCAATCTCAATGATTGGTCCTCTACTTTGGTTGAAATGAAATGAGCTTTTAACTTTAAGTTTTGCCTTTCATGACTTTTAGGTTTAGGCTTTTAAGTTTTAGTTATTTAGTTTTCATTTTAATTTTTTTTTTTAGACTTTTAAGTTTTAGTTATTTAGTTTTAATTTTAGTTAAAAAAAAGATTAATGGTTTTGATTTTTGAATTTTTGATTTTGAATTTTTAATTTATAAGTCTTATTAGACAAATTTAAAGGGGGATGCCCAGGCGCACCCTTTTTGGGGAGACTAGACTCCCACACTGAAGGGGGACGCCCAGGCGCACCCTTTTTGGGGAGTCTTGGGGAGTCTAGACTCCCACACTGGGGAAACGCACCCCCTTGCGTCTCCCCAAGACTCCCCAAAAAGGGTGCGCGGGGAAACGCACCCCCAAGAGACTCCCCGTCCTGGGTTCGTGGGGTGCGAGGGGTGCACGCACCCGACCCTGGGGGACGCGTCCTTGTGGAACATTGCTCTTTTTTCAAGACTTAACTAGGGAGGTATTCATAATGGTACTTGGTCATTCTCAATCTGAAGAATTTCTCATAAGAAGAATCAGATTGGTATCCCATTTGTATAGCATTAGAGTAACCAACATTGTTTTCACAACAAGGCCTTGACTGATAGCTCTATCTCTCATTAGACCAGAGCACAATGTTGGTGAGACCAATGACTATAGACACCTTCATCATTGTCTCTCAAGGTACATACCCACCCGTGTGTTCATTGAGTATGACCTTCTAGAACTATTCTTATCTTGGGTTCCCAACCCTCAAAGAATATCAACCCTCTTGTCTACTCTTATCTTGGATGCCCTACACATCCTCAAAGAGCATCGGATGCCAGATGATTACCCAATCCTCTATTATTTCTTCCCAAATGAAGACAAGAATGTTGTGTCTATCTCTCCCTCTCAATTAGGGAGGATACATCCATCATGTATCTAATTTCTCTTCATGGCCTTCACTAAGACTTACGGTTGTTAGTCCTGGGCTAGTGCATGACACATGAAATAGAAAAACACAACTGTCACTCCTTTTTAATCAGGGTTGACCCAATCCAAGCTCCCTCTTAATCAGGGACTTGTCAGAGATCCCTCTTAACAAGGGACTCTCCTTTTCATCAACAACTTCTTCTTCGTGGGTCCTTCAGTTGCTTAATCAACTTTTTTCCTTGATGTCATAAAATTCAGTTGAGCTTCTTCCTTGTAGGGCATCAACCATCGATCACTTTCCTTCTTGGTTCATCATGCCATTCCTTTCTTCATGGAAAGTGGCCTTCTTGATACATATCTAGAACCTTTGTCATATAGCTACTTCTTTCCCATCACGCTTCTTTCAGGAATTTCCATCCACCACATGAATGCCAGTTGTACTTGTACTTACAACTCTTGTTCCAGTAGCCCTGCATGCACTCATCCAGATATTATTCAAGAAATCAAAACATAACATTAAATCAAATCGTACCTTACTAGATGGCTCTTCATTATGACATCTTCTTGTAGGTATCAACATCTTGCATTCATGTTGACACATCTCCCAAAGATATCCATTGTCAAGGGTCTCCATCTTTTTCAGACTTTCATCAGAGTCTTCATATCTTTTCTGGGAGATTTCCTAGTCAAGTCTTCTTGGTCTTTTGGATGTTGATTGCCTTTATCAGGGTTTGCATATCTCATGATCTCTTCCTTTCTCACACATTCCATTCCCAGGAGTTTTTAATCAGAGTTTCTTCATTGTAGTCAACGACCTCATACTTCATATGAGGACATATTATGTTGATTTCATCTAGTGTGACGTATGCCTTTTTGCATCCTTTCAGAGGAGGAGATCCTTTTTCTCTTGATCATGCTTCTCAAGATAGAAGCAATGATCCATGTTATCTGCAACCATATGACATGACATTATAATATTAAATACAAGCACACATACCTCATTTTACCTTTAGGTCATCTAGGCGTCTTCTAGTAGCTTCCTTGATTGAAAATATCTTCAATCCCTTGATATGCTTCATGTTATCACACCATCATCCCATGAATTCCATAAGTTGGAGTTCCCGATGAAACACTTGCTTCCTCTCTAGATTAGTGAACCCTTTGATGAGGATTCCATCAGAGAATCTCGAGGACCTTGCATGTCCCCATTTGGCAAATGTTTCCTTTTTGACTACTTGTATGATGAGCCTTGTCCTAGATGACTTCATCCTTTCCTTTAATGTCCAATGAGGTTCCCAAGAGCTATATCCTTCATGTTTGATTGCCATAGATTTTGTCCTCCATGATTCCCATGGTGATGTCACGAGCTCTTGTTTCTAATGCTTCCATGATGCCATGATGCATCTTATTATCATGGTCATATCTATAACAAAAGCTTATGATAGGACCCTTTTGTGAGGGATACCATCTCAATCATAGTAGAGATCTGTTATTCCCTCTTTTTCTTGGCCCTTTTTAGCTTCCTCCATCTTTCAGGTGATATGAGATTTCTTTTCATAATCTTTCCATAGCTTTGTTTTGTCTTTGTTTGAGGACCAAGCTTCCTTTTTTCTTTCAGCAGATGTTTGAGTTCTTTGACCTTCAACTTGTCTTTTCCTATCTAGCATAGATACCACAAGTTGAATGAGTAACTTCCTTGTCTATGGACATTTGTTACCTTGCTTATCAATTAGTATATCAATGATGATCATCTTCTTATCATCTTTCCCAGATCTCCCAATTGAGATCTCATGAAGATATTCCTTCATTCTTTGATACCTTCAATCGGGTTTAAGTGATATGACCTTCTTAACTTCATTTCAGAGAATATATCTTCTAGCATTTCATATATCTCTTTTATGTCTCCTTTCTTGCTACATAGGGATGAGAGGATCTTAAGAGTTCCCTCTCATGAATTCAAAGGAGACCTTGATATGTTTACTGACTTCTATTGTCTATGAGGATTATGATAATTACAACCCCCCTTATTCCAGGCAAGGACCTTTGATGACCCATCCAACCTATAGTTCTCCTTGCAATGAAGTCATTTTACCAAATTGATTAATGAAAATACTTACTTGACATGTGAAGAAAGAATCTTCACCTTGATTATGTTGAAAGTGGTTGAAAGAGATGTATTGATGCTTCCTTCAGCTGAGACTCTTGATGATAGGAAGCTTGCCTTCTTGCCTTCAAGTTACTTGACTTATAAATCTGATCCTTATGATTTGAGATGACAAATCTTGTAGTATGCAACTTTAATATGTCATTGACCGAAACTGTGGGAGGCACCAAAACTGTTGCCATGTACCAGAGTTCTGAATGCTTCATCTTTTGATTGTTCTCCAAAACCCTTGCTTCTCTAGACTCTCATCATAGACTGCTTCTTTGATCTAGGGTTTGATCAAGATGATTCTTCAATGTAGATCTTGATATCCTTCAACTTGCTTTGATGCCCTGCTTGAAACTTGACCCTTGAATGTCTCTTTTCTGCCCTTCCTTTGACTTTTGAACCTTAGCTCTGATACCATGTTGAAGAATCTTGGGAAATTAAGATTAATGGGATTCTTCTCGCCGTGATAACTATTTGTGAGACTCTTTTGACTTTTCTTATTAGTACAATCTTTCCTTATTATTAGAGAGTGTCTTTCTTAGTTCATCAAATAGCTACCAAAAACAAAAGAGACAAGAACACACACTGTTGGCTGTCTGCCAGGGCCAAAACCTCTCCCTCTTGGAGAGGAAAACCCGCTCAAAATTCTTCTTATAGAGATTCCAATTGACGAATACCAAGACCATGACACTTGACCTATTTAAGCCACTCTAAGAGCAAGACACCAATCCTCTTCTTTGTCATTGTTGAGTTTATTATCATCACTGCAGCTACACGAAGGTCATTACTAATGCACCACAGAGGTCATTCTAGCTTCATTATTGTGGCATCTTCACCGAGATGATTACTCCTCCTTTACTGAGATCTTCGTTGCTCCTTCATTGAGATCACAGTTGCTTTCTCATTGAGATCTTCATCAAAACAGTGAGATCTTTATACTTATATACAGTGTTCCACGGGGACGCGTCCCCTAGGGTTGGGTGCTTGCACCCCTCGCACCCGGGACGGGGGACGTCTGGGGAAACGTTTCCCCACGTCCCCCTTTTGGGGAGATGTGGGGAGACGCAGGGGGGGATGTTTCCCAGGTGTGGGGGACGCTACTCCCCAAAAGGGGGACGCCCAAGTGTCTCCTCTTAAATTTGCTTGTAAACAATGATTTATGATAGGGGAAACCTAGTATTTGATCATATTGCCCTATTAATGCTATGCAATTCATGGTAATGTTAAATTCCTTAAAAGTGATATTCTCCTTTATTTTTCATTTTCATCCTTTTATTTAAATTTTTAACATTACCATGAAATGACTCAGGATGTTTGAGAGTGGTTTCGACCTCATTGGATTTCATATGGAGAAAGTAGAATTTTTAGATCTCACTCAAAATCCAACAGACTTAACAGTTTTTCAAGAATTCAGGATTCGATGGATTGCAATGTTTCCATTGCATTTTGTCATGTACAAGGGTATGGAATTAGTATTTAATCAAGAGCACCAAGCCCTCTGTGTACTTTAGAGTGACTTTTAGACTCATCACTCCACTGTTTTTTAGTTTTAGTTATATCAATTTACTATTCCAGTATTCAGATTTCAGTATCTATTATAGTCTATTTTGCTTAGTACTAATTAGATTCTAGAATTATGAATGATGAATTTTAATTTTAAATCAATTTAGAATCTAGAATGATGAATGATGAGTTTAATTTTTAAATCAATGTAGATTCTAGAATGGTGAATAATGAATGGTGAATATGGATTAGAGTATTACATTATTGAATCTCGTGGTCTATGGATGAATCATGTATATATTAGTAAGGATGATGAGTATGGGTCAATGCATTTCATTACTTAATTCAATCACGTATGTATCATTGTATTTATGTTTTCATTATTGAATATGAATTTGAAATATATTAATATATATATTATATAAACAAGAAAAAAAATTATATACCCCGACGTCCCCCTGTCCCCTCGTCCCCCCTAAATTTCCCTAAAATTTGAGGGTACTCCCACACGTCCCCTTTGTGCGTCTCCTCGCACCCGCGTCTCCCTGTCACGGAGTCTCGATGGAACATTGCTTAGATATGTCTATATATATATGACTGCTGCACCGAGATCAAGATCAAGATCTTGAAACTACATCTTTATCACGATCATGACTGTTGCTATTCTGAGATCATGACTGCACTCAGAATGCCAGCTGAGACAGATTATGTCACTGTTGGATCACTGAAATCCTTCCCATCATAACTATGCCGAGACTGTTACAGAGATACCACCTAGATCTTCTTCATTATTAGTATGTCGAGATTGTAGCTATGCTTAGAGAGTATGCTGAGACTGTAATTATGTTGAGACAATGTTAGTGACCGCGTCTACACCGAGACTGTAGCTGTGCCTACGAAGTTTCAGAGACCTCTGAAGTGGTGTCCTCCTGTAGTGCGGATTGTAGACCCTTGTACCCATCCAAAAATTATCTATGATAGGCATTCAAAAATCTCAGACAAATCTGAGTTCAGTTTTGTCTGTGGTAACCCTAGCCACATATATATAGTTGTTTGTCCTTTATATAAGCCGACTTGAGTTTATGAAGAGATGTGTCACCTTATTTAAGCCGACATGTCTGTTCTTTAATTCATTTGCAGGCCAATGTGAAGAGGATTGTGCTTGTCGTTTTGGAGGGTTGCTTTGTCATTTCTATATACTCATATATATTTTTCTCATGCTCAAGAAGAGCTTCTTTTGACATATTAATAAATGCTAAGGCTCTCAATGGGAGCTACTAATAAATAAACCTCTTGCTCATGAAACCCATGTAGCAAGGAATAATAAATTCATTTTCTTGTTTACAAAAATCATAATTACAATGTCATGAAGACCGAATCTAGTTACTCTTTCTTCAACAACAATAACTTAGAAAATTAGTGATTCAGTCATTCATAAGCCAACAAGGCACCAAATTATCAATGCCAAATAATTTCTAATGATTAGCCAATTAAGTTAAACAATTGGATGATCTTTGGTCAATTTTAACGGATTTTATTAGAGTTATATGAGCATAAATGGCTGTAGCAAAACAGAGAAGATAATGAAGGGAAGAAAGGTAAACCAAGAGGCCTAAAGGCCTAGTTGAGGGCATGGCTTGAAGATGGCCTCCACTTCCTGCAACCAAAATGTTAGCAAGAAAATCGCTGCAAACACAAAGTGTTAGAGGTGAAAAACAATGTAGAACCTTACCATAAGCGTGCAACCACAAGAGGATGTCAAATTTTGATGCCAAAATCCCACAACCAAGCCAAAAATTCCCAACGATGGAAGGGAGAGGCCCAACAAGGCCCACGGCTAGGGCAACAAGACCCCTAAGGCTCGCAATGAGGGAGAAGAAGCCCTAGAAGCGCAGCCGCTAGCCTAATTAGGCTTGTGGTTAGAGGGGAAAGGCCCTTAGGGCCTGCAGCCAAGCCCCAAAGCGCTGCCACTAAAGAAAAAAGCCCTTAAAGGGCTCCGACAAGGGCTAGGAGGAGGGCCGAAGGCCTTGGGAGGCAGCCCAAGGCTGTGGCCAAGTCACAAGAGGGGAGCCGATGCCCTAAAAGGGCTAGATGGCTACGGTTAAGGCCTGAAAAGGCCACGACCAGCCCGAAAGGGCTTGCAACGAAGGAGAAAAAGAGGGCCGAGGGCCTAACAAGGTCTCAAGGGTTCATGACTAGGGCAGAGGAGGAAAACGGCTAGGCCCAAGGGCCTTAAAAAATTTCAAACCCCTGTAAACGCAAAAAATTCGCCACAAAATCACTGCAAAAATATTGGACGTTGAGCTTGGAGGATGATTGGAAACTAGATCTTGCCTTTATAGGCCTAGATTTGCCTCAAAATTCCAACAAAGTTCTCTTGATCAATTTGAATTCTACTTGCACAAATGAATCAAAGAATGCCAAACCCCAAATATATATACAAAAATATAAAACTCCAAAAAATATAATACCCCATGTGCTGCAAAACAAATGTGTTAGAAATAATTTACAAATGTATAATATCTACAAAACAATAATTTTCTAGAGAAATAGTTTTGAATGAATAACAATTGATGAATTAATTTCGAAAAATAGATATTGGCCAAAACCCTCCTGCAAAATTAGTTACCAAAACGAAATGTCAGAGCCCAAACACAGTCGCCTCTTCCCCACAGTCTGTGAACTTGGAGCCCAAGGGCTAGCATACCTGTAAATCTCTATATTTTTTCTCAAAGTAAAACTGTTAGATCATATAGTGAATCAGATCACCTAAGATGGCATGTATCAATATAATATTCTTATCACTGACAAATGAAATAACAATTATTAAAAATATTCAACACAATATAGGATCACACATAGCTAACACATACCATAGATAAGTAGAAGAAGAACACCATGAACTGAACCTAAAAGTCTTTCTATTATGATAAAAAATGTTCTCAGCAGAGCAGTAACTCAATATTAGCGTTCAAAAATTACATCATCCCAAGATATCAAATAGAAGTTCAATAGCTTCTTTATATAGAGAAACCCCTCCAAGTGGAAAATAACAACTAGTTTGCTTGACTCTTGTCAAAGTAATCTCGACCGTTGAAAATAGCTTGATCATGTTTTCATCTGTATCGTCAAATTTTTAATTTTGAGGAAAAATTCGAAAATTTCTTAAAACCCACTTTTAATTAATCCAAAAATTAATATTTTGGATTAATTTCCTCAAAAATTTGACTTAGACTTAACCACCAAGGTCCAAGGGCTCAATTTCTCTTAAAATATCCGTTTTTTCCTTTGTGGCGAGCCTCCAAAAATTGATTTTCATTTGACTCACAAATTTTTGATTATTTTCCACTTGGAAAGAAATTAATTTCTCTATAATTATTTAGGAAATTCAATGATAAAAAAACTCTAGAAATTTATTGGAAAATAGCTAGAAATTTCTACACCTAGAGCATACTCTTAAGTCAATTGCCAATGCAAGATAGCTTTAGATTAACAAATCTACAAGAGCATATGGAAATAACATAAATCAAAGCATGAGGAAAAGAAATTATACCAATAATGGGCCAATCATCATACTTCAATGGAACAACAACTCATGAATGAAACCCAAAGTCTTTTATTGTAATTGAGAATAAGTGTACATAAGAGCAGAGCTTTCCTAAGCACAATAGCTCGTAACAATGGATACAAAATGAGAGCAGAAATCTTTATTATATAGAGAAATGGGAGCAAATCCCAATGTAGCAACCAAGTGACAAATGGCCATGGAGAAGATCCCAAGGGAGGAAATCGAACTCCAAGTGTGGATGAGAGATGCCAAGTGTAGAGCTTACAATAAATCGAATTCCATTGTTGGCCATCAAGATATCTTCAAGCAAAATCGAATTATCCATGTGGAGAGATGAGAAATAACAAGTGTGAAATGAGAGGGAGTTAACTCCCAACAACCAAGCCAAGAGATGCCACATGTGTTAATGCTTCCAAAGTGCCCAACGTAGATCACCTTGAGGAATGCATGGTCTCTCCTTGAGCAAACTTGTGTTTTTTGATGGAATGACAAGTGTAGGTAGGTGGGAACCAATGTGGAGACAAATTCCCACAAAAATCTCTGCTAAATATTTTTCCAAATCCTCCCACCTCATTTTGAATATTGAAGTGAAGAAACATGGCATTGGCTCCATGGTTAGCAGAATGGTGTGCTTCAATAAATTTCTTGAGCATCTCGGGATTTCTAAATGAGTTCCCTAATTTATATTGGGTTGATCATATTGTATCATTTCATGAGTATTCTAACTCAGCAAGATTGCATTTTTTATCCTTCATGAAAGTTATTTCAGATCTTGATGTTGTTCATGAGAATGTCATAATGAGGATGTTTCCATGTATCTTGGAGGGTGAGGCACTGGATTGGTTTGACAACCTTGGTAGAGAAGAAATATTGTCTCTTGCAGGTTTGATCAAAGCATTTTACAAGCATTGGGCATTGGTAATGTAGAAGATGAGTATTTTGAAGATCCACATGTACTTCAATGCCATATGTGATGAAGAGTCCTTGGAGGACTAAACTTCTTTTTCATCCCATGAATCACTTTTGCATAATATTTCAGATCTAGAGAAAAATAGGGATGATAAGGTCATTGAAGACACTATGGCATTCTCACATGAAGAAGATACTTGTGATGCAGGCACTCAAGCATCTATTATTTCCTCTCTCGAAGAGATGGTTTTGGCAAGCCAATTTTCCTCTTAAAATTCTGAATTTAATGGTACACATTTAGATGATGTTGACAAAGTTGATTTCATAGACAAACCCTTGAGAGATGAAGGATTTTCAGATATGCTCATGTCCCCATTTAAGGAAGAAGATGGCAGCCATTAGAGTGTGAAAACATTGGCACTCTTTTCCATATTGAAAATCATAGATGGGATAAAAGGTGCTTATATTTTGATAGAGATCCCATAACACCGATAGTGAAATCTCTAGGGCTACATTTTCAGATTGTGTCTCTTTGGGCAGCCAAGCATGTTGGAGGTAAATGCAATTTTTTTTATGAGTGGTAAATAGCCATGTTCTTTCATGAGTAATGCAGATTAGTTTCAGCATATATAACATTTTTATGATAGTCAAAGTGCAGAAATTTTCAGCCACTAATATTTTCAATCTTTGATCAATTTATACGTGAAAATTTAGCTAGAAGTTGTATTTTTAGGGCCGGAAATTGTATGGGACAGTAGGATTTTCATTTTGTGATGAATTGCAAAAATTTCCAGCCATCTGAAAGAGGGCAGCAAACCCTAAATTATGGGTTGAATTTTGTTCTGGACCTGAATTCTCGTTTCATATTTCATCTACATATTTGTTAGAGGGTGACAAAGAAGATTGCTTCAGATTTTTGGAGCTGCCTAAACCCTTATTGCTTGAAGGTCGTGAGGATAATGTTTAATGGTATGATGTAGGGTCTCCCTCTGTTTATTTCAGTCATGATGATTACACAGGCCCTGCCCAACAATGGATAGAGCAAGCTTGCAGTGGTACACACCATGCCTGGTATGGTTTTGGTGTTCTTTGCCATCTTCATGAGCCTACATCAGATTTCGGCCTATTTCTCATGGAGAATCCAATATTGGTTCACTTGATTTTTGATGTGTCATTGTTTTGGTTTGCGGCCAAATGCAAGGGAAAATCTCATGGCATTGATGAGATGGTTTGATGGTTGCATTGGCTTTATGATTTCACCAAGCATGTTCATTTTCACATGTTCGAGTAGTGTAGAATAAATCAATTTAACATTCAAGAGCTTAAGGTTTATTTTCATGTTCCCTTTGGCATTGTTGGCTTGCCTTGCTTTGTAAAGCTAATTTTGAGATTTTTTATAATATGCACAAGAAATTTGGATTGCATGTGGAGTTTCAAGATGTAAATGTTGATCCATCGCACCACATGTTTTTGTTTACTTTCGTGATAGCTCTTAGTAGGTGCGATAGAGCTTTGAGGTTCTTATGCACTCTTTTAGAGCAGATGTTTTCATGTTTGAGCCAGTTGTTATCCCTCATATTATATGTGGATTTATCCTTGTGATTTTCATCACAAATATGAAAGGGTTGCAGATGACACTGATGGAGCATTTGATGGATTAGAGTACATGGTTGATGCACATTTTCATAGAGATTGTTTCCATTATGACAATTTTGCTTGCACCCATGTGTAGTTTGGAGTGTTGTGCTCTCAGATGGAGATTCATCTCTTTCATTTTTAGATTAGTTATCCTGGTTCTTATAGTGGCGATTCTCCCACGTTGCATTCTTTTCTTTGATGGATCAATCTTCTATTGGGTATTTTTTGATGATTTTCATGAGATGCATAACTTGGTGATGAATTGTCCTGGATCACATCAACCTTTTCAACATTGTAGTGTTATGCTTGATATATTTTCTCATCATTTCTAGAGAGAACTATACTTGTACATAGTGTTACGATGATCTAGCCCTCCAAAGGGTGGGACATTGATGATATGTGGTGATTGTTGGTTCAATTGTAAAGAGAGAGGACGAGCTGCTGTCGTGGCAGTGGGCAGTCCTCCTGTGTGCCCTCAAGGTTGCTGGTGTCAGGGTGTTGGCATTTAAGGGTGCAGTCTTGTGTGGTAACAGGTTGCATACTTTAGCCTTTAGGGCTATAATATCCTTGCGATGGCTTTAGGGAGAGATAGTACTATCTTCTCCATTTTCTCCACTCTCCATTAACTCTGAACAAAGCTGGTTAACCTTCAAATTCGTGTTGCTTTCCAAAAAAAACACATTGATAAAGTTTGGGGGGGAAGGTTCTCTACCTTCAGATTTTTTTTTGATCTATTTGAACTTTGCAATGCCAAAGCCTTGACATTTTTTGAACTGTAACCCATGTCTTTAGCAAGTAAATAGACATTCATTCTCTCCCCTATAATCTTGTAGTGCAAGGGTGCTGGCGTTATTCCTCAATCTATTCAGGGATTAGTATGTCCCCACCCTGAGAATTTTGCCTTCCTCCTTTTCTTCCTAATTCTCTTCACTCTTTTAAATATTCTTTTTCTTTCCTAGTTAAGACCTTTTCTTCAAATTGCTATAACGGTGTCGTGAGCCTTTCTGAACAGAGCTGGGATTTTGTTGTCCTTGCTTTCATCCTGATCTTTCTCCTTGATTCTTCTCCACTATTATTTGCTCCCCTTCCTTCCTCTTCCCTGTGCATCTAAATCAAATATTGATTCTCTGTCCTCTCAGCCTACCTAGACTTTCTTCTCTCTGTCTCTCTCTTTTGACAGTTTTGTGGTAAATGAGAGGTTGAGACTGAGCAACACTTCTTCCTCCATTGTGAGGCATATAGCAACATCAGGAAGGGGACAACATTGGAAAACAACAGTTGAGATGCAGCATTCTGGGAGAGCCAGGTTGAAGACATATCAAGAAGGGGGGCAAGGATGATGCACATCAGTGACAAGCTGCTGAGAGCCAACACAACCAGACTAGATGACTCGCATTTGGGTCTCAAAATCAAACAAATAACACAATGCTTTCTGTTGTCCACATAGGGGATATTGCCTCTACCATACTCTTTCTTTTTTTTCTTTTAAATTTAGAAGAAATGTTTCAATGATATGTAAACTATTTCCTATAGGCTAATTGGTCTCATGGATGCTAAAATAAAATTCTAGTATAGTCTATTCTATTCTCTCTCTCTCTCTTTCTCTCTCTGCTTGCCAGTTTCGTTTCCTTAATGATTAATCAATCTGAACTTTCCAAATGTTTATTGGTGAAAATTTCATAATGAAGAGACATTGTTAATCATTCTTAACCAAGAAAACTAGATGTCCTGCCATAGGACTTATGGATCATTTAATGCTTTTGCGGCCTTATGCCTCAGACTTGATCGATCAAAGTGATCATTATTCATAATTTCTTGAGAATCCTCTGGATATTTATTATCTCTTTCCAAGGACTTGACTGGTCGCATTGAAACAAGACTTGCCTTGTCTGCCAATTGATTGGTGAATCCACTCAGCTTGGCTCTTAAATGAGCTGAGTCTGCTCATTTGGGTCAAATTTCTAACTTCCAAGAATTGGTGAGTTTGACCAAGTTACTTGGAAAGTTTGACTAAATTTGACCAGCTTAATTGCCTGGATAGACCTTGACAATTGTTTTGACATTTGCCTATTTTAAGTATTTTGAGGTTTATTTTTGGCCGAGTTTTATGCCTGGTGATTTCCAAAGTATTTCTCAAGCCTGAGTCATAATGTTTCTCTTGGCTTGCTGATTTGTTCAAGAGTCCAAGTCGTGTGACCTTGTGGCCCAATGACAGTGTTATCCAGCTTTAATTTCATTGCGAAGTTGACTAATGTATCATCTAAGTCACCTAACACGGGGATTCGGGATTCGTAGGATTCGAGATTCGTGGTGTCGGATTCGGACACGTTGACCCCCCGGAACAGGACATGTAGGATTCGTTATATATATATATATATATTAAAAATTAGATATTTCTTACACAAATTTTAATTAATGATACAAATTTATTGATTTCAAATATAGATCTTCATCTATAGCTATTAGCATGCATAGTACATACAAAATTCAAATACATGTCAATCTATTATCTATTTCTTATGCTTGGCCCTCTTGCCACCACGAGAAATGTCTAACTTTTTAGTCTTGTTGGAAAATCAAGATCTTTGTCATTAATATCACCTTCTAAGCATTAATATCCAAAGGTATCTTTGTCATTACCTCTGTATCTGTATAGGGATCTTTGTCATTAATATCACCCTTTAAGCATTAACATAAGATAGAACAAGCATAACATGTCAAGTCAAGATTTTGTTTGAGTGATGCGTACATTTTTAGGAGGGTCATGATACAGGAGTTCAAAAACTAATGTCACTAACATCAAGGTACATAGAGGGATTGGTGCTCTTGATTAAATATGAGTTCCATACCCTAATACATGACAA
>APFE031409347.1:44493-55960 GCA_000404065.3 Pinus taeda | reverse complement strand
GGTTATCATTTGGCACTTTTGTACGGTGGAGTCATATGGTTCATGTGTGACATATGAATGGCTTATTATGTGATACGCTGTTCACAATTGTTTTTCTTAACTTCTTATGCAAAGTAGTTTATCTCAAATGGTTTCTTTTCTTATGATAGCTGAATGATCTTTATTACCAGTTATTATTCGAAATCTTTTTAGATCGCATAATGGAAGACATACAATCCCGGGTTAGAATAGATTTGATTTGTTGTTTCTCATTAGATACAATAGCATAGAGTAAAGTTAAAGAATCTGATTTAGATTAGCTTTAAAAATACTCTCAGATCAGCACAGTTCAACTCTATACACACACACACACACCCAAGATCGGGAAACTGGTCCCGTTATCCCCAGTCGGACCCGCTATACCAAACGGATAAGGAGCTGCTAACCAAGGTCCGGACCAAGTGGGTATCCCCCTTGTTGTCGACCTAGTTTTCGGGGCTTCAACACTAGGCTACACATTGTTAGTATCACAATTGGTCACAAGCATTGTAGGGTATCTCTATCCTCAAATATTCGTTCATCATGGTTACGAGTTAACCACATAAAACCCTTCTCTTCAGTGGCTCTTCATATTCAACAAAGACTCCATAGGAGGGAACTTCACGTAATGGGGACCATTGCTTCTTTAAGGAGGAGGAATTACCCGAATGGAAAATGGCATCAACCCATGGTATTCATCCACCCATGGAATTTACCTATAGTATTGTAAGTGGCATCCACCCATTTGTATTTATCCACCCATGGTATTTGCCCATGGTATTTTAAGTTACATCCACCCATGGTATTTGCCCATGGTATTGTGACATCGACCCATGGTATTCATTCACCCATGGAAGTTACCCGTGGTATTGTAACCGAAGAATACTATAACTAACAAGTCGCATTTTGTAAAAGGACAGTTTGTCCACCACAATGTAGATTTTACAATTATTCTCTGTTTTAATAAAAAAAGTCTTTATGATTTTGTTTATTGGGCATTCTCCTTTTTTTCTTCTGGCATTTCAATCTTTTAGATCTTGGGGGCCTCCTCCCAAAATTTGGATCACTCTATTCAGAGCATAAGCTTGCTTTGAGCACTCTAATTTTTTCCATATTATTATTCCATGCTAATGTATTCACAACATAAGCTTGCTTTGAGCACTCTAATTTTTCAAATTAACAGCACCGGAGCCGCGACCCATCCAATTAAGGCCAGAGGCACGCTGCCAACAAAAGGGATGGAAGGGCAGGTGCACACCGAGTAGGCGGACTGGCCTTTACGACCTAAGATCCAACTACAAGCTTTCCAGAACATCTAAGGGCATCAGAGACCTATTTAATTCCGGATCAGTGGTATCAGAGTGATCTGCTCTTTCACTGTTTTTCTTTGCATGTCTCCAATGAGGTCGGAATATAAGGAGTTAGGGCTTGAACTGGTCGAACCCTTGCAAGACCAGCCTCGCAAATCCCGATGGCCTCCCATAGCGGATGAAAAGAAAGACGAGGGGGCAATAGATCCTATCAAAATCTTGCTCGAAGAATCCCTCGAGCGACAAAGGAACGCGATGATGGACAACTTTGCCCAAATCCTTCAGCAGCTACCTAAGGGCGACACAGCCACTTCTAGCAACTACTCTATAAATGCCACACCCTTTAAGGTACAAGTTAACTTTGAAATCCCCATATTCGAGGGTGAGATAGACGCGGATGCTGTAGATAAATGGTTAAATCTGCTAGAGGGTTATTTTTATGTTCATGATTTTTCCAACCGGGAAAAGATCACTTTTCCACTTCTCAAAGTAGCCCACCATGTCAAAGACTGGTGGGAAACCTACTGCGAGCAAAAGGATGAAAGTACGGGCTCACTATTTTCAGTCACACCCACTTGGAATGCATTCTGGGATTCCATCAAGGAGCAGTACTACCCTGTCAAGAGCTATGAGGACAAATGCATCAAGTGGACCACGCTGCGGCAGAGCAGGGACCAAGATGTGTCGAAGTTCACAAATATTTTTCTTATCCTTCACACAAAGTTGGGTATCAAGGATTCTGAGCTACATTTGGTACTCAAATACCACAACTTCCTACACAGGTACATCCAGGACGAGATGGAGTTCCTAAACATCTCCTCAGTCGGCACGGGATACATATACGCTGTCAAGATTGAGCAAAAGTTTAAACAAAAGAAGTGTGACTTTGGACTTGTGAATTCGAAAAACAAAGGACAAAGCCAAGGTGGGGTGACCCAAGGCAACCCATCGAAGCCACAAGAAAAGAACAACACCACAAAGTCAAAGAAGGACACAGGAAGGTGGTATGAGTTCCACAAGAGACCCACTCATAAGACAAGTGACTATCGAACCAAGCAGTTGTTGGTGGCTGAGTTGAAGGCTTCAGAATCAGATGCATGTTCCGACCCTGAGTCAGAACCCGACAAGAGGAATGACAAAGGGAAGCAAATCATTGATGCAGAACCCAGCACCATTGTTGCCACTGCCAAGGTCCAGAAGAATAAGCTCGAAGATCCAGAGGAGGGGGAGCATTCCACTCACAAATGTGGATGAAGGGTTTGCCGCTGCAATTCATTGTCGACAGTGGCAGCCAAAAGAACCTCATTTCAGCAAAGGTCATGAGGAGGCTGGGCCTATTGACCACACCACACCCGCAGCCATACAACGTCGTGTGGCTTCACCAAGGATGAGATCTTTGAGTCTGCCAACAGTGTCGCCTTCCCTACAGCATCAAGCCCTTCACAGATGAGGTATTGTGTGATGTTGCACCACTTGATGTTTGTGATGTATTATTAGGCCAACCATACTTGTGGAAGTGACATGTTGTGTATGATTCAAGGCATTGCATTGTTATTTTCTTTTGTGGAAGCACAATTTACTATTTTTAGCAGTTTTTCGAGTCCAAAACTTCCGAAGCCATTTTGAGGCCCTAAATGATGTTTTTTGGGAATATTGGGAGCAATATGGGTCCATGGATTGATGTTTCTCTTACTAAAGTTGTAGTCCTCGGATAGATATTTCTAACGAGGTATTGTGCGCATCAAATGGAGATCGTATGTCAAAGTTACGACCCCAGGAAATTGATGTACCAATTTACCCAAAACGAGGCCCATAGTTTGGCGCTTCATCTCCTAGAGTTAGGTTTTGGATGTTTAGGGTTTTCCATTATTTCTCAACAATAAATAAGCCTTCAAGAGTCATTGTAAGACAGTTCAGAGGCATGTAGCCGCCACATCTCTTCTCAGAAATAAGTTACCATCACCCTAGCTGGTTTATTTCCATTTCTGTTTGTAAGCATATTTCAGTATTTTACATTAATGAAATGAAGCATTATTTCTACTGCATCTCTATATTTATGGTTATATCTGTAATTTGTTGTGTTCTTGCTTAAATCTAGATCAGTGGTATCAGAGTGATCTGCTCTTTCTTTGTTTTTCTTTGCATGTCCCCAACAAGGTCGGAATATAAGGAGTTAGGGCTTGAACTGGTCGAACCCTTGCAAGACCAGCCTCACAAATCCCGACAGCCTCCCATGGCAGATGAAAAGAAAGATGAGGGGGTAGGAGATCCTATCAAAATATTGCTCAAAGAAGCCCTCGAGCAACAAAGGAACGCGATGATGGACAACTTTGCCCAGATCCTTCAGCAATTACCCAGGGGCGATGCAACTACTCTGGAAACACCACACCCTCTAAGGTACAATTAACTTTGAAATCCCCATATTTGAGGGTCAGATAGACACAGATGTCGTAGATAAAGGGTTAAATCTATTAGAGGGTTATTTTTCTGTTCATGATTTTTCCAGCCAAGAAAATATCATTTTTGCACTTCTCAAAGCAGCCCCCCACGTCGAACACTAGTGGGAAACCTACTGCGAGTAGAAGGATGAAAGTACGGGCTCACTATTTTTAGTCGCACCCACTTGGAATGCATTCCAGGATGCCATCAAGGAGCAGTACTACCCTGTCAATAGTTATGAGGACAAATACATGAAGTGGACCACGCTACGGCAGGGAAGGGACCAAGATGTGCCAGAGTTCACAAATAGTTTTCATACCCTTCACACAAAGTTGGGTATCAAGGATTCTGAGCTACATTTGGTACTCAAATATTGTGGCTGCCTACACAGATACATCCAGAATGATATGGAGTTTTTGAACATCTCCTCACTCAGCATGGCATACCGATACGCTATCAAGATCAAGCATAAGTTTAAACAAAAGAAGCGAGACTTTGGATCTGCAAATCCAAAGAACAAAAGACATAGCCAAGGCGGGGTGACCAAAGACAAACTGTCGAAGCCGCAACAAAATAACAACACCATGAATTCAAAGAAGGACACAGGCAAGTGGTGTGAGTTCCATAAGAGCCCCACTCATAACAGAAGTGAGTGCCGGACCAAGCAGTCACTAGTGGCCGAGTTGAAGACTTTCAGATGCATGTTCCGACCCTGAGTCAGAACCCGACAAGGGGAATGACAAAGGGAAGAAAATCATTGATGCGGAGCCCAGCACCATTGTTGCCACCGCCAAGGTCCAGAAAAATGAGCCCGAAGATCTAGAGGAGGGGGAGCGTCTTTTCCACTCACAAATGTGGGTGAAGGGTTCGCTGCTGCAATTCATTGTCGACAGTGGCAACCAAAAGAACCTCATTTCAACAAAGGTCAGAGGAGGTTGGGCCTACTGACCACACCACACCCATAGTTGTACAATATCAACTTGCATCACCAAGGACGAGATCTCCGAGTCTGCCAACAGTGTCTCCTTCCCTACAGCATCAAGCTCTTCACAGATGAGGTATTGTGTGATGTTGCACCGCTTGATGTTTGTGATGTATTATTAGGCCAACCATACTTGTGGAAGCAACATACTGTGTATGAGTCAAGGCCTCACGTTGTTATTATTTCTTTGTGTAATACATTATACAAGATACCGGAGGTAGCCCCACCTACCACCACTTCTTTGATCTCTTCTATGAAAGACAGTAAGATCATCTACCAGACTAGGAAATTTATTTTCTATATGGTTCACTCTCAAAGTAAGTGGAAGATCGTAGCCACATCCATGGCCCCCGCGAAGGGTTCCTCCATGCAGCAGAAGCAGGTGGATACAGTCATGAAAGAAGACAGGGACACCTTCTCCTCACCCATAGGGGTAACGTTGCACTATTAGGTCAAACATTCGTCCAATCTGGCTTCCGTAACACCTCTACCCAATGGGCTGATCTATCACCACTCCATTGTGGAAAATGCCAAGTACAAGCAGAAACATGATCAACATCGGGTGCCACAAAAGTTTCAAGTGGGAGACAAAGTCTGGTGGCATTTGCAGAAAGAACGCCTTACAAGAGCTTATCAGAAGCCCAGACCACTTCGATATGGTCCTTTACACCATTACCAAGGTTGTGGAAAACAATGCTTTGGAGCACAACATTCCCCCATTCCTTAGCTCGCATCAGGTGTTCAATGTGGACCGCCCTCAACCATGCTTCCCACCATTACTAGACACATCAAAGGTTGCAAAATAGCTCACCAAGGAGCAAGTTCAGCAGAAGTTTCATCATCTCATGGAGGAACTCAACGCAATGGGGACCATTACCTCCTAAGGGGGGAGGAATGATCCAGGTGGATGTTGGTGGCCACCCACCTATCCCACTTGGACCCCCACAACTATCTCTTTCAGTTTTTCAGTTTCCTTAATTGTAGCACAATTTACTATCTTTAGCAGTTTTTCGAGTCCAAAACTTCTGGAGCCATTTTGAGGCCCTAAACGACGTTTTTCTGGGAAAACTAGGAGCAACATGGCCTAATGAATGGATGTTTCTCATGATAAAAATGGCAATGTTTGTATTAATAAAAATAAAACCCACTAGTCAACTCTACAAAAGAGAGTTTGAACTAGGAGATTCTGGCTCTACAGAATGCTCTACATTGTTCATCAACATTACACATTAAATAGAATACATAGTTTTAGGGAAGTTAGAACAACATCCTAAGAAATAGAAACTAATTCCTATCCTGAGGCTACGTGAACCAACTCTACCTATTCTAGGATATTCTCCATTATCTTCAACACTCCCTTTAATGGAGAATGGGTTCACATATATGCCTAACATCTCCCTAAACATTTGAAACTTAACTGTACCAAGAGGCTTAGTGAAAATGTCTGCAACATTATCACATGTATTACAATATTCCAGATGAATTTCTTTAGATTGCACTTTCTCCCTAACAAAATGAAACTGAGTATCAATATATTTGGTGTTTTTATTAAACACCGAATTGTTGGCCAGTTTGATTGAACTTTCATTGTCGCATCTGATTGTTGTTGCGACTGTCTGTTCTTCCCCAACATCCTAGAGAAGTCTCCGCAAACAAATTGTCTCGCACGTTGCTGTACACATGGCTTGATACTCTGCTTCTGCTAAGGACAATGAGATTGTGTTCTGCTTTTTGCTAGTCCGTGTGATCACCCCAAATCTAAGACTGAATGCATAACCTGTTATAGATCTACGATCATCTACATTCCCTGCCCAATCTGTATCTGCAAATCTTGCCAATCTAACATCAGAAGAGTCAGTGTAAATAATTCCATAATCTACAGTACCTTGTAGATACCTCAAAACATTCTTTGTTGCATTCCAATGGCTTTCAAGTGGCTTAGACATAAATTGGTTTAACACGCTGACTACATAAGCCAAATTAGGTCTAGTGGTGGTTAGGTAGATCAGACTCCCAACCAGTTGTCTGTAAAGTGTTGCATCCCCCGCTTTTGAGCCATCCTCACACTGCAATTTGATATTCTGCTACATTTGTACCGGTGTCGACTTACACTGATCCATTTTGAACTTTTCTAATAGGCCTTTGACATACTTTGCTTGAAACAAAAATGTTTGACCTGAATCTCTCCAGATCTCGAGACCTAAACAGTATCTGAGCTCACCGAGATGCTTCATCTCAAACATCTGTGACATCTATTGCTTGATTTCATCAATTAGATATATAGCATCACCTGTAATTATCAAATCATCTACATATAATTAAATCAGCACTGCACGCCCTTGTTCATCTTTCATGGTGTAAAGATTAGGGTCATTCTTACTTCTTTTGTAGCCAGCTTATAGAAAAAATGAATCAATTTTCTCATACCATGACTTGGGATCTTGTTTTAGTCCATAGAGTGCTTTCTTCAACCTACAGACTAAATTTTCTTTTCCCTTCTGGACAAACCCTTCCGGTTGCTCTAAATAAACCTCTTCTTTCAGTTCTCCATTCAAAAATGTAGACTTTACATCTAATTGGTGCATCATCCAATGTTTCTTAGTAGCTAAAGCAATTCACATTCTGATGGTGTTCAATTTAGCTACAGGGGTGAAGGTTTCTTCATAATCTATCCCTTCTTTTTGTGTGTACCCCTTTGCAACCAACCTAGCTTTCAGTTTTTCTATAGTTCCATCTGCTTTAATTTTCAGTTTATATAAGCATTTACAACCTATGACCTGTTTTCCTCTAGGGATTTATACCAATTCCCAAGTGTTTTTTTTCTGATTATTGAATCATATTCATGTTCCATGGTTGTTTTCCATTCATTACTTTCATTTGCTTCTTTATAACTATACGGTTCAACAACATTCATCATACTAGTTATAAAAGCATTTTCCCTATATCTTGCAGGCATTTGAGCTTTCC
The DNA here is from genome assembly GCA_000404065.3 of Pinus taeda. Lineage (NCBI taxonomy): Eukaryota > Viridiplantae > Streptophyta > Pinopsida > Pinales > Pinaceae > Pinus > Pinus taeda. Next base: position 48,244 of record APFE031409347.1, on the reverse strand, counting down.
TACCTAATCTCCTGAGTGGTGGGGTGGTGGTTTCAAACCTTATTTCTTCTTGCTATTGCTGTTGTTGTTGTTGTTGTTGTTGTTCATCCTCTGCCTTTGTCTGTTGTTGACCCTCACTGTTCTCTACTTCTTCTTCTTCAAAGTACGGGATGTCCCATCCATCATAGTGCTCATCGGTTTCTTCATTATCCTGCTCATGGAATTTAACATCTCTACTAACAAAGATCTTGTGAGTAGAGGGATTAAATAATCTGTATGCTTTATATGATGAACAATACCCTATAAAAGTACATTTGATGGCTTCTGAGTCTAATTTATTTCTATCTTCCTTTGGTATGTGGGCAAATGCTTTACATCCAAATATCCTTAAGTGTTTTACTGCAGGCTTATATCCATATAAAGCTTCAAAAGGAGTTTTAAGCTCAAGACTTCTTGTAGGACTCATATTTTTTAAATAAACCGCAATATTCACTGATTCAGCCCAAAAACCATTTGAAATATTCTTACCTTTAAGCATACTTCTAGCACATTCCACCAGAGTTCAGTTCTTCCTTTCTGTTACTCCATTCTGCTGTGGAGTATGGGGTATTGTAAACTACTGCAAAATTCCATGGTCTTCACAATATCTGATGAGTTCATCTTTCCTGTATTCTCCCCCTTGATCAGAACGGAAATTTTTTTATCTATTTCCCTATTTGTCTTTCAATCATATTTTTAAACTGCTTAAAGTATTCGAATGTATGACTCTTCTTACTTAAGAAATACACCCAAGAAAACTTTGTATAGTCATCAATAAACAGTAGGAAATACACTGCACCTCCTAATGATTTTGTCTGCATCGGACCACAAAGGTCTGTGTGCACTAACTCCAGTATATCCCTCTGTTTCTTTTCTACTCTAACAGGGAATCCTTATCTATGCATTTTTCCTAAAGTGCAAGCATTGCAATCATTATGTACTTGCTTTAGCATAGGAAGATCTCTTACCATTTCTTTCCTTTGTAGTAATAGCAAATCATTGTAATTGATGTGGCTGAATCTCTGGTGCTAAAGTTCCTTTGTAGTCAAGCTCGTTGTTGTCAATGCTCGAACCGATGCAAGTCTCACATCCAACTTGTACAAACCTCCTATTCAGATTCCTGTAGCAATTGTCTTCATGCCATCTAGCAGATCTTTAATGTAACAGTTAGATTTTAAAAATTCAACTTTCAAATCTTGATCTGTAATCATAGATACAGAAATCAAATTCTTTGTTATTCCGGGCACATACATTACATTATAAATTTGTTTGATATTACCATCAGGTAGAATGATAGAAACTTTCCCACATCCTTTGATTTGATGACTTTTTTCATCTCCTAGATAAATTTGTGCGCCTTCATTGATCTCTTTAAAATCCTCCAGCCAATGCTTGTTCCCTGTCACATGTGTTGACGCTCCTGAATCTACATACCAGATGCCTGCATCAGCATTTTCATCACGATCTACCATGAACAACCTCAAATTCTGCACCTGATCACTATTCGCGAGATGACCTGCATGTCTCTTTGGCTTCTGTTGTTCTTCATGATACTTCTTTTTCCTAATATGACCCAATTTTCCGCAATAAAAACATTTTGCTTCAGAATAGTTTTTACTCGGATGCATACCTTGGGTCAGATTTGGTTGTTTCTGTGAACTTGCTCCGCTTTGTTGTTGTGGACCTCCTCTCCCTTTGTGGAAGTTTTTCCTCGCCATCAATGCAAGATTAGCACTCTGGGGCTTCAAAGTCGATCTCCTCTCTTTGTCCTGCATCAATATACCTGTTAGCTCTTCAAATGCGAGATCTTTTCTCTGGCATTTATCCCTGTGATGAACATCTGATAATTGTCAGTGACACCATCCATTGTAATGGTCACAAGATATGTATCATCCATTGTATGACCAATATCTAATAATTTGGTTTTTAGATCCTTGATCCTTGCTACGAATGAACCAATTGTTTCATTCTCCTCCATCTTCATGGACAGGATCTTACTCTTGAGGAACAAAAGACGATTTGAATTTCTGATCTCGTCGTACAATTCCTTCAGAATTCCCCATATCTCTTTAGCTGACTTACCTTCTCTAATGTGCGGTATAATACAATCTTTCACTGACATCTTTAACATTGTCCTTGCTCTGCTTTCTTGTTTCTCCCAATCTGGGACTGTTGTTGATCCAGTCGTGGGCCTCGGCTCTTCCCCATTCACAATCGTCCAAGCACTCTGCGCTTCTAGCAAAGTCTACATCCTAAACTTCCAATTTTCATAATTGGAACCATCGAGCTTGTTATGCTCGTCCATGCATGCCTCAAAAATATTGTTATTCATCTTGGCAATTTAGAAAGAAAAAAATTCGATAGGTAAAAGATGTTAAATTTACCCCAGATTTGTTCCAGAGACAGATCAATGTTGTTTGATCTTGCAGTAGACACACATATCACCATGGCTTCCTTCTCAGCCTCCAGACAACCTCCTGTTGTCAGCTACAGCCTTGTTATTGGCTTCTCCACGCAGCTTCTCTGACAGCTACAACCTTGTTCTTGGCTTCCTCACGCAACCACAGCCTTGTTATTGGCTTTCCTCGATCGTCACAGAAGTCCCTGTCTATTCTTAGACGTCGTCGCAGAGGTACACGTCTTTCCTATGACAATCTGCGACGACCAATTTGCGTGAACTGCTACAGTGCCCTCATTGCAGAGGTACACACTTTTCCAGCGACAATTTCGGAGTCATCGTAGTTATCCGCCTAACAACTGCGATGATCTCGGTTCAGGGAACCACCCACCAGCCAGCATACAAGTTCCTCAGCCCTAACACTCTGATACCATGATAAAAATGGATATGTTTGTATTAATAAAAATAAAACCCACTGGTCAGCTCTACGAAAGAGAGTCTGAACCAGGAGAGTTTGGCTCTACATAACGCTCTACATTGTTCATCAACATTACACATTAAATAGAATATACATAGTTTTAGGGAAGTTAGAACAGCATCCTAAGAAATAGAAACTAATTCCTATCCTGAGGCTATGTGAAACAACTCTACCTATTCTAGGATATTCTCCATTATCTTCAACAGCTCATCCCAACATTGTAGTCCTCGGATGGATCTTTCTAATGAGGTATTGTGCACGTCAAACGGAGATCTATGCCAAAGTTATGACCCTAGGAAGTTGATGTACCAATTTACCCAAATGGGGCCCACAGTTTGGTGTTTCATCTCCTAGGGTTAGGTTCTTGTATGTTTACGGTTTTCCATTGTTTCTCAATAATAAATAGGCCTTCAAACCTTATTATAACACAGTTTAGAGGCATGTAGCCACCACATCTCTTCTCAGAGATAAGCTACCATCACCCTAGTTGGTTTATTTACATTTCTGTTTGTAATCATATTTCAGTATTTTACATTAATGAAATGAAGTATTATTTATGTTGCATCTCTGTATTTATGGTTATCTTTGTAATTTGTTGCGTTGTTGGATCAGTGGTATCAGAGCAAGTTATGATTCCATGGGAATGAGAGTTTGATGCATATTTCAGTTTCAAATTTTGCAGCAATATTCAACAAACTTCAGGTATGTGCTACGTTTTCCACAAAGCATTTTCTTGGGCCAAGTAGGAAGATTTTTTTTTATTTTTTTTTTTTTCATTTTTTGTAGGAATTTTTTTTGGGTTGTGAGTGTGAAAATCATATATGAAACATTGGGTGCAAAATTTACAAAAAAAAGAT
>APFE031409347.1:2210-43891 GCA_000404065.3 Pinus taeda | reverse complement strand
AAAAATAAAAATAAAAAATTATAGATCTGGATTCCTTGCGAAAAATACCAAAATTCAAAAAATAAAATCGGCCGAATCGGAGCTTAGATGTGGGAGATATCGCTGATTTAAAATCAACAATGTTGTAGAATATTTTTTGACGAAAATTGGTGGACGGAGACTCTCCTATCATTTTTGTAGTTTCTATGTTGAATTTCAGAACAATGATTGTAGACATGAGCTCCTCTTGAAAAATCACCCAATTTCAAAAAAAAAAATGGGTCGAATAAGAGTTCAGATGTGGGAGATATCGTTGATTTAAAATCAGCGATTTTTTTAGAACTTTTGTGACAGCGAAACAGTTGCAGCACGAATTTGAGATTCCATAGTGTCCAGATAAGGATTTCGAACACATGGGAAGATGCAAAATGATCATTCTATTTCCAAAAACAGGTTATAATAAATATTATGAGTCATATTGACTGAGTTACGTCCATTCTAAATCTAGAGCAGCATTCGCAGCGAGTTCCCTTTGGAGACGTGCCCTCCCACCTCACTTTAGTAGGTCCCTGCTTCATAGTCATCAGTTTGAGCATAGTAGCATCTGGCTTGGGTTCTTTGGGGATGTGCCCTCCCACCCCAGGCTATGTAGGCACCTGCTACTTCATCAACAACCAACATCACGTTATGGGTCAACCGCACAAAATTCTTGTCATCGAAGTCCATTTTCTAGGCCGCACACTGTTAGTATCACAATTGGCCACAAGCATTACAGGGTATCTCTATCCTCAAATCTTTGTTTGTCATGGTTATGGGTCATCCACAAACCCACACTTCATCGAAGTCCATTTGCTAGGCCGCACATTGTCAATATCACAGTTCGTCACAAGCATTATAAGGTATCTCTATCCTCGGATCTCCGTTCAGCATGGTTATGGATCATCCACAAACCCACACTTCATCGAAGTCCATTTGCTAGGCCACACATTGTGAGCATCATAGTTGGTCACAAGCATTACAGTGTATCTCTATGCTCGGATCTTCATTCATCATGGTTATGGGTCATCCACAAACCCACACTTCATCGATGTCCATTTACTAGGTCGTACATTGTCAGTATCACAGTTGGTCACCAGCATTACAGGGTATCTCTATCCTCAGATCTCTATTCATCATGGTTATTGGTTAACCACACAAAACCCTTCCCTTCAGTGGCTCTTCATATTCAACAAAGGCTTCGCAGGAGGGAACTTCACTCAATGGGGACCATTGCTTCTTAAGGAGGGAGGAATTATCCGAATAAAAAATGGCATCAACCCATGGTATTCATCCACCCATGGAATTTACCCATGGTATTGTAAGTGGCATCCACCCATGGTATTGTAAGTGACATCCACCCATGGTATTCATTCACTCATGGAATTGACCCATGCTATTGTGACATCCACCCATGGTATTCGTTCACCCATGGAATTGACCGTGGTATTGTAATTGCAAAATATTATAAGTAACAAGTCACGTTTTGAAAAAGGACAGTTTTGGTCCGCCACAATGTAGCTTTTATATTTATTATATGTTTTAATAAAAAGTTTCTTTGTGGTTTTATCTACTGCGTGTTCTGTCATTTTCTTTCTAGCATTGCAATTCTTCAGATCTTGGGGGCCTCCCCCACAAGATCCATTTCAATCTTTTAGATCTTGACAAATGTGGCAGCTACATGCCTCTAAACTGTGTTACAATGAGGCTCGAAGGCCTATTTATTGTTGAGAAACAATGGAAAACCCTAAACATCCAAAAACCTAACCCTAGGAGATGAAACGCCAAACTGTGGGCCCCGTTTGGGTAAATTGGTACATCAACTTCCCTTGCTAATGTATTCAAAGCATAAGCTTTCTTTGAGCACTCTAATATACAGGTACACAATAAAGTATAGAAATAACCATAAATACAGAGATGCAGGAGAAATAATGCTTCATTTCATTAATGTAAAATACCGATACACTTACAAATAGAAATGGAAATAAATCAGCTAGGGTGATGGTAGGTTATGTCTGAGAAGAGATGTGGCAGCTACATGCCTTTGAACTCTATTACAATGAGGCTCGTAGGCTTATTTATTGTTGAGAAACAATGGAAAACCCTAAACATCCAAAAATCTAACCCTAGGAGATGAAGCGCCAAACTATGGGCCCCGTTTTGGGTAAATTGGTACATCAACTTCTCGAGGTCGTAACTTTAGCATACGATCTCCATTTGACGGGCACAATACCTCGTAGAAAGATCTATCTGAGGACTACAACTTTGGAATGAGCAACATCGGTCCATGGACCCATGTTACTCCTAGTTTTCCCAAAAAAACATCGTTTAGAGCCACAAAACGGCTCTGGAAGTTCCAAACTCGAAAAACTGCTAAAAATAGTAAATTGTGCTACAATTAAGGAAACTAAAAAACTAAAAGAGACAGTTGTCGGGGGTCCAAGTGGGATAGGCAGGTGGCCACCAACATCCACCTGGATCATTCCTCCCCCCTTAGGAAGCAATGGTCCCCATTGCGTTGAGTTCCTCCATGAGATGAGGAAAATTCTGTTGAACTTGGTCCCTGGTGAGTTGTTCTGCAACCTATGCTATGTCCAATAATGGTGGGAAGCATGGTTGAGGGCAGTCCACATTGAACACTTGATGCAAACAAAGGAATGGGGGAATGTTGTGCTCCAAATCATTGTTTCCCATAGCCTTGGTAATGGAGTAAGGACCATATTGGAGCGCTTTGTGCTTCTGATGGGATCTTGTAAGTCGTTCTTTCTGCAGATGCAACTAGACTTTGTCGCCCACTTGAAACTTGTGTGGCACCCGATGTTGATCATGTCACTGCTTGTGCTTGGCATTTTCCACAGTGGAGTGGCGATAGATCAGCCCGTTGGGTAGAGGTGCTCCAAAAGTCAGATCGGACGAATGCTTGACCTGACAATGCAATGGTACCCTTGTGGATGAGGAGAAGATGTCCCTGTCTTCTTTCATGACCATATCCACCTGCTTCTGCTACATGGAGGAACCCTTCCCAGGGTCCATGGATGTGGCTACACTCTTCCCCTTACTTTGAGGACGAACCAGACAGAAAATTAATTTCCTAGTCTAGGAGATGATCTTACTTCCTTTCTAAGCAGAGATCAAAGAGGTGGCGATAGGTATCATGTTTAGTGAATTACCCAAAGAAATAATAACATCACGAGGCCTTGACTCATACACAGCATGTCGCTTCCACAAGTATGTTTGGCCGAATAATACATTAGAAACATCAAGAGGTGCATCACACAATACCTCATCTGTGAAGGGCTTGATGTTGTAGGGAAGGCGGCACTACTAGCAAACTTGGAGATCTCGTCCTTTGTGAAGCCACCCGATATTGTACAGCTACGGGTGTGGTATATTTGATAGGCTCAACCACTTCACGACCTCTGCATATCATGGTGGTATCATTTGCAATCATGATGACATACCTTTGCATTTACACATGAACACTTGACCTAAATAAAAACAAGGTTGTTGAATTTATGGCTCTCATAGCATGTCCAGAATTTTCTCAATCCCAAGTATTTACCAAGCTCTTTGTGGAAGGAGACTCTGAGTTCATTGTAAGCATGCTTCGAAGAATTTAGAATGATACACCAATACACAAAGTATCCAAGAGTTGGTGATTGGAAGCACTTCTTTATTGGGTCTCCTCCCTGATTACGAACATCTTGATTATCACTCCATGCCATGTTCAACGATAAAGCAACAAAATCGTTGAACTATTGACTAATTATGACTGCATTCACTCCTCACCTCTAGTTTCCTCCACCTGGAGCCTCCTGACGAACTCCCCCTCAAGCAAATGTGTTGGAAATGCATCTAGATAGGCCTTCTAGCCTCAAATGGGGTGATTTTTGAGACAAAAAGCGTGGGGAAGTTTGTTGTTTTCCCACCTAGCTAAAAGACTAGGTGACGTAGTAACATGCCCCCGTCGTAAATTTTAATGTTTTACTCATGCTACATGTTTTTTTTTGTATGCTTGGTAGTACCTTTCACTCATTCATTTGCAAAAATGCAGGCTACATCCATGAAAGATGTTTTGTGGCCTCAACCTGCCCATTGGGAAACCAAGTCTATTGGCCATCGGGACGCATTGTATGTTATTAGCACTATGTATTTCCTAAGACCGTTAAAGAAATACAACGATAACTACAAAACCACTTTGGAAGCAATGATCTAGCCCTGCTAGCTTCAGAGAGGGATCTCTCTTTTAGACTTATATTGGTTTGTATTGAGATATTAGGCTAGTTATGAAAGTTCAATACATTGGTTTTAGATTTGGCTTGGTTGTTTGGTTGATAATGTAACACTACACCATTGGGAAATGGATTAAATATACTTATAATGGATTTATTTCAACATTTACAGACAGATCTAACAGGGCAAGGTAGGGAGATTCATTGGATCTTATATGTTTGATGAGATGGAAAAAAGAAGAAATGATTAAGTGTCCATTAAGCATAGAACAATTAAGAATTATATTGCTTAACTTCAGCAGAAAACATTGAAATTGTTCAAAATACAGAATTAAGTGTACTTAAACAAATTTAGGTTCATAATTTTCTTCTAACAAATAGATTAGAAAACATATGTGAAATTACAAAGAAAGGAAAACACAATAATAAAAGAGAATATTACTTCACCAAAATCTGACAAAGGAATCCTGAAAAAGCTTTTGTATTACTGAAATGTGTCCACTATAACTATGTGGAACAACTTTACATCAATGGTCCTTTCTTTTACATAAAACATCAACCTCTACTACTTCTACTTATGAAGTACTTATAGAAAAATAATTAGAAAATATCTTGATGTCAAAAGATCAAGACATAATCCTAAAATATCTAAAACTGATTACATAAATAGTACAAAAATTTAGGAATTCGGAACTATTGGAGTTGTTGGCATTATTGTCGAGGATGGTTGTTGATGACTGGTCCCAAAAAGGTGTTGCCTCGCTCTCTGAGATGAAAGATGTTTCGCTCAAGTAATTCACACAAGTGATCCCATCGATCTTCAGTAGGGATAGAAAGTTTTATTAGCTTTCTATATGTTTCATAAACTTCGTTATAGTTCTCAAATGTAGGCTTGTTCATGAAAATGTGTTTGATCTCATGTGTAATGATCAAATCAAACTCTAAAGCCTCTAGGAAAGCTTTCCCTATAATACTTCCTTTTACCCCTGCAAACATAGATTTATCTTGGGCAATAATAAACAGTTTGTGGTTGTAATCACTCAAACTCATCAATTTGTCATTCATTGCTACCAACCTTGGTAGCCCTCTCTGATTTAGCAAATTGAACTTGGTATGAAACCTCTTAACAACATTTTCTAGAGACTGACACTTATTCTCTAGTTGTATCATGGGGTTCCTCTTCTTTAAAACTTTATTTATCTCCATAATGGTCTATGTTTTGTCTGCAATTTGAAGCTCCTCCAGTTCTTCCTTGGTTTTAGAATTCAAAAATTTGATCAAGGTTGTTGCTTCAGTTGGCTTGTCTCCCAACATTTTTCTTACCTCTTCTATCACTGTTTTTTATCTCTGCGTCAACTCTTCCTGCTTAAAGATGATCTGAATTGATGGCCAAATTTCTGTTATGGCCTGATTGATATCCACCCATATGTTTTCTTTGGGTTGTGCTAAAGTTTGAGCCATTACTGACTCACTCTCTAAACACTCTATTCTTTGAGAAAACTTGTGATATTTTTGTAATTCTCCTACATAGGGGTTGTCTATCTTTATTTTTTGATCCTGTAAATTCTTTAGTTGATCCTTTAACTTCTCAATTTCTTTTCCCTGAATGGACATCTCCTGCATGGCTTTAACCAATTCGGTGGCATAATCTGTGGTTGTTGTTGGTGTTGGTGTTTTTGTTGATGTAGAAGCCTATGTTGTCCCTGCGACTAAAATAGCTACTGCAGTTAGTGGCACTATAGCCAATTGTGAGGACTATTCCTTCTCCTTGAGTAATTTTTCTAGTTCCAATTCCATTTCTCTAATCTGGACATTATGTTCAATTATTATCTTAAACATGTCTTCCTTTTGGTTTTCTAGTTCTCCCATTTCCTTGGTCTGTGGATCCTCTATAAATGGCAGCTTGAGCTGCTTCCTCAAAGATGTTATATCTACATTCTTTTTCCTTACAATCTTCTCTACTACATTTACATCACTGGGGTCATAACCTAGCTTAATGACTAAGTCCTCTAATGACTTAATTCTAGTATCATTTACCAAATATGAGATCTTCTCCAACTTTAATTGTGACTGCATGTTATTGATGGAGGCCTGCATTTTTGAAGTTGTCATGGGAGTATTAATCAGTGGAATATAACATCTCCCCGGTGTGTTTGTCCATATCCATCTAATCAATCGGATGGATTTGATTTGTAGGTTTTAACCCTGTACAGAAATTACCTACATACGAATTCTAAAAAAGAAAATAAACAATGGCAAGAGCATAAAAAATAAAACAGATATACACAGAGATTTTCCCCTGGATCCCAAAACCGAGACCACCAAATGGATTTTACATTATATTCCTTTCAATGTTACATTACATATATATACATGCCAAAGCATCCATAAACCCCAATCCATTAACCTTGGATTAGAACATAACCGTAGTTCCCTTGTACAGATATACAAAATACCATGGACTGACAAACATCATGCCGAAAACCATGTGTGAAATCCATGCACCGCCCACCTAATATATGGTCCAAAAAAAAAATCCCCGTGCAAGGGGGTTACTGCACACCCCTCGATAGGAGGAGTAGCCACCCCCCCCCATGCGTGGGGTAGTCGTGGAAAGAATATAACACAGCCCAAAATTCTCCCACTTGTTGTTTTCTTTCCACAGGGGTCCACAGGAGAGCTTAGTCATTGATCCAGCCGAGTAACGCCCATTGTTTCTCTACACCAAGAGAACTTCTCAATACTCACAGACTTTGTGAATGCATCTGAATTTTTCTTTAAAGTGTCCACCTTTACCAGCAATACCTTTTTGTCCTCAACCATATCCCTCACAAAGTGATACTGAACATCAATGTGATTTGTCTTTGAATGATAAACAAGGTTCTTTGCCAAGAAAATTTCACTTTGGCAGTCACAATCTATCCTTATAGCTCGATCCACTAACCCCATACTTGAACATAATCTTTGCAACCAAACCGCTTTCTTGCGTGCATGAGTGGTTGCCATGTATTCTGCCTCTGTAGTTGAAAGTACCACTATAGATTATCTTTAACTCATCCAACTGACTGCACCTCCAAATACGTTAAACACATACCCACTTGTAGATCTTCTCTGATCCAGATCTCCAGCCTAGTCTACATCAACAAAGGCACGGATGTCCAAAACTCTATCCAATCCTGGTCTTCCTTGGTAGCACAAATCATAATCACTAGTGCCACACAAATACCTAAAAACCCGCTTAATTGTTGTCCAATGATCCTTCGTTAGCTTTGACATAAACATGCTCAATACTCCCACTGCATGTGCAATGTATGGTCTAGTACAGACCATTGCATACATCAGGCTACCGACTGCACTTACATATGGAACACGGGACATGTCCTCTTCCTCTTCTTGTGTCTTGGGACACTATTTAGCAGGTAACTTTATACCTATAGGAATAGGAACCTTCATCGGTTTATTATCCTACATATTAAACCTCTACAGTATTATCTCAACATACTTCCTCCGGTTTAACCAGATCTTCCTCTTTGCCCGATCTTGTTTCATTTCCATGCCCAAAATATAATTTGCAGCACCAAGATCTTTCATCTCAAATTTCGAGGACAATTAGATCTTTAAATCCTGGATAATTTATTTGTCATTTCCAACGAGCAACATATCATCGACATATAAGACCAGATAAATAATACAGTCACCAATTAATTTAAAATACACATAGTGATATGCTTTTCTTCTAGTAAATCCAAGTCCTCACATAAATGTATCAAATTTTTGATACCACATCCTTGGTGACTGTTTTAACCCATACATAGACTTTTTTAACTTTTATACTAGTTCTTTCTTATCCTTCACCGCAAAGCCTTCAGGTTGCTTCATGTAGATCTCTTCTTCTAGATCCTTGTGAAGAAATGTTGTCTTCACATCCATCTTTTCTACCTCAAAATCAAAAGCAGCAGTAATAGATAAAAGTAATCTAATAGAATCTACCTTGGCAACAAGAGAAAAAATATCACCAAAATCAATTCCCGACACTTGGGAATAACCTTTTGCTACCAACCGAGCTTTGTATTTCTCCATCTTTCCTTCTACATTCATCTTCTTCTATTGGCTTGTATGGGCGTGACCTAGGTTCAGAGGTGATTTAGCCAAGCAAATCTCGGTACTACTGGCCCTTTTGGCAACAGTCTGCGGAGCGCGGACTGAAGTCTCACCTAAAATAGTATGGGAGGGTGTTAGAACCAAGTGTCTGCACCCTGGGGATGTCTGATGAGCTTCTGGAGGTCCACGATCTGACCTGTCGCTACACGCACTTGCTATCCCTTCGCAACCTGTAGTGCTGCTTCCGTGCAGCCCTACTCAGGGCGCAACCCGAATAATACCCAAGTTCCTTGCTATTTAATCTGTTATTACCCGATTACTTAACTTGTGTGTGTAAGATTAATGGTTATTATAGCATATTCAGTAATCATATCACTGCGCGCGATAAATAACCCAATATAAGCATAAACAAAACAATGTACAGCAAATACACAAGAATAAGAATCAACTTCTCTTTATTAATCTTCAATCCCTGATTACAAACTCGACATCGCCCTACGCACTCAACTACAGGGGTCCGCGCACTCAGCTGCGGACTCTACTAGGCCTCTGCTCACTCAGCTGCAAAGCCTCTTCTTACTACTATGACCCAATACACTTAGAATCCTACTCTAAGCTCGAACCATTTGTATTCTTCTCTCTTATTCCTTCACTCTTCACTCTTTTTACAACTTAGAGCCTCGCTCTATTTATACAATCCCATGGTCCATGGACCATGGGTAGGCCGACATGAATTTACATTACATTACATTACTTTAAGGTGAACAGCCCTATGACTTAACCTCTACTTCGTGCTCCGAGCCCGCAATTCACAGAGTCTTACAAATCCTTTGACCAAAACTTGGGCTTTGAACCCCAAAACATGTTGTGGGGGAGATTCCATGCCCAACAGGCCCCCAACACAATCATCGTGACTCATCCTAAGTCACTCTGTTGGTGTGGCGATCTTGACACGAAGCCCCTCCAGCTAGTTCTGTACTGCCCGGAGGTCCTCGGCGCATTGTTCTGTAATTTGTTGGACCTGCTGCATGCGTTCCTCCGATGCTTCTTTGTGAGGATCCGCTACCTACCTTAGCACATATATCTCCTACATTTGTGCGAGATTTCCCTCAATCTCAGCCGTAATGGTGAAGGCCTCATCAATCCAAGGTTGGACGCGTGCTTTGAGAAGTGCCTCTTTCTGTCTTGCAGCATCCACTTGTTCCTTCAGTGCCCTCGCTTGCTGCATCTTTGCCAATCATTGGGTGAGGACGACTGTCTATGCAATTCCCCTTACACTGTCATACTGCTCCTGCAATTTGCGCGCCTTTGTTTCCAGGTGTTGTATGTTGGGGTCCTCCTGCAAGGATCTGAGGACGTCAAAAGCTTGGTCCAACGTACCGGTACAGTCCTGCACTGCCCGTCCAATTTCTTCCAACCTTATTTGAATCGTGCTAATGCATTGTTCTTTAACTTTCCAAGGAGTGGAAGGTTGCGCCTTCATCCACAGCTCAGCAATCTGGAGGTTCAACTCCAGCTGTACTCGCGTTGTTTCCTCGTGCGTGCTTCAAACTCCACTGGCCAGACAGTGGATCCGCATCTCTGTGGGTAGGTCTTCTCTGGACAATTCTAGAACGTGCCAACAGGCTTCATCAATTGTTTGTGCGATCTACTAATTCTGTGACGTTAGCTCATCACACTGTAGGCTGAGCTATTCAATGTTGATCTTCTGCACACACAATACCTAGATCGCGCGGCCCCCCTTGGCGCGTAGCTTTGTTGTGATGCCATCCTGTAGTTGATACAAGGTGTGGCACAGAAGGGCAGCCAAATTAAAGCCCCTTCCCTTGATCCTGCTTAACGTGGCTCTGTCGTCCTTGTTCTCCGCTGTTAGCACTCCTTCCGGTAACACTATGGTGTTAGCCATCTTTGCGCGTTGTAGCTGCTATGTTGCTGATGTACCTATGGCACCGTAGGCGGCTACTGCTCCTTCTTGTGGGGGCCACACCTGAAGTTCCCGCAGCTGCGTCCTTAGGGCCACCAACATAATATGTTGCTCTGTCATGGCTTCCTGGAGCGCTTCCCTGGTGACCTTGCGAACCATGTCGCCTATGTCGTAGAGGTCGCCTTCTGTTAGTGTAATCGGTTCGATGTCCAGTTTGGATGCCTTAACCTTTTTCCGTGGACCTGATCTCTCTGTGACATGCAGCCATTTCAGCTGGGTGGACGTTGTGATCGAATCCGTGCCTTCTACTGTGTCCTCCACTCCCTGTCCTGTAGAAAAGTTCTGCCCCCCTTCCTCCTGCATCATGGTGGACCCTTTTGCATGCGTTGTTGCTGCTTTTTCAGAAGCCTTTGCCTACTTCGCGGCTGCTTTCACTGCCTCACGAACAGACCTTACTTCCACGGCCACTTCTTCGTTGCTCTTTTGCTGGGCCAACTGGATGATACGCAACTTGGTTGCAGCCCTCTGCTTTTTTGTTGTTGTTCTATCCTTCTCCGTCAGATCTGGGGCGCGCCACTCGAGAGGCCATGATTCCAACATTGAGAAGATCGCATCATCAATGGCGATGAAGGGGAGCTTGGTCCATGTCTCCGTTGTATCTTTACGCACCTTGATATACACATTATGCATATCCGCCTTGAAGTTTGCAAAGCTCTGCAGACTGTTGTACACTGTGGGGGACAGGCACAGCCTCCTGTTGATCCACATCCGGACGCTCGCCTCCATGAGCACCCAGAAGATCTTTGTTTCACATATCCACGTGGCATCCTTAGTAGCCCAGAGTGACGCATACTTTGCGGCCTCTGGTAAGTCCTGTTCAATAATAGGGAACTGACTGTCCTCAGGCAGTTCCCCTGTTACCAATAAAATTGACAAGAGCAACCACGTGTAGTGGAAGGTCTTGCCCTACTCCTGGGCTTCTTTGCAGTTAGTTAGGAACTCTTCGCAGAGGAACTCGGCCCAGTTGAATTTGACCCCCTCCACGCATTGTTCAGCCAGTGGAACTACCGGTGCTGGTACCTCATCTCCGCAACATTTTCACATTACCTTCCCGGTCAGGAGTTGGGTGGCTACGTGCACCCCTTTATCTTTAATGCTATAGATTGCATAACCCCTCTTCTTCTTTTCCAGTTTGTATTTCTTCTTCATGGCCTCTGCAAGCGCCAAATCTCCGCTTTTTTCGGCTATCTCCGCGGGGTCCTTTCCCTTACATGGGAGCCAGGAAATCCCATTGATAAGATCCACCATTATGGGAATAGGCTCCTCCAACCATAAGTACCCATCGTGCACCAGGCAAAGTAGCTGCCTGATGACAAAAATTGTGATAGGCGCGTGGTGAGAGTGTGGGATCCATAGTAGCTAAAGTAGTTTGACCTTCTCCACACCACGCAACCATTTCTACGGCTCTAGTGTTGTCGCTGACCCCTCCGTGCTCTGCTTCATGAGGTTCTCAGTATCTAAATGTGGGAACTTCTCGTTGTCTGTGAGGTCCCAACCTTCGAACTTCATTGTGGGCACGCAGCCCAGGGTCAAGCCCTCAAACACAATTCCATCGGGCAGGAGTAGGGTTTGGAGTGCGCTCTTAGCGGCATCCAAATCCTTGGGTATCTTAGCTTTCCCTTTCCGCAGAGGGACGTACTCAAGCAATTTTGCTACAGCTCACACTAGCAGGATGTCTTATTCCATGTCTTCGACTGCCTCTATCTCATCAATGAGAGCCTATAGGTCCTCCTCCTCATCATCCGTCTCAATGGTGACAGCCTTGCCCTTTTCTTCCATGGATAGTTTACTGAACCGTGGATTCCGCGGGGACATGCGAACTGGTCCCGCCGCCTGCTTATCTTTCTTGGGCCTCGGCGTCCAAGGCAATTTCACGATTTATGGCGGTACCCCAGTGTCTCTGGGAACATCATGCACCATGGGGTTCTACGTGGCCTCGTCGGTGGTTCCTTCTACATAGCCCAAACCTCTCCTGGTAGTCATCATCCTATTTGATTTGTCTGTGGTCGTTCGCGAACTTTGGGGCTCAAATATCGCTTACCGCTCAACACTCTATGCTCTACGTAATTGCTCAAATCTCAAATGAACAAGTGTTATCTCATGGTTAGCCCTTGGAGTTTTATAGCACCATTTGAATTCAAATCTGACCGTTCTCCCCAATTCTGAGCCATCAATGCTTTCTTGGTGGTAGATTGCCCTAAATCTAGCTCTTAATTCTTGTCTTAAAAGCTCACCACCCGCTCCCTTTTGTCTTAAATTGGACATCTCATCATGAACAGTGACACCAACAGTTACTTCCCGGCCTACCCGCGCGGCAGTGCATCCCCCCGTGCGCAAGCGCAAACCTTGTGCCATGTTGATTCTACGCGCACCTCCCTCATCGCACACCTCCCAAACAGAGTCTTTTAGAGTCCCGCGCTCTCTTTCAACTATCTGGAGCGCTGAGAATGTGCTCCCTACGGCTAGTCAGGTGGTCGTACCACTTATGCGAGACTTCACCTCTCCTTCCATCATAGTCCACGGAAACTCGTCAACTGTCTGCTCGACCACCGGTGCCATGCATTTTATAGTATGCAGTGCACTTCCCTGGTTACTGTGTTTGGTGAGGTGCGGTCGCAGCCATGGCAGCAGAGCAATAAACTCTCGGTGACACTCTTCTAATGCAATGGTACGGTCATCTGTATCTTGCCCTGTCATCCTTGGTTTATCGACGAGACATGCCTACGTGATCTCGTTTTCCAGCCTCTTGATCTCAACATCCAACAAAATGCTCTTCTTCCTCAATCGTACCCGGCCCTTTTTTACTTTGCGAAGTCTAAAGTTCCCTTGCTAGATGGCTTCTTGAATCCTTATATGTTCGACCTCGTGTAGATGTGTGATTTCTTCCTCTTGGTCATTATGCACTGTCACCACTACAGGGTCTAGTACGTGCGGATTCCTTTTTGTATTTTCTTCACCAATTATGGTCTCCACTTTGTTCCGCACCTTTGGAATCGTCTCCGCATTTATGGTTTTGCATAGGGTCCGATAGGCCCATCGAACCACTGGCACGCGCAAGTCCCAATTAGTCTGTTTCGCCTGGCCAACCTTGCTCAGTACACTACACACCCTATCAAATGCTTCAACGTGGATACTTGGTAGCGTACATCGCCTTTCCTACTGCTGTAATTTGTTTTGATTCTCTATTCTGGGGCTGGTGTGCGCTTGCGCGAACTTTACACCATGTGTCTATACCCATCGAGAAAGGTGGGCGTGCAAGTTTTTCTGCTCCTATTGACTGACTTGGATTCAAAGCTGGGGTTTTCCAAAATGTAGGCATATCATCCTTCTGCATCCGCCCTAGTCCTCAAAATTTCCTTGATGTGTACCCCACCATCGTACGAGTGTTGCGCGCAGGGCCCACTTCAACGCATCAAAACGCTGCTATTTTGGTACTGCACTTTCAAATTTGCTCAGAAATCATCCATCGCTGTCAATCCATCATATGTCAGCAGCTCCCTTGCCTCTGTTATCACGCATCGCAATGATCTGATCATCATGTTGCAGTTCAGCGTTGTTACTTTGTGCAACCGATTCTGCCATCGCTCTATCTCTTCATCTGAATCTGAAGTGCAGGAGCTTTCACGCTCCCACGAAATCCTTCCATCTGCAGTCGGATTCACCTAATCTTCTTCTCATGCAGTTATCTTGTAAATGCAATCGAGATCATCATCAGTATCATCGTCGCGCACTGGCTCAGTGTATCGCGTTCCTTCGGCTGCATCTAATGGTACTACCACGCGTAGTGACTTTTTCTCAAATATCATTTTTCACTTCTTCAAATTTATGACTTCGTTCATATCGGTGGCCCAGCCTATTCCTAGTAATGCGGGGTAGGGATTGTTGTTATTGACAATCTCTATCACTTCAAAATCCGCCTACGCGCTCACACCTTCAATATTGAATGTTACCCCTTGTAATCTTCCCATGGGCAAAATCTTCTGTTGGTTCATCATTCATAACTGAATAGGGGACCATTCTAGCATGGGTAGGCCCATGCATTCCCATGTTTGCTTTGGTAGTACATTCACGTCCGAATCCAGATCTAGGGTTACCTAATCCATTTCGTACTCACCTATTTGCATAGTCAACCTCATTTCCCTCCCTGTGCGCAATGCATGCTTTCCAAGTTTCCGGACCACGCGTGGTTCTCCTAACCCCTTGCACATAGTGATAAGTTCCCGTAGTCCTTTGACTGCCTTGTTGTCGCACAGCAATTTCATGCATGTCTGCAGAAAGGTAGTGAGCATTAAAGGATCCATCCCTGGTTCTAGTTGGTCCTTACTACCTGAAGTGGAGGCCTCCATGAAGCTCTTCTTAGCTTCCATGAATGTCTCCTTCACACGTTCTAAATCAAACTCAGGTTCCTTTGTAGGAGCCTTGCGAACCCATGCGCTTTCTTCTGGCTGCTTCCCTTTATCATTTCTCCTGGTCATACCGCTCCTAAGCATCATGTTTACATTTGGGTCTTCTTTGCGTGGCTCAGACCTCATTGTTTGTAAATTCTGAGTTGGAGGGAGCTGGAGTACCCCCTTTTTGCGCATCCTTACTATTAACAATGGCAGTCTTTTGCCTAATGATCAAACTGAGTACAGTACCAACATGATATTTTTGTCAGATTTGTACGATCACGAGCATAATGCCCTGGCCCTCCGTAATTGTAACAAATTATTTGTCCGCGACCCCTTCTTGGCCCCATTCCGCCTCGACCCCAACCACGCCCCTGAAACCTAGCATGCGTCATCCCTACATTTGGGTCGAGGGCTCGTGTTTCGGTCTGCACCCTATAGGAAAGAGTCTGATCCATCATTAGTTCATAGCTTGGCAGGTGCGTTCGTCATGGCCTACTGACCTACAGAAATCACAAAACAATTTTTAGGACATCTACGCATACTTCTGCAATAGACGACAATTATCTGTGGTGTGTGTTCCTCCTATTTGGTAGATAGTGCACCATAATGCAGACGCCGCACTCGGCCTGCTTGTGCCTCTAGTCTTAGCGACATCGGCCCTCCTCCTGTGAAGTAGTTCGCAAACACTGGACAGTGGTCCTTGTCGTGTCCTTGGCCTTTGCATTTTATGCACCATACTTCCTCATGCACCTCCAGCTGAGGTGTCCTGCCCTGTTTCAAACTTTACATTTCTAGACACAGATTCTGTAGTTGCGTGTGGATTTGTTGGACTCCCAAACCAGGGTCTTGTATAGGGGTCTCATGCAATCTCATTGCCATCTCCAATGCGTTGGCCTAGGTGGAAAGTTTTTGCTGTGACAGTGTTGTCCTTAAGTGCAGTGTCAGAGATGCTACAAACCATGCGCGATGTTGCCCATCCATCAATGTCATAATGGCTTTGCGAATCGTACTCTTTAGCCTTTGATCCAAATCCCAAGGGGTCTCGCCCGGGAGCATTGCGATCTCTTTAAACCAAATGATTGATTGTGTTTCTGACTTTGGCCTGCTAAATTCCTTGTTCAGCACGGCCTGGATCTCTGCAATTCCTGTGTTCGAGTGGTCATTAGAATGCTTGATATACCATGATAATGCGCGATCCTGCAGTGCACTCACCAGCGTAGCCTTTTTAATATTATCATCCACGATGCCTTGTGCTTCCCATACTGCTCTTACCACAAACCAGAATTGGTCCGGATCTTCATTCCGTACTCCTCTTAACATCGCACTCACCATATTAAATTGTGGTGGCAGAGGTGGGGTGGGTGGAGAGGAGGTGAGGAGGGTAAGACAAGTGGCAGTGTGGGTGGAGGTGGTAAACGCGGAATGCGCTGCCTTATCAGACTAACCGTGCTTCTCAAAGAAATTTTCGGAAGCTCTTCCTCGCTCTCCTTCTCGAAGAAATTTTCGCGAGCTCTTCCTTGCTCTCCTGCAAGGGTGAAATTAAGGGATTATTTTCCAACTCTTCACTACTTTCGCTTCTATAAATCTTCCCACTTTGCGTAGTTCCAAACATTAATTTATTCGGATAACCCGTTTTTCACACAATAGCATCTTAATCCAAGTGTTCAAAGATTTAATATACTTACCTCGCAGTCCCTTGAGAAAACCTCGCTCTACCTCACTGTATCTAACGATTGTGTCTCCCGCAAACTCAGTGATAAATCCTCCTATTATTCGGTCAAGCCAATGGCTCATAGCTCGCGTTATCTTATCTTCTGATGCTTCTAGTCTGCGCACTAATTCCGGAGTCCACACTATTGGCTTGTCGAGCCTACACCTTCCTTGGTTGTTTGCTAACTTCGTGATCCACTCATACAGCTTAGAAGGAAAGGATGCAAAGAAAATTTCGTCGATTTTCGTATACAAGTAGTGCTCCAACCATTGTTCCCTAGATACTCGAGGATTTATGTTTTCTTGCGCCGTGGACTCCTGAATCTTCTTGGCCAACCACTCTTCAATTTCTTTCTTCGTAGGATTCCAGTGGCACGACATCAGACATCCTTTATGCAGATTCTGGTCCCAGCAACGAAACCATTTATTGGCTTGTATGGGCCTAACCCAGTTTCAGAGGTGATTTAGCCAAGCAAATCTTGGTACCAGTGGCCCTTTCAGCAACAGTCCGCGGAGCATGGACTGAGGTCTCACCTGAAGTAGTATGGGAGGGTGCTAGAACTAGGTTTCTGCACCCTGGGGATGTCTAATGGACTTCTGGAGGTCTGCAGTCTGACCCATCCCTACGCGCACTTGCTATCCCTTCGTAACCTATGGTGCTGCTTCTGCGCAACCCTACTCAGGGTGCAACCCGAATAATACCCAAGTTCCTTGCTATTTAATTTGTTATTACCCGATTACTTAACTTGTGTGTGTAAGATTAATGGTTATTACGACATATTCAGCAATCATATCAGTGCGCATGATAAATAACCAAATATAAACATAAAGAAAACAATGTACAACAAATACACAAGAATAAGAATCAACTTCTCTTTATTAATCTTCAATCCCTGATTACAGACTCGACACCACCCGGCGCACTCAGCTACAGGGGTATGCACACTTAGCTGCAGACTCTACTAGGCCTCTACACACTTAGCTACAAAGCCTCTTCCTACTACTACGACCCAATACACTCAGAATCCCACTCTAAGCTCAAACCATTCATATTCTTCTCTTGTATTCCTTTGCTCTTCACTCTTTTTACAACTTAGAGCCTCGCTCTATTTATATAATCCCATGGTCCGTGGACCATGGGTAGGCTAACATGACTTTACATTAAATTACATTACTTTAGGGCAGACAGCCCTATGACGTAAGCTCTACTTCGTGCTCCGCGCCCGCAGTTCGCGGAGTCTTCCAAAACCTTTGACCAAAACTTGGGCTTTGAGCCCCACAACATTCCGTGGGGGGGATTCCATGCCCCATTTGTTGCCAATGGGTTTCCTTCCAGTCAGCAACTCCACCAGATCCAAAGCTTCATTTATGTGAAAAGATGCCATTTCATCAACCATGTTCTAGAGTTTACCATCCTCTGAATCTACTGCTTCCTTCATAGATCTAGGATCATCATCAGTAATAGATAAAGAAAATTTGAACAAAAAGCAGATGGACTATACCTTTCTGGCTACCTTCTTTCTCGAACTGATCTTCTCACAGCCAAAGTTTGTGGCTCTTAATCTTCTAATTCCTCTTCTGCTATAGAGTCTGATTCTTCCTCCTTGAGCTCAAAATCTATCTTCTTAGGTTCCTTTGGTAGGACTTCATGTTTAATAACAAATTTCTCCTCTCTAAACACCACATCTCAGTTATACACAACCTTCCTTATTTCTAGGTTCCAAAGCTTATAACCTTTTAAACCATCCTTATACCCAATAAAGATGCACTTTTCAGATTTACTATCCAACTTTGTTCTTTTCTTCTGTGGAACATGTACATATGAATCACATCCAAATACCCTCATATGTGAAAGAGAAGGTTTCTTACCAGTCCATAGCTCTTGTGGAGTCTTATCCTCCAACACTAATGAAGGTGATCTATTGACTAGGTAACATGCAGTCTCCACTGCTTATGCCTAGAATTCCTATCCTAACTCGACACCACTAAGCATGCTTCTTGCCATTTCCATCAACGTCTTGTTCATTCTTTCTGCAACTCCATTTTGATCAGGTGTGTATGGAATAGTCTTTCATGCTATACCACACTTCTTACAGAATTCTTCAAATTCCTTTTTGCAAAACTCTCCACTATTATTTGTCCTCAACACATTTATCTTCTTCTCTGTATGGTTTTCCACCAAAGCCTTAAATTCTTTAAACCTGTCAAAGACTTCATATTCTTCTTGAGGATATATTCCATGTATTCCTTGAGAAGTCATCTATAAATGATACATAGTACATAGACATACCAAGTAATGGAACCGACACAGGTCCAAAGACATCACTGTGCACAAGCTCTAATATCCATTTCACCCTCTTAGCATAGGAGGGGAAACTCACCCGATTATGCTTCCAATATACACAATTTTCAGATAAATCAAAATCCAGAGAGAAATTGGACATACCTTCTACCATACCATTAAGATGAAGTATTCGAAGGCCATTCTCTCCAATATGTCCAAGACTTTGATGCCATAGAATGGTCTTTTCTCCAGATACCACTAGATTTTCTACTCCACTTTCAGGAACCACACAATTGTTGCACCCATTAATAACAGTGCTACCTTAAATCTTGTACAGAATTCCAATCCGAACTCCCCACATCAATACCAATGCTCCGCGAACCATCTTTCAGGTATCTTTCTCGAACACTATTTTTACACCTGCATCATCCAGCTTGCTTACTGAAAACAGATTTCTGGTCAATGCAGGAATATGCAGAACACCCGGAAGTGTTCTAACCCTTCCACCTTTCAACTTCAACTTGACTTTTTTCGCGACCAACGATTCTAGCCTTTATATCATCCCCTAAGAATACATCACCACCATCATATTTCTCATACTCACAGAACCACTCTCTATGGGGAGTGAAGTGAAAGGATGCACATGATTCAATCAACCATGACTCATGATCTACATGTGTACTTGAAGAAGAAGCCAAGTACACAATCCCACCATCATCTAAGGTGGTTTTCGCCTCTGTAGAAGGAGCATCATCAGATCCCTTTCCTTTCTCAGGAGATTTAGATTTATAGTCCCTTTTGAAGTGCCCTTGCTTTCCGCATTTCCAGCACACCTTTACAGGTTTTCCTAGAGATTTAGATCTCCCACTCGAGGACTTATTTTTGTTTTAGTTCTAGGAGCGTCCTCATATAGACAAGGCATCACAATTCTGGCCCTCCATATTTTTTCGTCTCATCTCCTACAGTAGCAAGGATGAGACTATTTCATCAAATTGCAAGGCAGTTGCAATGCTTCCTATTGCAACAACCAGACTATCCCACGAATCTAGTAGAGAACACAACAAACTTTAGCAATAGACACGTGGGGTAGTCGTGGAAACAATATAACACAACCCAACATGATTGGTGTTAAAGGACAATATTGTCTTCTTGAAGTCTGCTAGTGATTTTGGGAATGGAACTTGTGCCTGTAGAAAAACCATTTGCATTCTTCCTTGTTTAGTATCAAATGTTGACAGAACCCTGTGTTGGGAAGAAGCAGTTTGCTTCCAAAACTGAGTATATGTGCTCGACTTTAAAATCTCATTTTTCTTCTTTATTTCTTTGTAATTAGCAAAAATATTTTCCTTTATTTGGCCTTGAGCCAAGTCTGTTGTTTGTGATAAATCTGGAGGATCTTGTGAGGCAGAGGAAGATGGAGAGCCCACAAAAATGTCTTCTTGTCTTGTACCTGCAAAAATGTTTTCTGATCTTGTAGAAACATGTGAACCTATGGAAATTATAGTAGCATGTCCTTCATCATCCTGCATGAAAACTGGTTTTGGATTAGTTTTCTGCTTCTTTGTATATATTAGGAATTCCTTGGCTCCAATTTTTGTTACTGCATGAGACTTTTCTTCTCTTGTCCTTTGTCATGATTCTCCTAAGGTACTGGAGTTTGTGAAGGGGTTGTAGATAGATCTTATTCTTCAACTTCTTACAAGCTGTTCTCCTCCCACTAATCCTGGTTCATGATTTTTTCAATCTCTGGCCTGGGAGTGTGAGTGTAAGGAGTGATCTTCGGTTGCACTCTTAAACTGGAAATTATGCCAAAGGTGTCATATGACCAAGTAAAACTCAATTCGAAATGTATTTTTCTCAAAAGTTCATCTACTTCTTTTCCTGCTGCTATGTTGTTTCATATGAATGGCCCCACCTGTGTCTTGGTCTTGAACTATGTCTTCTTTTTCGCTGAAACAAAGTGTAAGTCATCCATGTTGATCATTTTCTTAATGACTAATTGTGCATTGTCTTATTCATCTAGTTTCTACAAAGCAATTTGGAATCTTTCTACCAAGAAAAATAGAAACATATAAACTAGCATTGATGCATGTTTAAACATTCCTTGTGTGGTAATTTTGAGAAACTGCTCATGAATGTTGTATGCAAGGAATTCAATGAAATTAAACATTACATAAGGTTTTTCTTTTGTGGAAAAAATGAACAGAAAACTGTGAGAAAACCTAGGATAGGTTCATCCACCTATTGATCTAATTGATGCCCTCGGAGACAAAATACTAATGAGACAATTTGTTTGGTATTTTCTGGAAACATGGAGGTTGGATATGGTGGATTCTTCTTTGGAAGCTAGACATCCTCTCGTAAGAAAATTTCAAATATTATGGCTCTTCCAAAGAAGCTTAGCTTTTGGTAGGGTTCTGTGAGGGAATCTATAGAGAAAGGGCTCAAATAATCATTGTGGGGAACTTGAATCATCTCGTTAATCGACTCTAGGGTTATAGTAAAGAAAATGTCTCCATTATGGGCCACAATTTCCCTTTGGCTGGGGATATACCTGACCTGACACCATAGAACAAAATCTAGGAAAGGATGGGTTTAAGGAAACATGAATAGTGGAAAGAGTGATTCCCAAAGGTTGATTTCATCACTCTAGTCCGTAAAGATTTGTTTGAGCCAATTGTGCAGTTCGAACAAGTCAAACTCATAATTAGTCTCTATGATTTTATATTCTTGGTCAATGATCCAAGTGGATCTTCAGACATAATGGCATGGAAAAGCTAAAAATTTATAGTGGGAGAAAGGAAAGTATCTTAACATCGCTAAAAATTTAAAGTGGGAGAAAGGAAATTATCTTAACATCAGATCGAAGTGCTCGTCGCCCTGATTCCAACGGTGTGAATGACACTCCAATTTGAGTTCGGATGATGAAGTTATTGCTAAAAGACTCTACCTTTGTTCCTTTGGAAAATGAGGCATTTTCTCTAAAAAAATAGGTTTTAAGCCTTATAAGGAAAATCGCAATCAGAGGAGTCCAAGGGGCGAACCTAAGGCTGGGTAGAAGGAACCCCCAATCAGCAACATATGATATCGGCGACTTAAGGTAGGCATCAGCGATTGGAGGAGCAGAAAGCATCAACCTCACCGATTCGATACGCAACGTGCGATATCGATAATCGGCAGATCAGCATATCGGCGATCAGCGGATCGGAATATCGACGATCAATGGATTGGCATATCGGCAATCGAAGGATCCAAAGGAAAGAACCCCCGGGCCGTTATAAGTGCGATATGCCGATGAGAACTGCCGACAGCAATCAACGATCAGAGATCCCCCACTACAATGACCATGGACAACGCGATATGCCGATAGCGATAAAGGGCCAAACCCGATGGGTTTATAGACCCAATTTTATATAATTTGAAGTCCGGGTAAAAGGATTTCGGTCGGTTTTTCAATGTTTTTGTGTATTATCACTTTGAGCGAAAAAAGGCCATTTTTGGGGTTTTGTTGCACCCACCGATCCTTCCATCTAAATGGCTTCTATTCTGAACAATCGACCCCCAATTTAAGCGGCAATTGTAACAAAGCAGTGTTATAAAGCTCGATGGACATGGAAAAGTACGGGGGGAGGATTTTTGGCACACAGTTCAAGGTAGAAACAGTGCAGGAGGGGCGAAAGTGCATTTGGTCTGAACTGGACAAATCTTATATGTTTTCAGCCCCTCTCGATGCCACGAACATAGTGGTGTTATCCATTTCTCCATCTGAGTTATCCATTTCTCAACCATTTTCCAGAAGGGGGGTATAAGACTCCTTTTATGTAACTGATGATGGTATTCTCTTTTTTTCATGCCATTTAATGAATGAAGGCCTCCCCATTGATCGAGCAGGGCCTGGAGACGTAGTCCAAGTTGGACGAACTCCGTTATCAAGTCTTGTTGTCTTCTTTCTTGCCTTATTTGTTTCTTCTTCTTCTTTCTTGTGCACATTACATTTTTGTGGTTAAGATGCAATTTTCACATGTGATTCTTTTAATACATCTATAAGAAAAAGATCCCTGGATCAAGTGGTATCAGAGCAGGTCTTTTTACATGTGAATTGCATGTTTGTATGCTAACAAGAAATAGGCTCTGAAGAAGCGAAGGAGAACTAGAGCCTTTCGATCCTGAAGTAGGGCGTGCATAACGAAGGAGAGACATGGCAGAAGACGAGGCTCATCTTGAAGAGGAAGTAAACTTCTGCAAGACCTTCTATACAATGGTAGATCACGTTGAGAAGCTGTTCTCAAGACTTGAAAAACTTGAAAGTGTAGAGAAAAGAAATCCAGAAGAACAAGGTTCGGTGCATGGAGAGATGGAGGAGACCCACCTCCTTCTCCTTCCACGAGTGAAAGTTCTTCTTCCTCCCATCACCATCATCATAGGAATTCAAGGGATGCACACAAGAAACCTTTCTTTAAATTAGATGTCAAATTTGATCTTCCCATGTTTAATGGTGAAAGTAATACAGAAAAGCTTAATAATTGGATTAGACAGATTGAGATCTACTACAGGATTCAGCAGATCATGGAGGATGAGGTAAAGATTTAGTTGGCCTCTCTACGGCTAAGCAGCACTGCTCTCATCTGGTGGGAGAGTAGATTGCAAAGCAATAAGAATGTGGGTGACCTTCTTTCCTCATGGCCTGATTTCATTTCTGCATTAAAGGAACAATTTTATCCCTTAGGTTACAAGCAGAAAGCATTAATGAATTGGAAGTATTTAAGGCAAGGCAAAGGTCAGGATGTTCAAAGTTTTACAGAGGAGTTTGGAAAGCAAGCACTTAATTTAGGGATTGCACTTGACTCACCTGAAGTAGTAACCAAGTATATTGGGTCATTACATAGCTACATTAGACATTCCTTGTTATTGTTTGAACCTACTACCATTGACTCGGCCAGTGTAAAGGCCATTCATCTGGAAAACAGGGGAACACATGGACAAGATGACCACTCAAAGAGAATCAGGGCAACTAAGAGAAGGGGAGGAAAGCCCTCTTGCACACATTGTGAGAAAGAGGGGCATGATGAAGAGAATTGTTGGAAGTTGCACCCTGAGCTGAGACCTAAGAGGAATGACAGAAAGGGGAAGCAAAAGGTTGTCGCCACCGTGCAGCAAAGCCCAGATTCTGAGTCAGAGGAAGACAAGAAGGTCACAGCTATAGGATTTGCACAAGGTAGGCCCATTGACTTGGGTTTTGACTCCGGTGACGAGACGAAGTTTGCAGCCTTTGGGATCGTGACAGGAGGATCCATAGAGTTGGGGTCTGATTTCGGCGATGAATCAAGGATTTCCACCAACATAACGAAAATGGCACTCCCCGCAGCAAGACGCCAAGAACTTGAGGAGATCAACCACCACGCCCTAGCAAAGAATGTTGAGTTAAGGAGGCTTCTACAGGAGGCAAGGGAAGAAAACCAAAAATTACTATGCGAGTTGCAAGCCAAGGACGCAATCTTGGAAAAGCTGCAACATAACCATCTGGAGGTAAAAAGCAATTCTCCAATTTCATATGATTTTCATGATGATGAATTTGCTGCCTTTGAAAAACATACTACAGGGATTGGATCCAAACTAATGAAGGAAATGTGATATTAAGGAAAGGGCCTCAGCATCAAAGGCCAAGGCATCATAAACCCCATCAAAGTCAAGGAATTGTCGTGCCATGCAGGACTCGAATACACCAGAAAGGAGATGGGGGAAAGTTCCAATACAGCCAGTAACCAACCAACGACAATCAACGAAATTCCTTCCTCACAGTCCAGCAATAATGAAGGCTCCCTGAACACTTATCGAAGGAACACTAGGGGAAAGCGCCCCAAGCCATCCCCGAAAGTCTGGAGGAGAAAGAATCATTGTAGTCATTGCAACCAAGAGGGGCACCAACAAACCTCGTGTCCGATACTCCACACTCTGGAAACATCGCTAGAGGAGTCGAAAGGTGAACATGTTCAACAGATAAATCCACCCCATTCACAGTGGTCTGCTTTATTAAGTTGGTTTTTTTGGGGGTAGTAGCTTGTTATTGCCACCATTGTAAGTCATATGTTGCATGTAAATGTAAAAATGATGGTGTGTTTCCCATCACTTCAAAGATGCAACGATGATATTTTGGCCTTTCCTTATTTGTATTTGAGGCATTAATTACTTTTTATGTAATCCTTAGCCAATGAGTGTGTGCTATGAACTCGTGGCAAGGAGGGGTTGTTGAGTCATGTGTGGTGTGCATGATTTCAAGAATTTATCGATTTCACGTGCAAGTGATTGAAAGTGTGGACTGAGACAGCGTGCTAATGCTTTTGGGGTCCAAAAGCTCTTTAGTGGGGAGGATTGATCCAGGTGGATCTTCAAACACAATGGATGGAAAAGCTCAATATTTAAAGTGGTAGAAAGGCAAGTATCTTGACATCATATTGAAATGCTCGTCGCCCTGATTCCAATGGTGTGAACGGCACTCCAATCCGAGTCTGGATGATGAAGTTATCGCTAAAATACTCTGCCTTTGTTCCTTTGGAAAATGAGGCATTTTCTCTAAAAATGGGTTTTAAGCCTTATAAGGCAAATCACAATCGGAGGAGTCCAAGGGGCAGACCTAAGGCCGGGCGGAAGGAACCCCTGATCAGCGACATGCGATATCGGTGACTTAAGGTAGGCATCAGCGATGGGAGGATCAGAAGGCATCGACCCCGCCGATCTAATATGCAAGGTGCGATATCAACGATCGGTGAATCGACATATCAGCGATCAACGAATCGGCATATTGACGATCGGCAAATCGACATATTAGCGATCGGTGGATCCAAAGGAAAGAACCCCCAGGCCGTTATAAGTGCGATATGCTGATGCGATCTGCCAACAGCGATCGGCGATTGACGATCGGAGATCCCCCGCTACAATGGCCATGGACAACACGATATGCTGACAGTGATAAAGGGACGGACCCGATGGGTTTATAGACTCGATTTTATATAATTTGAAGTCTGGGTAAAAGGCTTTTAGTCGGGTTTTTCAATGTTTTGTGTATTATCACTTTGTGCTGAAAAAGGCCATTTTCGGGGTTTTGTTGTGCCCACCGATCCTTCCATCTAAACAGATTCTATTCTGAACAATCGACCCCCGATTTAAGCGGTAATTGTAACAAAACAGTGTTATAAAGCCCGATGGATATGGAAAAGTACGATGGAGAGGATTTTTGGCACGCAATTCAAGGTAGAAGCAGTGCAGGAGGGGCGAAAGTGCATTTGGTCTGAATTGGACAAATCTTATATGTTTTCAGCCCCTCTCGACACCACGGACACAGTGGTGCTATCCATTTCTCCATCTGAGTTCTCCATTTCTCAACCATTTTCCAGAAGGGGGGTATAAGACTCCTTTTATGTAACTGATGATGGTATTCTCTTTTTTCATGCCATTTAATGAATGAAGGCCTCCCCATTGATCGAGCAGGGCCCGGAGACGTAGTCCAAGTTGGACAAACTCTGTTATCAAGTCTTGTTGTCTTCTTTTCATGCCTTATGCATTTCTTCTTCTTCTTTCATGTGCACATTAAATTTCTATGGTTAAGCTGCAATTTTCACATGTGATTATTTTAATACATCTATAAGCAAAAGATCCCTGGATTAATCAACCAGGGGTAAATGGTCTAGATTAATAGCAGGAGGGGTCATTGGGTTTTCACTATTTGGTTTCCACTTTCATTTAGGCACCATCATTTTTAAAAATCGCTAAAACAATCGCTTTCTATAACAAGTACCTGGTTGAGAAAACGCTATCTGGAATCTGCAATGGATGATAGAGCAACTCGGTAGGGGATATGAGGTTTTTGTACTTGTTATCTAAAGTAAAAGGGAAGTGGAAAGGGCTCCACACTAGACAACTAGGATATTTTTTAAGAAATTGGGCAATTCTTGTTGTGTTTGACCGTTAGGGAGCGGGTCTATTGTGATTTGGTGCACGTTGGGGTGAAAATAGTTGTGGTGTAATGGATAGTGTGTAACGTGAATTATAGGTGTCAAGATAGGGAAAGGACATATGGCAGAAAGAAAGGGCAATGGTATGTGGGAGCCGGGAGGACGCATGGCATGATAGGAGTGGAGGGAGAGCAAATATGTGGTGGGACACAGTGAGGTGACGAGCGTTTATAACGTTGGTGGGAGATGGAGTTGTTTTCGGAGGGCGGGGGAGGGGTTAAGTGGTAAGAGGTATTTAGCAGGGGGTGTGAAATCCTGAGCACCCGCCACGTAGTGTGGGGCTCGTGAAAATCAATCTGAATTTTGGACCACCCCCCCCCCCCCCCCCCAACCCAGCCGATAACGGTAGAATGGGTTGGAGGGTCCGAAATTAATACCTCGTCGTTGATTCGGGCGGGGTAGATCATTGTCGTTGAAATGTGTGCCCACCATATCACAAGTTGACAAACCATTTGGTCATTTTCAACTTTAGCATAAAACTAAAACTTTAGCGCCATACACCTTATTACAATTTGTTAATCATGATCAAATAACACGATTAATTATTTTAAACCTAGTTAATTTACTAAGCATGATTAATCTATTCTAAAGGCACATTTTGATTTACAAGCCTTTTTTATTTTTTCTAAGGTTGTGTAACTTCTACTCTAATACTCATTTATCAATTTAACCAAGCTTAAACACTTTGGTTAATCTTTCTCTAATCTACCTAATTAATTTCAACCAAGATTAAACTAGATGGTTAATTTATTCACTAACCTAAACAACAATATTTAACTCAGTTTAACCATGATTAAACAGTATGATCAAACTTAGGAATCTATTTGTATGTGGCATTTAAACAAGCTGCACATTATGTTTGCAATTTTTCTAAAGTAACTCTCATGCTTTTTTTGTTTTTTAGTGGAATTTAGGCTTGCTCACTTGCATACATCCCTTTCTTTTTTGGGGTTTTCATTCTTTTATTTTTCCTTTTTATTCTATTTTTCTTTTCTCATATACATTTTTTTATCCCCTTTTTCATCATCATCTTTTTATATATACATATTTTTGTAAATCATTTGCAGAATACAATATTATTTACAATTTCTATCAACTGAAAGATAATAGCCAATAATAATTTGATCCTATGAATTATAGGACCCTGACAATGGCTCCAACTTGGGATTAAATCCTCCTTGTGAGGTATCAAGAATGTAATGGATCAGTAGCCTTGGTCCATTGTCTTCAGCATTTATTCTGCATCTGAATTGATCTGTTATTGTTGTAGATATGGCAGCAACTCATCAAACCTTATGGCCTTCACCTCTGGCTTTAACTTCTGATTTAAGCCACCCATATTGACAGTGTAAAAATAGAATGGTATTCACAATATTTTGAGTGGAAAGTGATTTATTCTTGAGGGAAGTAATGTTTGAGCATTCTACCATTTACGGGTCCACCAGGTAGTCGTGCTTCAGACGTGTCTTTCAGGAAAAATGCATTGTTTCCTCTGTATGCATCAATTTTTTATGGTCCCTTTCACAGATTATCAAACTTACCATGCTTACTTGTATCCTCGTTTCTTGAATCCCACTTTAGTACAATGTCTTCTAATTGAAAATCATCATCTTTTGTTCTTCTCTCATAATATTTTTGATGTTCTCTTGGTTGACTTGGGTTTTATTATAAACTTTTTCTCTTGGTTGACTTGGGTTTTATTGTAAACTTTTTCTCTTGGTTGACTTGGGTTTTATTGTAAACTTTTTCTCTTAGTTGACTTGGGTTTTATTGTAAACTTCTTTGCTTGATTGCTACAGTTGTATGGTATGGTTTATCCTCCTTTATAAATCATTGGGCTCAACTTGTGACTCCTGCAATAATTTGAGAACAAGGATATCTAGGGAGGAGGGGAAAACAACATCTCTCCCATAAACTAATTGGAATGGAGACATACCGATAGACTTTTTCTTACTAATCTTGTTTGCCCACAAAGCATTGATTAACTTATTGTGCCAAGACTTTTTATTATCCTGCAACAACTTCTTAATGATATTAACCAAACTTTTATTTGAAGACTCTGCTAACCCATTTCCCTATATAGGTAGTAGAGTGACCCAATCTTATGTTATACTTGTTGCAAAAGTCCACCATCTTCTTTGATTTGAATGTAGTTGCATTATCAGTAATAATATTATGTGGGCATCCAAATCTATCAAGAATGTTACCTTCCATGAATTTAATGATTACTGCATTTGGGGCTTGTCTTGTAGGTATACCTTCAATCCATTTCATGAAATAATCAATGGTCGTAAGAATCCACTTATGTTGGGCTAAGGAGCTCGGATGTATTTCTCCAATGAAATCCAAACCCCATTGCTGGAAAGGAGTTTCAACTGATATGGGCTTCAAGGGTAGGGGTAACAATTTTCTTTTTCCTTCAAATATTTGGCATTGATGACATGTGGTGACTTTCCTATGGACATTGCAAATAAGGTGGGCCAGTAGAACTAATCCTTAAAATCTCATTTGTTGTTGTCTTCCAGTACAAGTGTCCTCCACAATCTCCTTCATGGAATTCTTGCATAAGTTTATCTGCTTCATCGTTTAGCACATAATTAAGTAAAATTCCACCTGCAACTTTCCAATATACATTATTATCCAAAATACAAAATCTCATAGCCTTTAATTTAAGAAACATGGTTTTAATTTTAGTCAAACCTGGAGGAGCTTGTAAATTTTTCAGCACAAAGATAATGTCTTCATAGCATGGAGAGGTAGCAAAAGCTTTTGATACTAGTGGAGTAGCCTGCTCTTCCTGTTCATCCAGTTCAGCTATGAAATTTATATCAAGTGCATGGAAATTAGATTTTGCCATCAGTTTTGTCAATCCCTGACCTTTGATCATCTTGGTAAGCTTGATTTCAAGAACGTATTCCAACATAACAACAATCCATTTGTCTCTTTTTTCATCAAGATCAGTTTGTGTCAAAATATCTTTTACAATAACATTAGGGACATATGCAATTATATAGGAGTGTAAAATGTAAACTCTAAAGTCCTTTAGTTCTTTTACCAAGGCAAAAGCTTGTTTCTCCATTATATTGTATTTCAATGAAGCATCCCTTAAAGCCCTGCTAAAGAAAGTTATTAGTTTCTCATGTCCTTCATTGTTCTTCTGCAATAAAATAACTACAATAGTATGATCAGATGCAAAAGAAAACAGCATAAAATCTTTGGTGAAATCAGGACTAATAAATATAGGAACAATTATTAGAGCTATTTTTACTTTGCTAAAAGATTTTTTGGCTTTAGATTTCCATATTTTTTCAATATCCTTTTTTAACATATTTGTGATCGATATTAGGATTTCTACTAAATTAGGAATAAATCTCCTGAGGAAATTTATTCTCCCAATGAAGGAATGAACTTCTTTCTTATTCCTGGGAGGGTCAATTTTGAGGATATCTTCAATTTTGCTAGGATCAATTATAATGCCTTCCTTGGAAGTGATGTGACTAGACGTTTTCCCTTTTCCAAACCAAAAAGTGTTTTCTTGGGGTTCAATGAGATGCCATTTTTCAAAGGCTCTTCTTAAATGCAACAAGTGCTCTTCCCCAGCCTTCAAAAATACAACGATGTCATCCAGATAAATGACAATGAACCTATCAATATCATCAACAAAGGCAAAATCCATTGCCCTTTGGAAGGTGGCTCCAACATTCTTCAAACCAAAAGGCATCTTTACATACATAAACGTACCCCATGGTGTAGTAAATGTTGTCTTTTGTTGCTCATCAAGGTGAACCAGGATCTGGTTATAACCTGAAAATCCATCTAATAAAGAGATCCTACTCAACACGACTACCTTTTGTAATATATGATCCATTCTTGGGAAGGGGTATTTGTCTTTAAAAGAGGCTTTATTCAAGTTTCGGAAGTCTACACATAGCCTAATTTCTCATGTTTTCTTCCTCGTAGTTACTAGGTTTGAAACCCACTTAGAAAATCTAACAGGTACAATAATTTTAGCATCCTATATCTTCTTAACTTCGTTTTCTATTAGAGGCAATAGAAATGGATTGACCCTTCTTAGCTTTTGTTTTAAAGGTTTATGATGTTCTTTAAGGGGAATAGTATGTTGAATGATGTTGGTGTCATAGGATTTCAAGTCCTCATAAATCCAAGCAAAAAACATTAGAAAATTCTTTTAAAAGCTCTGTGTATTTATTTTTTTCATTGGGAGGCAAGGATTAGGATAATTTAATAATCTTAGGGCTCTCTGCAGTTCCTATGTTGCATTTCTCTACCCCAGCCCCTGTTGATTCAATTTTGGGCTTTTTTGTTAGATCATTGAAATCAAACAAATCTTTTAAAGGTGTTAGTTCCTTAAGCAACAAATTATCCTTTAATTGCAACACTTCTAAAGGTTTTAAATCCTCATTAGATTCTTTTAACACTACTTCACTCTCAATTTTGGGCTTTTTTGTTAGATCATTGAAATCAAACAAATCTTTTAAAGGTGTTAGTTCCTTAAGCAACAAATTATCCTTTAATTGCAACACTTCTAAAGGTTTTAAATCCTCATTAGATTCTTTTAACACTACTTCACTCTCAATTATTTCTACCTCATTATCTAAATCTATATGTGTACATTCGAAATCATCTTCTAATTTCAAGAAATTTTTATTTGTTCATCATTGCCAAAAACTTGGCAATATCTCATGTTATCAGGCACAACTGCCCTGTGTTTAACTTACACAACATATTTCCTATTTGAGTGGAAAGGCATATTGCAAGTACTAGTTGAAATAGCCAAGGCATCTGCTAAAATGCTCTGATTTCGAGGTATCACACACAAACCATATTTAGGAAAACATTGTAAAAAAAGCCAAAACTGCATTTCTATAAGCCCTTGATCTAGGGTGTTTTGCAGAATATTCACCCTTAATTCATTTTATAATTATCTCAGAATCTCCATGCACAAAAATCTGTTTTGCTCCTAGTTTCTTTAGAATTTGCAACCCTAAAATCAGTGCCTCATATTCTACAATGTTATTAGTGCACTGAAAATTAAGTTTGTAACCATGTCCTTCTAATATGTTTGTTGCCGAGTTTACAACAAATACACCTGCCCCTGCTCCATGTTTACACAAAGCTCCATCAAAATTCATATTCCTCAAAGCTTCTCCCTCTAGATTTGTTTCTTCAGTATTAAATTTTATTATTGTTGTATTACTTACTTAGACCTCTAAGGGGTGAAACTTCATTTTCTACATAGTCATCATTGTATAAGACAAAAGAGTCCATGTCTAAATGCACTGAATAAAGTGGATAATTGTTAGGCTTATCTTTACCGTTGACCATGTACTTCATGAGTGTTTCCCTATAATGTCTTCTAGATTAGCCAAACACAGGAATGGCGGCATAAGTCATATCCATTTGCAAGGTGCCTTGCAGCTTTCCCTCCCATGATCTAGACAATAGCATCCCATACTTTGGAGGTATGTCTGCTACTACAATGTCCATGACTAGACTCTTAGCAAGTATCTGAACAAGAGTGATACATAAATATTTTATCAGACCAAGACATCTAACTTTAGTTCAATCAAAAGAGTACAAGTCTCTGTATGGTCTGGTGATGTCTAACCCTAATTTTTCCATGATAGCTCTCGGCATCAAATTGTGAGAAGCTCTAGAGTCAAGCATTGCATTTTGTAGGATTTTATCATGGATGTTTAGGCTTATGTAGAAAGGTGGAACAATCCCATCTTGAGGCTTACCCTCAACTTTGGGTCCAAACAATAGTTCAGGAGGGTCATCAGTCAAATTGACTGTATCTGACCCTTCTCATATTTTTAAGGCTTTCATGACTTGATTCTTGTATGCACTTTTGGTCATAAATTTTCTTAAATGAAGGGGGATCTTTACCTTAGACAAATCAATTTCTTTATTAGAAGAAGGGGCATCATTTTGAGTTTTACTAGAAGAAGTTCCAATAGCTTTTTTGCTTCTTAAGTTGTATTGTTTATGCACCTCCATAATGGCATTTTGATATCCTTGTT
Organism: Pinus taeda; assembly: GCA_000404065.3. Lineage (NCBI taxonomy): Eukaryota > Viridiplantae > Streptophyta > Pinopsida > Pinales > Pinaceae > Pinus > Pinus taeda. The sequence goes on along the minus strand of APFE031409347.1, from coordinate 11,121 downwards.
TATAATCTTCTTATTCTAATGGGATCTCTTCTGGTTATGAGAGCAAAAATTGGTCTTTCTCTTCTTTGGTCAAGAATATGTGATCTATCTCACTTTCTTCAAATATATTTATTTGATTTTCTTCTAGTTATTCAAAAAATTCAAGTTCTTCATCAATATAATTTTCCTGAAATGGAGGCCTCATTGGTTGTTGATCACTAGAGTCTCGTAGCTTCATGATCCGGATTATCCACAGTTTCAAGTTCATTCTATCGACGTTTCAAACCCCAAAGGGGGTCCATCATCAGGACAAATTTAGCTCTTTCTCTCAATAATATTTCACTCATTTTTCTATCTTTCTAATTTGTCCTGATGATGGACCCCCTTTGGGGTTTGAAACGTCGGCAGAATGAACTTGAAACTGTGGATAATCCGGATCATGAAGCTACAAAAAACTTCCACAGAGGCTTGAAATCCAACACTAGAGTCTCTCTCTTCCCTTTGTTTAATCTGTGGTGGGTTTCTCCTAAAGTTGGAGTTTCGAATTTGAGGTCCTCCTTGGGGTTCTTTAGGAGGTGTTTTATCTAACATTGCCATCCTCCCCATCATTTTTTCCATAGTTTTAACTAGATTATCTAGTTTCGAATCTGATGAAGAGGGGGAAGTTTCCTCCTTGATAGTGATCCTTCTTTTTGTTTTTATTTTAGCTCTTTTGTTTAATAAATTAGCCTCTACCTTAACAACATTTATTTGCATCTCTGCAAGAGTGGTTGGGTATCTTTCTCTTAACTGATAGGCCATGTCTACATCAAATCCTCTTGGAAAATGAATAAGGGCTAATCTTGGTGGGGGTTTTATAGTAGTTGGAATGGCATTATAGGCATAGTTAAACCTAACACGTTAATATTCAATAGTCTCATTTGGAGCCCTTTTTAAGTTTTTGTATTCATTTATAATTTGGAGGGGGTTCTTTTTAGTTTCCCATCGAGTAAGACAACTTTGGTGAAAGTAAGGTAATCAACTATGCTCCCAGCTGGTAATCCCCTATACCACCTATTAACTTCTCTCGTTAAGCTCTAAGCAAACAACCTATTTTTAACATCATCATCATCGACTTCTTCTAAGTCAGAGAAGTCATTCATTCTATCAATATGTTGTTGTGTTGTTACATGACTTGTACCATCAAATTGTGGCAATCTCTGAGCATAGTTCTGTGGCATAGCATTTAAAGGTGCTTGCAATGCCAAAGGAGCATATCTACCTGTCATGGTTGTTATGTGGGGTGCAAACAGAACTACAAGAAGTGTGGGTATGGAAGGTATGAAAGGAGGAGTAATAATAGTTTGTTGTGTAGATGGAGGGATGGTAGGGATTAAAGATGAAATATGTGTAGTGGTAGGGATTGAAGATTAAATAGGTGGGATGGTAATGGGAGTAATTACTGGAGAAGTAGTGGAAGTGAAAGAAAATCCTAGGGGAATAGAAACATTAGGAGTTTTGAAAAGAGTTGTATGAACAAGGGAAGTTTTGGGTGGGGTGAAAATTTTAGGAGAACTCTTAAATGGTTCTGGGGATGAAGTAGTGGAGGAAGAGGATGTAGTTTTTAGGTGACTCACAAGATGTCTGTATGGCATGATCTAGTTCATATAGCAGTTTCTCAAGTTTTTCAAATTGTTTAATGACATCATTATCATGATCAAGTTTATTAACTTGAGGTTTTAAAATGTGAGGTTGGAATATATTCTCATCAACTGTTGTTTAAGGTCTCCAAGTATCTAACCTGGTTCTAAATAAATTATGCTCAAAAGCTAGATCCAACTCAATATCAACTTCATCTATATTCTCAAAACCTATAGGGTAAGATTGAGCTTTAGATGGAGGGTTGTTACCCCCCTAGCTTTCAGTTGGACTTTTCCTTCTAAGGATCAGTTCAGGGTTGTCTACAATCTGTGGGGGATTGGGATCTGAGTTGGTTATAGTACGTATTCTTTTGGGAGCCAAATCTATTACAAAATATGTACATATATCAAAATTTATACATCATTATGAATAATAGACAATCTTAGCTCAAATTTTAGAAATGGAAATTTTAAGCACTAAGATGAATTTTATTTTTTTGGGAAACTTAAATGTGAATCAAGTTTGTTCTACCGTCACCAGAATGTTAGAACTCTATATTTCCTAAGACTATGAAAGAAATACAAATGTAACCACAAAACCACTTTGGAATTTGGGATCTAGCCCTGCCAGCCTTAGAGAGGGATCTCTCTTTCAGACTGTTGTAGCGACTACAACCACCCTCCCAAATTTTTCCTTAACTTTGTTTTGGAGCCTCCCTACCAACCTTTCATAGCAACATGTCTTGCTTCAGCAAGTACACAAGCTTCAGCAATTTTCTTGAAGAAAGACAGCATGTCCATCAAAGCTTGTTACATACCCCTCACATATTATTTCTTCGGACTTGGTCTAGTTGTAGGCTGAGAAGCTCCCTGAAGAAATTGCGCAATTCTGGAGGGCAGTAACCTTCCCTCCAGAAATTGTGAAATTTTGTGTGGAAGCCTATTGGGCTCCAGAATTGCGCAAATCTGCCAGTCAAGATTCATCCATAAAATTGTACGATTCCTCCCAGCAGGGCTTCTCAGCCTGGGAATTGTGCAATCCTAGGCAACAGTTAGCTCCTCTGCCTAGAAATTACGTAAATCTCCTAGGTAGCCAACCGAGCCCCCTCCCAAAAAATGCACATTTTTTCCCAGCAGTTGAGCAAGCTCTTGCATGTGTAGTTGGTTTGACCAGTTACACCCAGGACTGTGAAGAGCTCCCGCAGCTCATCACTAGTCTACAGGCTTCCCATGCACGTGTATTCAAGAGTATGGATGTTGTGGCTCACGCACATGCGATCCCATCTATTGGGACTCTCACCTAGGCGAAGATAATGGCATAGTTCCAACTAGAGCTTGACTCGTACTTTGACGAGTTGATGCACATAGCCACCAGCCTAGACTTGCCAATCACTGCAGACATCATGCACAAGTATGTTGCTAGTGTGGCAGCGCTGAAGAAAATGATGTGCATTCTTTCAAACGAGTTGGACAGAGGAGCCTGAGAAGTGTACCCGGATGCTATGGAGGCAAGAGTTAGGTTCCATAAATATGTCGCCTTAGAGTACACAGACACCATCACAGACTATCGATCTTGGCATCAATTCGCTACTGTTGATCATCGCGAGGATGTCGAAGAGATGGACTTCCCATGATTGTCTGAGTCATAGTGATGTCTCGCATGGCTTGCTCAAGCCATTTTGTCTCACATGGGTACATGTGCATTGTAATGTAACGTCTTGTCAAGTGTAAGTTCAAGTATTGATAGTTGGATGTAACAGTCATAGAGTAGACGAAGAGTCATGAGGGTAGATGAACTGTCACAAAGGGGAATGTCAAGGGTCACTCCACCCTTTGCTATAAATAGTCCCTCATAACTCATTGTAGAGGCTTTTGCTCAGCCAAGCTTCAATAGGACTATCTCAGAGAAAGCTTAGACAATATTGTAACGCACCTTGCCTTCTCCATTGCACAAAGCTAGTATATCTATTTGGAGGAGCAGGCGGTTGTGGCTGTAACGTTCCACTATTGGAACTAGTGGTTGGACATTGATGTATTATATGACTATAACTTACACTTCCTAATATAACAAAGCCAGCACGTTTTCATGCATATGTTGTTAATGTAGTTGGACTATTCTGGTTGTTGTAGCAATGTATGTTATTTAACTTACGCATTTGTGTATGAACTATTTTGTATGCAATTGTATGAATCTTGTTGCAGATGTGTTTTTGGTTTAACTGTCACTTTGGATTGATTGTTATCTTGATTTCCAGCTAGTGATGCATCTTTGCTCTCGTGTTCCCTTCCAAGCCGAGTACTATTACAGGTTTCTCAGGGGCACACTCACCTCACTCTCCATGTGTTAGAACCTCTCATGCACCTTCCTTAACTCACCGCAACTATCACACCCTTGCTACCAACAGGGACATCTTACTTGCCTTTGTGCAAAAATCGCAGTCAAGGCATTACCGTACGACCCACTGGGGGGACTCCTACACCAAATGGTTTGAGGTCTAATTGGGACTTCTTACCAGGGAGATCCCCTAACATGTTGGTAGGTCCATCAGTGTCAACATTTCTGGTGCTAGAAGGAGGGCTAGATGACAAGTTGTGTCCTCTCATCCTATTTTGAACCTTTGCATATCTGTCATGGAGTCTTGCACTCTTCTCCCTTCATGATGTTTTTCGAATTCTGAATATGTTACCATCACGAGGGAGTTTTTCGATCTCTTGTCCACATACATAGGATGGTGAAGGCAAAGTGGCATCGCCTGAGTTCTTACATGACTTCCTTTCCATGCTTCATGAGGAAGATGGATGTTCTAATGAACAGGTGTTGGGTGTGAGATCCCCCAAGGGAAGTTTTGGGGCTTAAAGCCCAGATTTTGGCTAAAAATTGTAAATCCGATGTAAAGACTCCGCATTTTTTGGGCGCGGAGCGCAAAGTTGTAAATGAGTCATAAGCTTTTCCACCCTCAATTTTGTAATGTAATGTCGTCTTTAGAAATCTACCCATGGTCCGTGGACCATGGGATCGTATAAATAGAGCGAGGCTCTAAGTTGAAAATCAGTGAATCTAAGAATTAGAAGAATCATGGAATAGAAGCATAGCGGAAGATCTAAGCGTAAGCCGAGTCTTTGGGTCGTAGAGTAGGAAAAGGCTCTGCAGCTGAGTGTGCAGAGGCCTAGTAGTCCGCAGCTGAATGCGTGGACCCCTGCAGCTAAGTGCGTAGAGTGAGTCGAATCTGTAATTGTTGAAGCATTAATAAAGAGAAGTTGTACCTCAATTATGTGTATTTATTTCTTGTTTTCTGTATCGAATATATTGGGTATAAATTGCATTTATGTTGTCTATATGGTGCGCAAACATATATAACTGTGTAGATTAAGTAAATGTGAGTTAAAGTATCTGGTTATGCGAAGTTGACTAACATCTATAAAAGGATAATAAAGATACGTGGTGTAACTTGGAAATAGCACAGATCGTTGCCATAGCAGCACGAAATCACCTCAGCCCTTGCTTAGAGTTGCACGAAGGACAATTATAGTAGATTGCAAAGGTATCGCAGGTCAGAACAGTGTGCGAAATAGCCTACGTGAAGGTAGGCACAATTGGACTAAATCGACCCCTCAGACATCTCAAGGGTGCGGAAACTTGGTTCCAGCATCCCCCCATACTGCTTCGGGTGAGACTTCAGTCTGCGCTCCATAGGCTGATGCCGAAAGGGCCAGTAGTGTAGGGATTTGTTTGGTTAATTAACTTCGAACCTAGGTTAGGCCCCAACAAGCCAACATCTATGATGTCGTATCATTGGAATCCCACTAAGAAGGAAATTGAAGGTTGGTTGGATAGAAGAAATCACGAGTTCGCGGCGCAGGAGAACAGGAACTCGTGACTGACAAAAGAAGAGTGGTTAGACTGCTACCTGTACACAGAGATCCATGAAATCTTATTCGTGTCTTTCCCTACTGAGTTGTACGAGTGGATCACGAAGCTAGCATATAGGCAAGGAAGGTGGAAACTTGACAATCCTATTGTGTGGACCCCATAATTAGTACGAAGGTTGGAAGCATCAGAGGATAAGATCACGCGCGTTGTTGATCATTGGCTCGATCAAATCATAAGATGATTCATTACTGAGTTCGCGGTTGACACCTCGGTTAGCTACAGCGAGGCAGAGTGACGATTTCTCAAGGGACCGCGAGTAAGTACGTACAGTCCCTGAATACTTGGGTTAAAATGTTATTGTGTGAAAAGAGGGTTATGCAATTACCTTGACGTTAGGGGCTATGTGAAGTGGAAAAACTTACAAGAACGAAGGAAATAAGGGACCAGAAACTAGCCCCTTGATTTCACCTCTGCGAAGGGACAAGGAAGAGATCGCGAAGGTCTCTCTGCGAAGTAAGACCCATTTTATAAGACAAAGAATTTCGCAAATACCACCACCCACACCACCACCAGCTTCACCGCCTTCACCTCCATCTTCACCTGTACCACCTCTGCCACCACTGCGAATCAATATGGAAAGCACAATAAAGTTCCCTTTGTTTAAGGGAGTGGGAAATGAGGATCCGGACCAATTTTGGTTCGTTGTACGAGTTGTATGGGAAGCGCAGGGAGTTACATATGACAATATAAAGAAAGTGACACTGGTTAGTGTCTTGCAGGACCGCGCACTGACCTGGTATATTAAGCACTCCAATGATAATCCAAATGCGGGAATCACGGATATCCAAGTAGACCTAAACAGAGAATTTAGCTGTCGAAGTCTGTAGCACAGTCGATCATTAGATTCAAAGATCACGATGCTACCAGGCGAGACTCCTTGGGAGTTATATCAGAGGTTGAAGTGTATGATTCATGAAGCTAATATGACTCTGACAGATGGACAACATCACGAATGGTTTGTAGCATCGCTAATGCCACATTTAAGGAGCGCGCTATCACAGCAGAAGTTAACGACTCAAGCAGAGGCCTTAGAGATCGCAATGAGGCTAAATGAGACCCCGATGCAGGATCCTAACTTAGGAGTTTATCATATCCGTGTGCAGCTGAACAATTTATGCCTCGAGATGTAGAGTCTAAAATAGGACAGAACAGCTCGACTAGAAGTGTGCGAAGAGGTGTGGTGAGTAAAATGCAAGGGTCAGGGTCATGATAAGGACCATTGCTCGGTGTTCGCAAATTACCTCGCGGGAGGAGGACCGATGTCGTTAAGGCCAGAAGCACAAGCAAGACCTAGTGCAACACTTGCTTTATGCTGCGCAATCTGTCAAATAGGTGGAAAACACGCTATGGACAACTGTCATTTGTTACAAAAGTATACACAAAATTTGCAATAATTGTTTTGTAACTTTTGTAGGTCGGTGGGACACAATGATTGCACTTGTAGGAGCTATGAGTTGATGATGGATAGAACTCCCACTTACAGAGTTCAAGCTGAATCACAGTCCCAACAAGCCAACAACATGCCAGTCTGCTACTTGCATACACACTTCGTGAATCTCCACATCAGTGGTTGTGCAGCCTACTGGCTGACAGTGTGAACTCACTTGAGAAATTTTGTGATCTCATTGAGGACACTTTCTATCATTTTGATCCAAAACATCTTGACCAAAAACTATTACAACAAAGGAAGGCTCCACATGAATCGCCTATGGATTTTTGGCAGCGCTTCTGTGATTTGCAGTTTCAAGCTCTAAAGAGCGAGATAAAATTTTTCTATCTTTGGGATAGATTCGAGTATTACCTTAAGAAATATTCTCGTCCCAAGAAGAAGTTTGAACTCAAGCCTCGCTCAGCATTCTTCAGTGATGGAGTTGCGCAATCACAAACAGACATGGTCACTGTCACAATTGATTGTTTGTCGTCCCCTCATCAAACAGCTCCACCACTGTAGAGTGATTCGGGATATCATGCCCACACATATGTTCAGTTGTTACATCCTCCTAACATCACTTCACTTAATTTTCGCTCAGATTTGGTTGTGAGTCCATCCAGTTTTCATATGCATTTTGTACCACAACCTCCATCTTCATACTCGGTTATTCCTCTGGATGATATTGTCTTGTGTTCTTCCATTTCGAACTTTTCACTTGTTGTGAACGAGGAACAAGCCACTGATGGAGTTGGTGTTGCACAACCAACATGCGCTATCATTCATGAAAAGTATGACTAGGAGCTTGAGCATCAAAACTCGGTGAAGGATCACCCACTTCCATCTGAGCCTCCTCCATTATTTCCTGACATCTTTGGTGAACCTGCCATCCATGATTTCGCATGTGTATCTTCATCTACAGATGCACCTCTTGTTGATCACTCACTGCAAACACCGGATGTCAGTCCATCATTCGACAACTGAGAGCATAAGTTATTCATTGAAAATCCACTTGATTTTTCATCTGCCTTTTCCGAAAACACAGATGATGAATTCATTCACTTTTCATCTACCCCTTTGTTTGATTCATCAAATCATGAGGATGTCGATGTAATCATTGATTATTCTAATCGTGGCTATCGTGATCCATTTACTCCCATATCTGATCATGATTATGTTTCTATCACAGTTGATTTTTCGAAGCCATCATTTACGATGATCTATCTGACGATGAAGCAAAAACACCCTAGGCTATCGAGGCACTTCAGCTCGAGTTGATGGTTATGTTAGGAGGTTGGTTTCACTTCCGATTAGGAAATTGTTCAATCACTCGAGGCTCCTCATCACTCATTTGTATGCATTGAAGATCAATCTCACACACAGGTCATGCTTCCTCCACTCGAACTACATGATCCCATCTCTCATGCATTGGAGGAATCTTACATTGCAAGCACACTTACACAATGCAAGTTGACTTTATTTCTTTTGTTTGCTTGCATGTCACGTCAAGAGTATGTGCATGCTTCAAAGTTGCACGCAGTGTCGTGAATTATCCAGATTTAAACAGGAATGCAACAAATTATAGAGATAACCATAAACACAGATATGTAGCAGAAATAATACTTCATTTCATTACTATAAAATATTGAAATATGCTTACAAACAGAAATGGAAATAAGCCAACTAGGGCGATGGTAGCTTATCTCTGAGAAGAGATATGGTAGCTACATGCCTCTGAACTGTGTTACAATGAGGCTTGAAGGCCTATTTATTGTTGAGAAATAATGGAAAACCCTTAACATCCCAAAACCTAACCCCAGAAGATGAAACGCCAAATTGTGGGCCCCGTTTTGGGTAAGTTGGTACATCAACTTCCCGGGGTCGTAATGTTGGCACCCAATCTTCGTTTGGCGCGTACAATAGCTCGTTAGAAAGATCTATCCAAGCACTACA
>APFE031409346.1:57255-103768 GCA_000404065.3 Pinus taeda | reverse complement strand
ACTTGTCATTTTTCACGAACCAAAACATCAGAGTCATCTTTTAAGCCCTTTTCTGACTCCTAAAATATGAAAAGATTGCCGAGCGTTTCTTTTACACTCGTTAAAACGGAATTAAAAGACGGCCCCTTATAGCCCTTTTTTGACCGTAAAAAACAAGAAAAGATTGCCGGATTTTTGTCGTTTCAAATTCGATACTGGAAATAAAACGAGGTGTCCTTGATCGCTTTTTACTTTTCAGGTCAAAGACACTAATCATGAAAGTACTCCTTGGTCACAAGATCAAGCGGTTCTCCTAGGTATTATTTTATACTTTTTTGGGCTTGGGAGACACAATTTACGAAAAAGTTCAATCTGGAGCCTTCTAAGTTTTTCAGACTCTCTAAATATGAAAACGCCGAGTTTCTCCTATACTGGACTCGTTAAAATTTCACAGTAAAGGACCTGTTCTATTACAAACAGGAACGGACCACTCCTTCTTAGGGTTCGCATCAAAAACTAAGTTGGACTCACCCGAAGGATGAGCTTACAAACAAGCATATGTTATCCTCCTCAAGCTTGTAAAAAATAAAGAGGTACTTGCCAGAAATGGTGGGGGAAAAATGAGAAGAATGAGCCTATTTGATATCCTTTTGTCTCAGAAATAAAACCTTACTACCACTCTTGAACACGACACTTATTCATTCACCTGGGTTGGGAAATCCCTTGTCTCACAGTTGACCAAGATCATTTGACATCTTTAGCCGGGTTATGGGAGTCGACTTTGAGTCATTCGTCCAAACCATCTGTTTTGTCGTTATGTGTTCAAGAGGTCTGAAACAAAACATTCAACCGCAAAATACCTATCATTCATCATGTCATCATTGAGTCAGTCCTTGCAGCAACATTTCTTCAACTTGAACTATGGTTTCGTGTTGTGGGCTTGCCCTGCAACGAGTCGCTTTCTATCGACATCAGCACATTATCTAGAGAGTTGACTTAGAAATCGTCAGTACCTTGGAGTCTGCATGCATCAATGGCAGGGTTCTCGCCTTCGACGTCAGTTTTCATCATTGACTTGCGATCGAAGGATTCCATGAAATGTTCGACATCGACTCATTCATTCACATCTCATGGATTGGGCTGGGTACTTTGAGAAAACCATTGACATTACTGGTGGTCTCTCTCACGCTTGTTAACAATTTACATCATTGACTAGTAATCAAGTGGTTTCTACCATGTTCGACATCGACTCATTTATTCGCATGGCTAGAATCATACCAATTCAGGAAGTAGAGATGAAGACCCTGGATCTAGTTTCCACCATCCAGGCTGTGAGGAGTTTTGTATTCATTATATTGTAGACCTATCATAAATAGATGGTTGCGTCCATACTGTGTCTACACGAGTCTATGATTATGATGTATTATAAAATCATTCCTGTATCAGAATAGTTAGTCTGTTAGTTAAAGTTTTGATCTGAGTATGGGAATGCCTACCTCAGCAATGATATAATCTTATCCATGTATTTTTTGTTGAAAATTGCAAGTTCTAACCGGGCTCTCCATGAGATAATCCTTGAAATGATAAAGTACTTCACCCTTCGTAGATTATATAAAACCCTTATCTATTACAAGCTTCGCACTTTAGGGGGCAATCTGTTACACTGAAATTTGTCACCATGACTATCTGTAGTTAATATGGCTCCATCAATAGTCATATTGTCCTCCTTGTCAAGCTTCATACCTCTGCTCTCCATGTCAAAATTCAAAAAAGAGAGAAAGTCATAAAAAAACATGTTTATCTCTGGGTACGCAGGTTCTCTCTACCTTGCCTGCGTGGACGCATCCCAAGCTCATTGTACCTGCATACTTGTACGCTCTGTAAGCCAAGGGATGGGTGCGTACTCCTGTAAAGGTCAAAAGGCGCGAGTTTCATCTTAAAAAACTTACTTGTGGTCACTTCTAGAGCTTTCTAGAAGAGTGTTTGACGTGTATTGAGCGCCTCCAGATGGTTCATGCATCCCTATGATTGAGGAACTTATCCCATCAAGAGAGGAGCTACCCCATCCAAAAGAGGGAGTATCCCATTGATGGTGGACCTGAATAACTTCCTCTAGAACACTATAAATAAAGGCATTGGGCCAAAGGAGGGGAAGTTGAAAGCTGAACATTCCAAAGGGTAGATGCTGCTGGAATTAGGACTTCCATTGTAAGCTTGTGAGGAGAGATTATCATACTTTATTGTTTCATTTGGAAGTGGGTGAGCTTGTCAAAGTAGAGGAAAACTCTTGCTGGACCCTGGGAGGAACTTGCACAACACCAAGGCTCAGGTTGTAATGGTTTCTTTTTTGTTTCCTTAATACAAATAAGTCCATTCTTCTCAATGATTTGTTGTTAATGAATTGTTTCATATACTCCTTGGTCTATATGTTGAATATGCTTTGTTTTATGGAATATTCAGGTGTTATGTAATCGTTTGATTGTTAGTGTATGCAGGTTTCAAAGTGAAGGAGGAGCTCATCTGGATCGACGAGGCTGGACTGCTGCAACAAGCGTTGGACTTGAGGTAGGATCGAAAAACACTTGGTTTCTCATAGAATAATGTATGTTTAGAGAAGGATTGCTCTTAATTGTCTTGTTTGTCACTAGAGAGTCTTAGACTCCTAGGGAGGTTAGTTTTGTCAGCAAAAATAACTCTTTCCGCATGACAGGGTCTTATCACAAAATCGTAATTAGCATAACGTGAGAGGTAGGTAGCAATGATCTTTTGGTATTTGCGATAGCCACAGACGCGTGGGAATTTATGAACTGACATGTAATTTTTATCGGGTCTAGGGCTTAACGAAAATCGCAATTGCAATCGGCATGAGGCATCATATCATAATCGTAATCGACAGTGCAGAAGGATTAACACTGTGATTCTTACGATTGCACAGACACAAGGGGATTTATGAACTGGAGTGAATAATCCTTGTGGGTTCGGTTATATTTCATATTGAAATCGGGAAAGGGAAGAGTGTTTGGCCTTTGGATTTTTGTGATAGCCTATAGGCACGATATTTTATGGATTAGCATGTATAGTCCCGTTAGGTCTAGGCGTAATCACAATTGCAAATCGACATTAGCGGGGAAGTCTTTGCCCTTGGATTTTTTTTTTTATTATGGGTTGTGCAATGTGGTGTTTGGTAGAGAGTTAGAGTTTAGAAAGAATTTAACCTTTGGGAATTAAAAACTTTGACTATTTTGTTTTTTATTTAAATAATCCATATTTTAAATACTTGAGGTTTTTTAAAGCCTAAGTATAGTCTTGGTCTCGGGGGTTATTGAAATTTGGTTTTTTGGATAATCAAGTTTAATATGGGTTTTAATTAAAAAATCCTAAGTATTAAACTTTAATTATAGATTTTATTAAGAATTTTTTTCAATCTTGTTTTTTGTCTATATATATATATATTTTTATATTATTATTATTTTTTTTTAAAGAGATAAAAATCAAAGGCTTTCTAAAAACTAAAGGGTCTCTATTTTAATATAATAGATTTCATAGGAAATTTATAATATATTAAATGGGGTTTGTTGAACAGTACAACAATTAGCGATTCACTGGAAGAACTAGTTATCTCTGATAATATTGAAATTTTCCAAAAATTCAGTAAAAATAATTTAAGAAGTGAAAACTATTTTTTGAAATATCTAGATAAATAAAATTATTGTGGCTATAAAACTCATTAAATTTCAATTTCTTTTAAAAACATATTGTGAATGAAAAACTCTTATTTACTTGTATTAGTCATTAATCAATTGTGAAGATAAAGTAGGGGGCCTTTTACGACTTAGTTTATAATGTACTCATTCGTCACAGGTAGAACCACTGCTGCCAACAAGCATTCATAGCCCCGACAAGGTTACCTTTTAACCAACAACTATCTGGTATCCTATCCATTTAATAGTGCAATAATTAGAGGTAAAATTATTTTTCTTTTCTTGTCTTTTTTGATGCTAAAAATCCATTGTCTTGGTTTGGTGGCCAGATAATGACAATGCCATTCATCGGTAACAATCAAACTAAACAAGCTAGCTTGTGATGAGACCCCTTGTCTTATGATTAAAAATAGTAAGCCATTACCCTGATTTTGTGTTCAGCTTGGTAATGTCAGTTTAATTGGTTCCCTATGAACATGGTAATAAGGCTCGTGATGAGACCTCTTATATTTTTATATTTTAGAATTACCCTCTAAAAATTTCCTTTTTAATGGATGGGGAGGGTCACTGACTCCATAAAATTTTTGGATGACAAATCCGAGTTCAAAGTGTTTTAGTCGTAAGACGGTCTTTACTTTTTAAGAATAACCTTTTTTGAATGAAACTGGAGTAAAAGGATATAATTTTTGAGGTTGTTAAAGATCTTACAACTTGGAAAAAAAAATTAGAGTTAATAATTTTGATCTAATTTTCAATTTTCACAACCACTTCCTAAAATATTCCTACTTTCAAATTGAAAAATCATAAAATGTCTTTCAAGAGATGTTGATGAAAGGCCAAGAGTATGTCATTTAGCATTATTATCTAAAATAAAAAGTAAATGTGATATGATAACTGAATTCTCAAGACAAGTATGATGATAAAGTCACTCAAAACCAAATCTAAAAGGAAAACACTACAAAATTGTTTATGCAAATTTCTTAAAAAAAGAGGAAAAAGATAATGAAGAAAACATTCCTTCTTATGTTGAAATCTAGATAAATCGAATTTGCAAAGTTAAAATAATTTAGTAATAATTCAGTTTGAATGAGGAAATTTGCTATTTATTAATCTTTTTTAAAAGAACAACTTTGAAAAAAAAGAATTTAGACCATTTTCTAATGAGAGTAATGCTTTCGAAGAAAAAGATTAAGGTTTAGAACTTCCCCATTTTGGCTCATTCAATGAAAATCATTACTGCTTCTTCGAGCTCACAATTTGATTTGGTGAAGGAGTGAAAATGCTTGTGAAGAGATGCAAAAAAGAGTTACATATCAACAGAAAATAAGAAAACAAAACTAAATCTAAAAATTAAATAAATGAATGAAAGTGAGTATATGAGACTTACCATTGAAGAATTTCATTTAATCTTACTGGAAAGATATGACTTTTTCCAAATCAAGGCAATTAACTCAAAATTGTTATTTATTAAATCTTATCTCTAATCTACTCCTAATTCTAACTTAATGAATGAAACATGACTATGTATAATCATACTTCTAATGTAACCATTCTCTTATTTTATTACCTACTTGTATGTACAAGTCAAATGTTAGCAAAAATATGATAAGAATAACCAAAATAAAACAAATTTTATTATTTACATCTAATTTGAAATTATGTACAAAAATAAATTTATTTAAACTAACTTGTTATTAAAGCATCTCTTTTGGAAATCATTCTCTAAGCAAATATCCATGGGATCATCAAAGAATGGATGAATATTTGTTAGAGAATGAAAACTTTCCAAACGAGATGATGGAAAAGCATGTTGTGATAAAATTATTGGAATGAGTTTCTGAATTTCAAATTAAATTGGAAACGAAATAAATTTCTATATTCAGGATTATGAGAAACCAATTCATCATTTTCACTTAATAAATCTTGATGATGTTCAATATTGATAGATTTAACATGTTTGCAGAAAGAAAAGAAAAGAAAATAAAAGGATGGAAAAAAATTAATTTGTTATGAAAGCTAAAATTACAATATAATTTTACAACGAAATTCTGGAACCTATCGTGGATTTCAGTCATTGAATTACCACTAAAAATACATTCCATGACAAATTAAAAAATGCGAATTTCTAAAAGAGAATCATAATGAAACACATTAGAAACTTGCAAAATTAACTCATAAGAATTCTCAAAACTAAGTTTGTCTTTAGAAGACAAACTTAAAGCATGTGAATCTTCACGAAATAAATAAATTTTCAAAATTGGGGAAGTTTGTACAAGATGTTATTCTTTGTCATCATCATCATGATAATCATCATAAATTAACTTCTTCTTATGAAAATCAAATGACTTATATGAAATAATAGAATCAGAAAATACAAAAGAAGAATATTTTTCAATTAAAGGATTGTCATTCAAATGATTGTTAGATGTAGAATTTTCAGAACAAGAACTATGAAAATTATCCACTGAAATATTATCATGATCATCATTAACTATACCCTGATTTGAAAAGACATAAGGATAAAGAAAATCATGTATTCTAGAAATAATGATGGCCGAAATGAATCGTTTATAGAACTTGCCGTATTATAATCTAGGTTTAAGGAAATTATTTCAATTGTAGTTACATGTTCTGAATTTTCTAAAGTTGCCTTCAAAGAAGATAAAATGATTTCTTCATTTTTCAAGTCTTATAGATTGGATTTTATTGGACCTACTGATTGATCACATGCATTATTAAAATTTGTTTCAATTGCATCTTCAAAAAGAAAATGAGAATTGAAATTTTCTAAAGAAGAACGTTGTGATTCAATTACAGTTTGAGGTTCGGGTTCCATAAAATTGTTTAGTGATTCAATACTATTTAATGAATTAGATGTGTCTTGTTCTTCATTAATTGATTCATTATTTCCAGTATGGGAAGAAGTAAGAGAAGTGAAACGTTCAATTAAGTCTTCGGTTGAAGAAAAATAATCTAAATGAAATCTATAAAAAAACGACCAAAATCTATTATAAAAATCATCTAAAGTTTCATTGTCATAGATGTAAAGATTATCTAATTCTAAACACAAACTATTGTAATTGTACTTTTGATGTGCTTTGAGAAATACCTGGCAAAAATGTTTCCATGAATGAATTGACTTCTCGGGAAGCACCAAGAACCATTTGTGGAGCCGTCCTCTGAATGTGAGAGTGAAAAGCCTACAGATCTCATTATCAACGGTTACAAAACCAACAATATGATTTAATGCAGAAATATTACTCTCACCATTGAACTTTAACTGTTACAAGGACTTGATCTGCTTCTCGGGCATGCCTCGTGTAGGCTTAGGTGAACTGAATGCATGACCAAGTGTAGGAATGCATATGGGAGCCATGAATTAGCTAAAAATGATTTTAAAAAATTTAAACAAACAACTAATTCAGGGCCCTCCTTCTAGTGCCAAAAGTGTTGAGGCATTGAAAATCACTTCCACAACTTTAGGGATAACCACCCGGTCTGGACCTTAAAACAAATCCTTCTCCATTTGGGATAGTGGATCCAACTGGTTCAATTAGGTCTAGTTACCTTCTCCCAACCACTATTAACCTTAAATATTTCTCTAATTGCTAATAGCTAGGGTCATCAGATCAATTCTTTGAGCTGATCAGGTAAGAAGAATGATCCTTAAGTTGTTTTGTGGAAAAAAACAAACCAATCTAAAGTTTTTTCCTCAAAAGAGGACTTCTATAAATGTAGAATTAATCTAAATGCAAACTAATTCTAAAATGCAAGAAAAAGGAACTAAATCCTAATCCTATCTCAATTAGGCAAATATAGATCTTACCCAACTGATAGTATGATATTTAAATGATTTTGGATTTAAATATATTTGGCTTATAACGAATATCAAGCTAATGAAATAGTTCAATCAACTAACATTATGAAGACCAAAACATATTCTATTTAGAGACCTCTTAATTGAACTAATTAACCGATAACATTTAGGAAGTAGTTCACCAAATGATATTTATTGTTAAATCAATAATTTGAATAATTAAATAATAATATGAGGAAATAGTTCACAACATATCATTATTTGTTAAATCGATATTAAAAGACAAATATTTGAGTAAATAGTTACTCAAAAATCAGAATTCAACACATAAGAGCAGAGATAAATATTAACATATGATTGGCACAAATTACTCATATCTACAATAGTGCACAAATGTGAATAAAATGACACATTCATGCCATTATAAAATGAATATAGTATTTAAAACAATAGTATTAAAAATACCAATTTATTAAATGCATTTCTCTAGCTCTAGTCTCCAACAATCATTTAATAATGCTTGAACTTTTTCCTTTAAAACTAGAGTTGTAATAGCATGAACTCTGCCCATCAAAACATAATTCAGAATGCAAATGAAAAATCCTCAATAATCCTTCAGATCTCAGTTTTGTCCTCTATCCTACAACTCTAGATTCTTTATACAATAGTGCCTTCAAGAATTTGTGAATTGCAGAGAAGAGTAGAAATGCCATATAATAAGAAATATGAAAAGATAAATTCACTATTTATTTATGAACAAAACATAGGCACAAAGATAGAAATATTAGATGCACGTTGCTCAACTCATAAAAGGAATAGCAACAATTTAGTCTTTTTCACAAAGTTGATTCTAGGAGTACAGTAGTACAACTTCTAAAAATTCTTTTTGAAAATTCCTAAAAAATGTTCTAGTCATTCTATTGAGAAAAGTGTGAAAGTACAATAGTGCGAGCTTTCGTAAGCCTTTCTTCATAAAATTCTGAACCTTTATTTCATACAACAAGTAAGATTAAATAGAATAAAGCAACTGAATCTATTGTGCAGAGCGTTGAGGGAATTAAAAAAAAGCTCTTCAACAATGTTTAAAGGAAAATAGTTTTTGGTTGAAATTTTTGAAAGTGATTTGCTGTCATCATCGGCTTTGTTTGTTCTATTATATTCTCTGGATGTTTGTCGGTCTGTTTGAACTACACTACCACGTATCAATACAACTGTCTTCTTCTATCATGAACCTGAACAAGGAAAACAAGAATTGACAAGATAAAAATAATTGACACTAATAAGAGAATTTTATTTGAAACAAATCACTTTTGCAGGAAATTGGGAAAAATGTAGAGCGTAATAATCTCGACACAAACACTATGGAGAGGAATGTGGAGAGAGGTCTATGGTAAGAGAGGTGGATTTTAATGTCATATCACATATCACTTTTAGATCGGGGGAAGAACTCAAAATAATTGCAATCCGCTGGAGATTGGGAGTACTTCAAATAATATCGCGATTGCAATCGCGAAAAGGTGGATGACTAATGATTTTTTAGAGGGATTGAAAGTGGTAAGTGGTTTGTGAAGAGGGGGTTCCAAAAGAATAGAGGAGTGACGTGTGGATATATGGCTTGGACGAAAAACCACTTTTCGGACCCCCCCCCACCCTCCTTAAGAAACTTAAAATTGAGCGCAGGGGGTCCAAAATCTTCTATGCCGTTGATTCGGGCAAATTAAATATGAGCCATTTATTTTTACAAGACAAGTCAGGCTTTTCATATTATCGCAATTGATGTTCCGAGTGGAGGAAAATGAATATGGTTTAAGTCTCAAATATTTTTGATTTGCGATCTGCAGGATGACGTGGAGGATGACGTCAAAGGTGAGGTGGATTTGACGTCACTGCTGAGATGGAAGAATGGGCCTTATCAAAAAATAGTAATTGGAATAACACAAGAGGCAGGTAGCAATGATCCTTTAGTATTTGTGATAGCGCAAATGCGGGGGAATTTATGAATTGAAATGAAATTTTTATCAGGTTTGGGGCTTATTGCAAATCCCAATTGGCATTAGGCATCATATTGCAATTGCAATTGGCAGTGCATAATGATTAGGATTGTGATTATTGTGATTGTGCATGCAGGGGGATTTATGAACTGGAGTGAATAATCTCGGCATGTCCGACTATATCGCATATTTCAATTGGGAAAGGGAATATTGCTCGGTCTTTGAATTTTTGCAATAGCTTACAGTCTCAGATTTTATGGATTGACATGTATAATACCCTCGGGTCTGGGCTTAATTGAAATCGAAAATCGACATTAGCAAGGAAGTATTTGCCTTTGGAAATTTTTTTATTATGCGATGTGTGATGTAGAGTTTGGCGAAGAGTCAGAGTATAAAAAGAATTTATCCTTTGGGAATTAAAACCTCCAACTAGTTTGTTTTTTATTTTAATAACCCATATTTTAAATACTCGAGGTTTTTTAAATCCTAAGTATAGTCTAGGTCTCAGGGGCTATTTGAAATTTTTTTTTTTGGATAATCAAGTTTAATACTTCGGTTTTAATTAAAAATCCTAAGTATTAAACTTTGATTATAGGATTTTATTAACAATATTATATAATATATTATATATATATATATTATATAATGTTGATTTTCTATTTTTAAATTTTTGCTTTTTAAAGAGATAAAAAATCAAAGGATTTCTAAAACTAAGGGTTCCTTATTTTAATATAATAAATTTAATAGGAAATTTTATAATATATTAAAATGGGGTTTATTGAACAGTACAACAGATCCCTACAATTAATTTTTTCATTTACACCTAGAGGTTACATGACGATGATATAATTAACGAAATGTATGTCATGGCTAGTAGGGGTCTGGTTATGGTCTTGTTCATCTTATTGATTTTGCGTCCTTGTTTCCTTATATTCTTACCAATTTTAAGTGATCATCTCATTCTGAGCAGTGGCTTGGGCTATAGGCTGAAATAGGTGGCCCAATTCATGGAATGCTAGCAAACATAGCGTTAGTTTAGAGACTAACTCAACTGGGTAGTGTCTGGGAATGATTATAACTTGCCTTGGCAGTGTCTAGGGAGTGTTATGAGCTCGCCTGGGCAATGTCTAGAGAGTGTTACTCTGCCCTGATATTCTGAAACAATAATAGGACCGAAGGACAAGCTATCTGAGTGGCCAACTTGTCTTCTGAAGGGTCTTTGGATGGTGTTGGATGATTGTGTGTGATGTTATGTTGATTCCATTTCCTTAAAGTCACCAAGGAGTTTGATTCTCATTATAGTGGCCTCTCGTCGCATGTTTACCTCAGCTAACTGGTGGCTTGGGTAGATGTGGGAGGAAGGTGTTACACTTGTGGAGATCGATGAAAATAAACCGATTGTCAGAATCTGGATGTGTGATTTTTAGGTAGGTGGCCTTACTTTTCTAAGGATGACCTTAATTCTTCTTGGAAGGATGGTTCCTAGTGAAGAATCAAGGTAAGAAAGGAATACAAGAATGAACAACTAGATAAGGTCTAGGATCATCCCCTTCCACCAAGTCAAACATGGGGACTAGATGGTAATTGTGGCATCACATAGAGTAGAATATTTGAAGATATGGTACCAAATCATCTACGATATCTGATGTGTATATGGCTCACCGGAGAGGCCGGTAGGACAAACTATCCAAGGAATGGATGGATAATCAACCTTACCTAAATCATTGAGGTCTATGCCAAGACTTATGTTGATTAAGTGAAAATGCGTCCAGGGGCCATCATTCCCCCAAGCATGGGATACTTCCCCCCAACATATGATGATGGATGGGACTGATCAGGTGGGAATGATGCCCCTTAGATGGATGAGTTTGTGGAGTTCCATTGTGTTCCAAGTGCTCGAATAATGGATTCAAGAATTTGACCCTACTGGGACAAGATCCTGTAGAGGATCAGGAGGAGATGTAGGGGCATATGTGCCCCTTAGTTTTGTATGGATAGATGTGGCATGTTATGGGCATGCAAAATGTATTTAGAATAGTGGACTCCAAACACATTTTGATGACGTGGTTTAGTCCATTTGATTCATATACATAGTGCCACGTGAGATTGGTAATCCACCATTCCCTTTCTCCTACTGCGTCCACTAGTTCTTCCCACAAGAAGACATCCATAACATTTGTTAGTGTGAAATTTCTTGGAAGGTGTACCAAAAACACTTCACTTAAGTCACTAGGTGACATATGACCCTAACAAAAATTTGTGGATGTTTATACTTTAGATCTATGATAAAACTTGGAGAACCTGCAACAAAACAACTTATCCTATCAAAAATAGCAAACAAACAATATATATATCCAATCCAATAACCTAAATGGAAAGAATTTAAAATCAATAAATCTTTTACTGATAACAACTAGTGAAGGAAATCTACAAAAAAGGTCTGCAAATCCCCCTTCGTGGGATGGTCCTTTGATGTCCTTGATGCTTTAGTAGTCAATTCTCTCTTTCAATGTGTGAAAAAACCCAAAACAATGTGGAGAAATCAAATGGGAGCTCAAGAAAAAAGAGATGATAATGGTGACGATGATAATGATCATGATAAAGAATGAATGGAAAACCCTCCTATTTAGAACAAAGTATTAAGTTAATCTCGAAAATGGAGAATAATAAATCAAGATCTGACCATTAGGAATACTTTATTATACTTTTTAGAGAGGTAAAAGATATTCAAAATGGTCAGATATCTTTATTTAGAAATAATTAACAAAGAAAATGATCTATTAATTATTTCACGATGATTAAGAATGGTGTGAAATTGAAATAATTATTAAACAGTGATTTAACAATTATGCCAATAATAGAAATAAGGGATAATAAATAAAGAGTGACTTATTTAATTATTTCTATGGGATTTAGTCAAATGTGACAAGGAATACTTATCAAACAATGATTTAATAATTATTACTAGAGAAAATTAAATAAATAATGTTTTATTCAATTATTCTCATGGGGTTTTTAAATTTTAATGAGAAAATAATTTAATAAAAATAGTTTACCAAATTATTTCCCATGGTGAAAGTGATTTTACTATGGTAAAATTAATCCTACATGGTGTATTTTGATCCACCTAGTTAGAAATGGCTAGGTGATTGATATGTTTCAGTATAATTAGTTTTGTTGTGCTAATAACAATTGTAGATTTATAAACATGTTCTTACTTCTTGCCTTTTTTGCTGAGGTTTCCTTAGTTGTTGGTGCTTACAAACAAGTAAATTTCTTTAAGTTAAACAAGACATTCATGAGAAAAATAGCTTCAAAAATGAATAATGCACAATAAACATGTATAGTGCAGAAAACCATCAAAGAGACACATTAACACAGTGTTTTGATGAAGGAGTTCACTCCTCCTGGGCTACATCTCTTTGGTCTAGCTTCTATGGCTTGGGCCTCTGTATTAGCTCAATGTGGTAAAATTGCTATTTACAAAGCTCTATGGCTCCTAATACTAGCACCAATGTGTTTAGAAGGTCCAAATTAGCTAAGAGCGCTTCTTTCTGATCTCAATTTGGTTGAAAATTGAGTAAGTTATGGCTCAAACTGTTTGTCCTAGAAAACCTCCGCTAAATTTGGAGAGACTCCAGTTAAGTCCACCAAAACTGGTAGTTTCCACCTAATTTGGAGCACCGCCAAATCTGCCACCAACTTAATCCAAATATTAAGCATGTTTGATTAATATTTAAATGGATTTAGTTTAACTAAAGTGGGATTAGCGCTAAGCGCTTCTATTGGCTCTTAGACGTATGGTTAAGGTCATATGGTGTCGGGCTAGCCCGCAGGCTAGCTCCTACCACTCCGCCATCGACATTAAGCTACATCATAAAACAATGTGCACTGACCCTCCTTTCAATTTTGTGCTTCGTGGATTGATGGTAATGTACAAGAATTAGGAGGGGGAGGTCGTGGGTTCCCTTCCCCCTCCCTCCGCTCCTCACATAATTTTTCCATATTATATTTATGAAACCCATAGTGTGGAAACTTTGGTTTAATGCGACCCTTTATGTTTAATATGCCATTTCCAATGGTTCATAAATATATGCGGATTTGAATTATATATTATATATATATATATATATATATATATATATTATATATATATATATATATATATATATATATATATATATATATATAATTATATATATATATATATATATATATATATATATATCTTATACTAGAGGAATTGGCAACGGCGGTGGTATCGTACTCACGTTACACGGGGTTTTAATCCCATCGACTACCTCTATAACCTCTAGGAGGGTCCGCCCAGCTCGCCTGAACGGTCCCCCGGGTATTCTTGGGGTTTGAACTCATGACCTACATAGCTTGCACGCACGACTTAGCAAATCATTCGCTTGCCATTAGACCAAACCCCTGCAGGCAATATTAAATATATTAAATATATATAATATTATAATATAATATATAGTTGAAAGCTATATAATATAAAATAAAATTATATATCATATATATATATTTAAAATAATTAAAAAAAATCAAATTCCACCTTAAGATCACTTAGGAAATTTCACCTTCACATAACCAAACCGGTGAATTTGGATGTGACACTTGTCACAGCCCCATTGAGCGAAAATTGAAGAAGATTCCCCTTGCTGACTGAACTGCTGACTAGACTACCATGTCATCATTTTGTCCCATTCTGTAATTGTTTTTAGTTGTTTAGGAAAATGAACAATAGGATTTTTCTCCTTCATCCAGATTTCATTTTCAATGAAACAAATTGTGTTGCAATCATCTTGACGAGACAGACACATCCATATAATTTTTGAGCCAATCTAAGAACTTTGAATTTTGAGATAAATACTGAGCACCTGATTATTCCTCCCCAGTAGAAGCCTTTTGGACCCCAAAAGATACTATTATGTAACAAGTAGATGAGGGTACAACCTCCTCACATTTCCAAGCTTGATCCAGTTGGCTTTTGACAAATTTGTTTCCTTGAGCTCCTCTCTAATGAAGTCAACATTCACTTGCGTTGAGGACCCCATTCTATACTGGTACTTGTCTTTGCCCTTTTTAAGTTGATCTTGCACTTTTTGTTGCACCTTTTTCAGTCATTCATAGAATCTCATGGTTTTGTCCATGTCACCATCAAAAGAAACATCCTTCTTACCATGCCGACATAACAAAATATAACGCAAATGGATGACAAATTTCACTACATGGTTTACATGATTTATGCTCATTTGTACATCTTGAAAGTATGAAATTTTCTAAACATAAATTTCATGTAAAACATAATGATGCTTGAATACAATAATTTTATAACTAATAGGCCTTAAAGGCATAACAATGTTCTTGTTGTTTATACCTCTTTTGTACCTTCGAACCAAGTGAAATTTTTGACAAGTATCCATCCAATTAAAGTTCATGGATTACTGCAACTTAATGTTTAAACCATAGAAATATTTTGAATGAAATAAGATGGTGAAGTTGCTTGCATAAACCTGAAACTCAAATGAATCGTTCAAGTTTGAAAGAGCATAAAAAGGAATTGAACTAATCTTTTGTTTTGAAGCAACACATGCCTCTTGTTGTTTGCCTCCCCACTGGAATAATTTGCACATAGATGACAATGCAAGCCAAGGAGCTTCAAAAGAAGAAATGTCAACAACAACTCTCCTCCAACATTGGGTTGCTCCCAACAAATATCTTATCAAAATGACGATCTCGGGTATTGACCAACCAACAATGGCATACAAATTGGAGAGGCTTGCCTTCAACTTACCTCCTCCACTATCATGGCCCAAATGCATCAAAGAAGTGAAAACCAACTTGTATTTTGATTTCTCCAAAACATCAAACAATTTTCCTTCATAGATGGCATGTGCATAATAAAATTTCTAAACATCTTTATGTCACCCAAGTGGACAATTTCTTCAAGAAATGACTCTTTTTTGCCACAATTCAAATACATGTATGTAATGGAAGTGTTACAAAGAACATACAACATCAAAAGACATATAAACCATTCTTGTTTTGTGTTATGTATATTCTTGCACAGGCCCCTTTTTACAACTTTGCTTTGGAGAAAACTACTCCTTTTGTCCTCTTTCTTGAAATACTTACCATTCCTCTTTGGCACCAAAACCATCGATGCACAACATGGCATAAGGGATGATTGAACTAGCCCATTGTTCAACAAACTTTTGCATTTCATTGGTGTCTCTACACTTTGCAATTTTGTCAACCCTTGCATGCTAACATCACAAAGAGAAGCCTCTTGCTACAAATATATTTCATGTGAAGTTTCTTTCTCCTTGAAGGATGATTCTTTTACAACCTGAAATACTTAATCACTCTGATGAACTAAACCAACCAAATCAGAATTGAAACTTGCATTACATGCAACAACATTTTCATAAAAAATATCGTCATTTGGCTTGAACATGAGAAATACTAAACTTTTACTTGAATTCACTAGTCTTTTTCCCTCCCCTGCATTAACCAGCGAAATGTTTAGATTTTTGCGATGGGCTCTCACTATGTACTCCACACCATCCTTGAACAAGTGATACCTATTTTCATGGTGGTGAAAGACTGCTTTTCGGTCATACAAATATGGAATACCTAAAACCACACCTCAAATATCAAGCGGTACCACATTTAACTCTACTTCGTCAACAAAATTTGTAGTGATTACAAACTTAAACAAACATTTTCTTGTAACTTGTAAACTTGTGTCTCTTGTTATCCATCCCAAAGGGTATGGTTTATGGTGAGGTACAACTTCAAGATTCAATTTGTTGACTAAGTCTTTAGAGATTAGATTTGCTTGTGACCCACTATCAAAGAGTGTGTCAATCTTGGTGTGTTTAGATATGACCCTAACATGAAATAACTCAATTTGTCTCTTTTCATCTGGAGTAGTAGTAGTGTTACAGTTTTGTGAACTAGTGCTTTCAATGTCTTGTTTTCCTTTGATTCCCATGACAGTGATTTTGTTTTCATCCCCTGATTAAGAACCTAAGTTTTCCCGAGTGATAGCAGTGGTTTTTTGTTTCCCTTTATTGTTGAAATTATTTTGTCTCATTTCTGGATGCAATTTCTAGCAGTGGGCTTCATCATGCCCCTCTTTGGAACATTGTTTTCATGTGATTTTCTCCCCTTATTTCTTCACTTTCCATTTTCCTCCTTTCTCTTTCTCCTTACCCTTAGGTGACTTTTTATTACTATCATCTTCATAAGTGTTCGTTCCTCTAGATTCAAGATGCGTAGCTTGCACACATACTTCATCCAAATTAGTTGGATTGAACATAAGAATAGTGTGTTTAAGATATGAATGTAAACCCCCAATATATTTTAATAGTGTATCTTGGGAATTCAAATTCGCTCTTAATTACAAAACCATTTTCCTAAACTCCTATCTATAATCTTGGGTTGTTTGGCCTTTAAGCTGCCTAAAATTTTGCCAACTCATAATGGCTTTTTGGATATAGGCTAAAGGATAAAACTATTTTTTACTTGCAGAAACAAATTCAACCCAAGTGATAGATATCTTACCATGGATTCTCATTTCTTGTTGAGTCTTTGCTTCTGACCAAACTAGTGCAACTCCTTCTAGCCTCAGTGAAGCCAACTGGATCTTTATGTCGTCTTCTTGAAGATTCTGAATTCTATAGTATACCTCCAACTGTCGAATCCAATTGTCCAAATTTTCTGCATTCACTTCTACATTGTACATGGGAAGTTCAAATTTTATGTCCAATTTCAGTAATGGAGTTTTTCCTTTTGGGGTTTTGGAATGAGTATGGGTAGTTGCAGTGGTGGTAGTGGAAGATGATGTTGTGTGAGATGATGAAGATGATGAGTATGGTGGAGATGGAGGTGGCTGTCCACCATTCCCTTTGGAACCCTTCTTCTCATCTTTTTTATCCTATGAGCTTCCTTCTCCATGTGGAGGTTTAGAACTCTCTCCAACCATTCTAGTGTTCCTCTCTTCATAGAGGACTTTAACAATCTCAGTCAAAGTATAGAAATATTTCTTGAATTCTTCCTCTTCTGAAGAGGGACCTTCAAGCTCTTTTTCTCCAGACATAATGGCTATGGATTCAGGCTCAGATATTTGTACTGATTGTACCTCTTCAATCTGAATTGAAGGAAAAACTTGAGGAGTTTCAAGTGCAGCTGGAATTGGAACTTTGGGTGGCAGAGATTGTGGCCTTGTAGCCCTCCTTCTTCGAGGCATTACCTCAGGAGTTGAAACGAATAAATTCCCTTCTCCTCTATGAAACTTTAACCTTGTAAGCATTACAATTTTGCAACCATTAAAATCCTAATTGCATAAACTCAAGCAATAAAGCAATTCAACCTTGAGCTTTGATACCAAATTGGTCTATTTTTGTATGATTAATTTGTTGTGCTAATAACAATTACAAATTTATAAACATGTGCTTGCTTCTTGCCTTTTGTGCTAAGGTTTCCTTAGTTGTTGGTGCTTACAAGCAGGTAAATTTACGTAAGTTAAATAAGGCATTCATGAGAAAAATAGCTTCAAAAATGAATAATGAACAACAAACATGTACAGTGCAACAAACCATCAAAGAGACACTTTAACACAATGTTTTGATGAAGGAGTTGACCCCTCCTGGGCTACATCTTCTTGGTCCAGCTTCCATGGCTTATGCCTTTGAATTAGCTCAATGTAGCATAAATGATGTTTACAAAGCTCAATGGATCCTGATACCTACACCAATGTGTTTAGATGGTGAAAATTAACTAAGAAAACTTCTTTCAGTTCTCAATTTGGTCGCAAATTGAGAAAGTTATGGCTCCAACAATTTTTCCTAGAAAACTTCTGCTAAATCTGGAGAGACTCCAGTTAAGTCTGCCAAAACTGGCAGTTTTTGCCTAATTTGGTGTGCCACCAAATTCGCTGCAAACTTAATCTGAATATTAAGAATGCTTAATTAATATTTAAATGGATTTAGTTTAACTAAAGCGGGATTAGCGCTAAGCACTTCCGTTGGTTCTTGGACATATGGTTGAGGTCATATGCAGTGGGGGCTAGCCACAACGCTGGCTCCCACCACCCTGCCATCGGCATCAAGGTACACCATAAAAGAATGTGTGTCGACACTATTTTCAATTGTGCGCTTTGTGGATTGATGGTAATGTACAAGAATTAGGAGGAAGAGGTCATGGGTTCCATTCCCCCTCCCTCCGCTCCTCATATAATTTTTCCATATTATATATATGAATCCTTGGAAAATTTGGTTGAATGCGGCCCTTTACGTTTAATATGCCATTTCCAATGGTTCATAAATATATGTGGATTTGAATTTAATTAATATTAAATATATTATATTATAATAATAATATATAGTTAAAAACTATATATATTATATATATATATATATATATATATATATATATATATATATATATATATATATATATATAGTATATATATATAACTAAAAAAATTCAAATTCCACCTTAAGATCACTTAGGAAATTTCATCTTCACATAAAGAAACTGGCAAATCCAGAGGTGACACTTCTCACAGCCCCATTGGGTGAAAATTGAAGAAGATTCTCGTTGCTGACTGGACCACCATGTCATCATTCTATCCCGTTCTGTAATTTTTTTAGTTTTTTAGGAAAATAAACAACATGCCTTTTCTCCTTCATATGGACTCCATTTTTAATGAAACGAATTGCCTTGCGATCATCTTAATGAGATGGATGCAACCATATAGTTTTCAAGCCAATCTAAGAACTTTGAATTTTGAGATAAATACTGAGCACCTGATCAGTGATCATTTTTGGGTGATAACAATATTGAAACTGAATCATTACATTAGCCACTGAATTATTGACATAGTGAGTCACATTAGCAACTAATCATAGATAAACTAGTATCGAAATTCTATAGCATCATGACTAACCAATATTCCAATCCACAACCAAATCAATCCAATCAACACTATCATACACAGATCATCATGATCAAGACATCATTGAAAAACAACAACAAATAGAACATACATCATCAATTTTTATCATCAAGCAACAATTGCAAACTCTAGTACATATATGTGACTTCCATAAAACATATCTGTGTATGTACATGATCACCATGTATAACACCCACTTACAAGTTTCAATGTGTTGAAAAACATATCTCAGAATATATACATAGCTAATATGCAAAGCATCTACATATGTATGCGACTATGTAGAAGCAATATTGCGTATAGATCTTCAATTACTAAATCAACTCTTGATTGCAAATCATAACAACCAACAAACACAAATGTCAGTGCACATACTGTAAAAGTCACATATCACTATAAAAATACTTAGATCGGACCATTGCCATAGCTACATATCTAATATTGTTAGTTGCACAAACATAAATAGATTAGGCAAGTATATCCATTAGTCTTTAATACACTTTTAGATCTATTAGATTTGAGACATCTCCTTGCTCCCTAGTGCACAACTGTTACATATCAGATCACACATGAATAACCCATAACATTGCAAACTTATATCCTTGATCTCCATCTCCTTATATAGATTTTTCCTTTGCCAATACCTCAGGCAAATCCTTTGGGGATTTTGTTAGTATTCGTTGATGGGTTCAAATAGACATCGCTGCCACAATTACTATGGGAAATTACCATGGTAATGACCCTTGGTATCTAATTTTCCATGGTTCAGATTATGTATGTGGCTTTTGTTTACAGAACCTACGAATGTACGTGACTCTTAATCACAAGAACCACATATACTTTTCAAACTTCACATTTTTCATGCATCATGTGTCTGAGTTGCCAATTCTCTTCCATATCCTCTATAATATTTGTACCAATATTCTTGTTATTTGTATTATAACTAAGTTGACATCAATTACATCTCTATCAAATATGTTTCCATCAAAGACAACACATTAGCCATAATTCCAACAATCTCCCCCTTTGGACTTGATGGAAACCATTTTGGTGTTTAGAAATCACCTGAAAACACCTGCAAACACCAAGTCTTCTCGCCCCCTTTGAAATCAAAGGAAAAGGGTTGAACTAGGTTGAATGAAGTACTTTCCTTGTAGAGCTCAATACTTTAAGTCCGATCTACTGATATGAATCATGAAATTTGCATATTGACCATGCTCCCCCTAAGCATATGTTGGACCTTCTAAATATATGAAATAAATTACATGAATTGAAATATATGGATAAACAAATATGACATTTCCTATTACCAATTACTCCATCATCAATCTCCCAACATAATGGGTTTACACATTAGACCCAATTTTTATATCAATGCCCCAAAATAATGGGATTACATACATAACATGACTTGATCCCAATAGCCCATACATGAATGAATTTTACAATGATTACAAAATGGGTCTGTTCATGACCTTTATATCAAGAGACATACATGACATTCATAACCATAGAAAGGATCTCAACTATGAAGTATCTTTGTAGCAAAGCCATGATAATCATTAACAACCATAATGCTGCATATAGGAATTTTCAACATAATCATCTGATAGTAGCATGAACATACTCGTCATGAAGAAGATATGTAAGATAAGACAATCTTGCATCAATATCGCCAATATCATCAACAAGTGACCAAATGTGTAATACTTCCAAGCATCATCAAGCAATTGTAGAAAAAGTATAAGATTGTGCAATAAAGCTCTATCAACAATTCATCCCATAAACCTCATGTCATCAAGGTCAACATACTCTCTCCATATATGGGAAGAGCCACAGTCCTCAAGTAGCAATATCAATCTCTTGAACCACAACCCCATACGTAACATATACAACACATGTGCAAACAAAGAGCACCTCCAACATCACAAACCATTAAGTAGAATAGAACTGATCAACGACATAATCAAAATTTTCACTGAGGATATCATACATATATTCCTTATTGACAAGTGTATTAAGCAGGATTAATCAATTTCAACGAATGCGACTCAAGAAACATATAGGAATCATCCATAACTTCATCACATGCAATCCAAGCATCCATGAAATAGAGAAATCAACATGCATTTTCCAATAGTGAGTAATGAAATAAGACCTATGAAAACAGTGATAACCATGACCTCATCATAGGAAACACCATGCAATAAGGAGTGTTTAAAAAGTCCATAATGCCAACAATGAACCATTAGAAGCATAAAAGATGCCCCCCTAAACTTATTCCAATTCTTCATCATCAAATCTGATCATATCCTTCTTACCAGCAAGAAATGCAGCAAAGAACCATATAAATAGCAACAATAGCATAATATTTTGCAACAACTCATAACCTCATCATGAACCAATATCATTCTAAGTAGCATATGGGCATCATTATCAGTCTGCAACAAATCAATGTCAGAACCAGAAAGCTAATAATGGATTGTTGAAAAATATGATAAGTTCCCTTTGAATCCGTGCCACTTCTTTTTCATCACAAAGAATCACATGCAATTGACTAGATCAAAAATCACATATACACGTGATCATCCTTCATGAAGAACATGTACAAAATGTAAAATGTTGATTTTTTTCATAACCACAACTCCCCCTAAAAATGTCATGTCAATTCCTGTTCACATTCTCTTCATCAATGCAACATCAATAATATAAAATGAATAACAACATATGAAATCATGATCCAACTACACAAGCATAGCTCCCCCTAAGATTATGCAACATTGATCCTATGGACCTAATGGTCATCATCTATTCTCCATGAGGTTATGTAGCTCACATTCATTTCTGCGGTCACTGTTAGAAGTATGCTTTAAGAACAATGGATTGTAATAGATACAATCTTCTTTACATATCCTTTTACTCTGAATCTGAAGAAGAGGAACTATACCTCTTATTTATGCTTGAATTCTTATTTAGCACATATAACTTGTTTGCATTTTTTAATCCTCTTGATAT
This sequence comes from Pinus taeda, assembly GCA_000404065.3. Taxonomy (NCBI): domain Eukaryota; kingdom Viridiplantae; phylum Streptophyta; class Pinopsida; order Pinales; family Pinaceae; genus Pinus; species Pinus taeda. The sequence continues at coordinate 81,286 of APFE031409346.1, read as the reverse complement.
AACCTTTCTAGTGTCTTCTTTTATAAATTTTCATTTAGCTGATGTAAACATAATTTTGTATCCCTTATCAACTATTTTTCCTACACTTAGAATTTTCTGCTTTAGCCCTTGAACTAATAATGTGTTGACTACTTTTTTATGCTTATCAAGTTTGGCTCTACCTTTTCCTAGAAATTTTTTTGGTGCACAATTTCCAAGAATAACTTTACCATGTTTTGTTTCCTTGAGAGACAAAAACTTGTTCTTATCTCTAGACATGTGATGAGAGCATCAATTGTTTATGTACCATTCATATTCTTCTTCAAGTGAGCATAGACGAAGGCCAATCTTAACTTTTTCTTCTTCATTTTGCTTAATATGAGAAGTGTCGGGATCCATCTTTCTCAAGTCTTTTGGTAACAATATTATGTCTGGTTGCTTACCTTGGAGGAAATCAACTTGTTGTTTGTGTGAATCCATTGACTTGTTCCTGCATTCTTTTCCTATGTGCCCAAACTTGTTACAAGTATAAAATTTCACATGAACAAAGAAGGGAGCATAATAATCATAATATTCTTATTTCATATCCCTCCTATTGCAATCAATAGCTTTGTGACCAAACATGTTCCAAGCAAAACAATATCCCCTAAAGAAACCTGAGTCCCTTGGAGCTTATGATCTTCCTATGAATATTATTTTGCAATTGGCTTCAAAGTATCCAAATTTATGACAAATATAACATTCAACACAATTGTTTAGAGGGGAGAATCGATTGGTACTTCTATAGTTAGGAACAAATGATTTTCCTTCTTTCGTTTTCGGTTTTCTTGACTTCTTAATTCTTTCATAGGTTTTTTAGAGTTTGCTTTCTTAACCTGATAATTTCTTGCACAAGCTTGTGAAATGGATTCTCCTTTTAGAATTTCATGAAAGCCAAGACCATATTTAATGGAGGGAGATCTTTGACTATTAAGTAAATTATCCAACATCTTTGAGCTATCCTGAAATCTCAATTTCTTATCCTTTTCTGCAAATTTACCTTCAATAATACCTACCTCAACCTCTTTTTCTCCTTTTGTCTTTTCCAATTGATTTCTCTACTTGATGATCTCTCCCTTAAGTGCACTTTCGTGTTCTTCAAATACTTTAAGTATCTACTCATATTTCTTGTTTGATTTTTTAAGATCATATTTTAGAGAGATAAACTTTGCTTCTAGTCCTTCACAATAATTGGTTCTTTCTTTAATCTCTTTGATTATTGCATCTTCTTCATTTCTTGTTGCCTCCTGCAAATTTCTGAGTTTACTTCTTAATGAAGCTACTTCATCCTCCAAACTTTGACATTGATCTTCCCTTTCCTTATACTGCTTTCTCATTCCTTATTAACATTTCTTTCCTTCTTTTAACTTGGTTTTTAATGTGACAATACTATCTTCTTTGTAGGCACAATTCTTTACATAAAATTGTTGCAATAACTTTTGTTGATCTTGATTTTCATCTATAATCCTTTTAACCTATGCTTCTAGGGCCATTATTTCTGAATCTGTTTTCTCTTTAGAATGATTACTTTCAATTTTACCCACAAGAGAAATTTCAATAGATTCATTGTCATCTTCACTATCATCATTACTACACGAATAGGGAAATGGATCACAAGTAGAAAAAAACCTTCATCAGATAATTCTTTGTTATTGTCTTCTTCATTCTTGATCAACAGAAAGCAGGGTGCTCCCAAAGCTAAATATTTGCTAACATATATAATTTCCACTGCATCTAATATATCACTTTCATTGCCACAATTTTTTTGAATTGACTCCTTCATTTGAGTTGTATTTTCCTTTTACTTCTTCCCCATTGTCCTTGATCCACTCTCAAGAGGTTAAGATTCTATTGGAGTGACCTGCTTTGATACCGATTTCTAGGAAAAATAGTGTGTGTGTTGGGGGGGGGAGGGGTTGAATGAATATTTTTAATTCACTTTAAATTTAAATTTCACATTTATAATTCTTTATGCTACTGTTCTTCATGTAACTAGCGTGTGTACGCAACTCTAGTGAATGTAAACCATGTATATTCAGATAACTATTTTTTCATATGTTCCATCAAATGCTTATCTTTAACCAGTGCATAATTATTTCATTATCCATTTATTAAGTAGTAATCATGAGAAGTAAAGTGCAGATAAATCTTCAACACATATGGACACAAATATTTTAGGTGGAAATCCAATGTGGGAGAAAACCACCACAACTGTCATCTCTGTCTTTTTCTTTTATTATAAAGGAAAAACTTCATTACATATTGTACTAGCGCAAACTCTTACTAGCATGCAGGCACCCACCTGCAGGAGGCTACAACATCCACTCGTTCTCCAAATCCTACTGGAAGAAGGGAGTTAAACCTCCCCCACCCATCGCCCCCCCCCAAACAATTTTATTCACATACTCTTACCAAAAGGGAGCTCCTGCCCCCTCACTGAAGGCTACGACCCTCAACACCTTGTGGACTATGCTTCAGAATGTTTCACCCTTAATCCACCTGTCAATCAATCATCAAACATGCAATCCACATTTCATTAAATTTTCACACTGGACCCACAACAATAATCCCAAACCATAATATTAAATCACCAAATCTAAGTGACTGAAGCACTATATAGCAATTGAATTACTGAAACATCAAGCTACTGAATGAAAAAGCCAACCAATCACTAAACTAAATCTCAACCAATGCAACCTGATCAAATCAATGCATCGTGTAGTAACACTGGTACACATCAATTAATCAACAATCACTGATTAACTAGACATTCATCACTGAAACAATGTGCATTCATTGCAAACCATGAACAAATGAACTACAAAATATACACACGACTGTTCTAAAGTATACATGTGTATATGTGTGCTTACTATGCATAACACCTGCATACAGATCTCAACACTGAAAGTGAATCACTGCACCAACCGCTGAATTTCTGACATACTGAGTCACAGTAGAAACCAATCACATATATACCAATATCAAAACTATGTAGCATCATCACTAAACAATATTCCAATCCACAACCAAATCAAGCCAATCAACACTACCAAACACAAATCAACATGATCAAGGCATCATTGATAGAAAACGACAAATAGAACAAACATCATCAAGCAACAACTGAAAGGCTTAGTACATATATGTGATTTCCATAAAACAAATCTACATATGTACACAATCATCATGAATAACACCCACGTATGAGTTTCAATGTATTGAAACACATATCTCAAAATATATACGTGGCTAATATGCAAAGCATCTGCATATGTACACAACTATCCTAAAGCAAACCTGCATATAAATCTTCAATTACTGAATCAACTCTTCGCTGCAAATCATAACACATGACAAACCCATATCTCAACGCACATACTATTGAAGTCACATATCACTGCAAACATATTTAAATCATACCATCAACATAGGTACAAATCTAATATTTTTAGTTACACAAATTTAAACAAATCAAGAAAGTATATCCATTAGTCTTCAATGCACTTTCAAATCTATCAGATCTGAGACATCTCCTTGCTCCATGGTGCACACCTATTCCAGATCAGATCACACATGCATATTCCATAAGATTGCACACTTAACTCCTTGATCTCAATCTCCTTATATAACTTTTTCCTTTGCTAATACCTTAGGAAAATCATTTTGTAATGTTGTTAGCATTTGTTGATGGGATGAAATAGACATTTCTGCCACAATTACTATGTGAAATTACCATGATAATGACCCCTAGTATCCAATTTTTCATGGTTCAAAACATGTACATGATTTTTATTCACAAAACTTGCGTATGTATGCAACTCTTATTCACAGGAACCATGTATACTTCTCAAACTTCAAAATTTTCATGCATCCTGTGTTTGAGTTTCCAATTCTCTTCCATATCCTCTATAATATATGTACCAATATTCCTGTTATGTGTATTATAACCAAGTTGACATCAAGTACATATCTTTCAAATAGGTTTCCATGAAGGACAACACATTAGCCATAATGCCAACAAAAGGGTTCAGAAACATTGGAAGTGGCATGAATAGAGTAGCTAGAATGTATTACACTAGAGAAAGGATGTGTTAATGGATCAAACTGAGAGAGTGTATGACTAGCAGGTCAATTGAAAAACACACTATAGTTTCATACAAAGAAGGACATGTAACTTAATGACTGGATCTTAAAGAGAAACCTCTATGGCAAGGTCAGAAAGATTCAATAGAAGAATACTAAGTGAACAAAGAGTAGAATATAGTCATTAAGCAGACATCCACAAAAAGTCAATAAAGGGAATAGAATATACAACAACATAATTATGAAAATGAAAAATTTAGCATATTAATGCATGTAGGCATAAATATGACAATGAAGGCTAAGCACATACAATCAAAAATGGGTTTTTCCTGCACTAGTCTCCTTAAGGATATTTTCAAAACCCCAAGCCATATGAGTACAAATGAAGGATAAATTACTACTTCTAGACTCATTTGCATGTAAAGGATAAATCAATTAAACAATTTATTACAAATCATTACTGTGGATAACCTCATAATGCATATAACATAGTTGAACCTATTACAATATAAACTACATTAGAACTTAGCAGTGAAGCCCAACATGGGGAAAGGGCTCTAACAATGTGTTTCCAGTGTTGGAAATCTGTCAACCAAGGGGTCTCCTGAATATGAAGTACCAATTATACTGCACACCATTTAGTGTAGGATCCCCATCCAGAATATCGGTCCAGTTTCCATATATCTCAAAGATATTCCTTGGCTCTAACTATTAGCAAGAGAGAGGGATGCAATGGTGTCATTGTAAAGCAAGAAGGTGTGCCTCATGAGTGTTTAGTTGTAAATGTGTCAAGGTTCTTCTGTTGTGGAGAGGGGATAAAATTAAGCCTTTAATTGAGAGGTAGTAGCACTACCCAAGAAGAGGCATAGATAAACCATAAGGATTTGTGTAACATCCAGCGGAATAGTCCACAGAGGATGTGATGGTCATTACAACCAATAAATGAAGACATATCTATCTAATATCCTGCATAATAGTCCACAAGGATGGGAAAGTAATAACGACCATTACATCAAATTCTCAATAAGATAAGTACTAAAATAACCGAAATAGTTCAACTATCTTAGCACATGTGAAAGAAAACATGAAATAGAAACATCCACAGAATAGTCTTACAAACATTCATAATCCATGCATGAAGAACGTGCTGGCCTTGAAGCCTTCTATTATTAAGTAAAAGTTACAAGACATGTGTTTACAATGTACATCATTAGCTCCAATAGTGAAGCATTGGAGCCACTCATTGCTCCTTAGAGAACTAGCTTATCTCTCTAATGCCCTGTGGGAGGATCCTAGGTGAAAAGTCCTTTGCTCATATAATGAGGGAGAATATATAACCAAGGGTGACGCTTTGAATACCCTCATGACTATTTGACTTCCTATGAATTTTCAACTTACATGGTTCTTTACATTCCATGCGTGTCCTTTGGACTTTTATTTTACAATACATTTTTTTATACAATATACATGATCCACAATAGTGAGGTGGCATATGACCACTCATGACATGACATGAAATGGCACTGCTGACATGTACTACTTGATGACGTGGCAATGTCAAGCCACTGCTGCTGCTAAGTGTTGGATGTCCTCTTGAATATGCTTTTATTTCAACCTCCACATGGCTTAGTGATGAGGAATCTTCAATGATCCCAAGTCTTGAATAGTGGTCACAAACTAGTGTCCCTTTTCTTTCTCTTGACTGATCAAATTGTATGTTTAGTTCGAGAGAGTATTTAAGCATGCTTCCCTCCTTCTTATCCTTCTTCATCATCTTTTCATGACATGATAGGTTACCTATTACTGCAATTCACTCATGACAGGATGACATCAATCCAAAAAACCCATAGTCTAAGATGTTTCATTTTGATCCACCAACTGAGGTCAGAACAAGTGATAGGCTGAAAAGAAGGACTTAGTGACTGCATAATGTGTAGTTCCAACAACCAAGGGTAAATCTTGAGCCCTAAAATTGTCCAGTGCATAGTTTAGGTAGGGTTGAGGGACAAGACTACACAATTTTTGGATCCAGTTGGACAGGCCATCAGATGGGCATTGGGAAAGCTCACTACACAGTTTTGGGAGTCAAGGGAGGTTGAGATACTATGCAATTACAAATTTCAATGGCTTAGGGAATGACCTTGAGGCTTGAGGTTGCGAAGTGCATAGTTTAAGCTAGGTTGGGGTAAATGACTGCACAATTATGGAAGTGAAGGTTGGGGCTTAGGCACAAAACCTACATAGTACAGCAGTCCTGGGAGGCGGGAATTACACATTGTGCAGTGCCAAGAAGCAAGGTCACAAATAGAGAACTAAGACTGCACAACTCAAGGAAGGCCCAATTGATGGGCCTCTAAACTGGACATAAATTAAGGCCAATGCCTCTAAACTGGACATAAATTATGGCCCATCTGACCATTCTTCAACACATTAAATCTCTTTTTTTGAATTAGATAATGTAATTTTAACTTTAATATGTTCATCAGGAAGGTTTGTAGATAATTTCATATTTTTGCTTAATATTATTTATTTTTGTGGAATATTATGAGAATATTGGGTAAATTATGAAGATTTGGAGGAGATAATTTAGGGACTTGCTCCCTACTACAGGAGGATCAATATTAAATAATAACTCAAGAAGATATTATGAAATAATTTCACATATTGTGGAGCTCCAATGATTGAGAAAATCTAGGAATGTGTTCTCTACCATTTAATGTTGATTCCTAGTATTGGGAACTAGATCCACCAATCAAGGGAATTTTGTGGGGAAAACTTCCTCCTTTCATGGAAAATGATTCATAATCAATTTTTATAAGTAACAAGTCGAATCTTCCTCTAGGGGTAGATTCTTATTAGTCTTCTTGTAGAGAGAACTCGTATTTTTTCAGTTCCATTGTCATTTCTTGCAGGGATGTAATTGTATTGATGGAAATAATGAAGATTGGTGTCATGTTCAACTTCTAAAATTTGGTATTTCCTTGGGCTTGTTCATCTCAAGAGCCTCAAATACCTTTTGTATCATTTACTTTTCTTCCTTTCACTTCTTATTTCACATGCATCTCTTGTTTTTAGCTTTTTTCTATTTCTGCATTTAGTGTTAATGATTTCTTGTTGTAGTATTGGCTTAAATGGATGAAGTAAGTTATTTTGTAGGATCACAAACATCATTTCATCCTTGGAACTACTTTAGAAGGTCATAGTAATCATTGAGCTACTTGGATTAGTTTTCTTATTCCCAAATATAGATATCTGGAAGTCTTTTGTGGCAAATAACAATAAATTTATGCTATTTTTTAGAGAATTCTAACGAGCATCAATTGAGTTGATTCCACATGAATTAGTTCAAAAAAAAAATCTAGTTAATAAAAAAAACTACCCCATTTCATTTTCATTTGATTAGGTTAGGCATTTGATAATTTACTAGCTCACTAGTTCTCGAATTTCTAGATTTTAGACTAGTAATTTTCTGCCAATTTTTAGCATGGGTTAACAAAGGTATTTTTGAGTGATTCCACGTGGAATGGAGACCTAAGACATCCTAGTCAGTAAAAAATTTGTTCCATCCAATTTGTATTTTATTTGGCTGGTCATTTGGTGAATTATAACTCCCTATAGAAAATATGTTGTTTCCTATAACAGTACTACAAGACACACTGTAGTAGCCTTCCAACATGTATATACTTGCCCGAATTCACTCAAGAAGCTTGGTTATTGTCCCTTAGGGTTGAGTCAAGACCCATAGGCTCTAAATTAAGTATTATGGAAGACTAAATATGACTTAGTACTTTCCTCTATACCCATGCAAAACATTTCATCGATTTGGGTTAATGGACAAATTTATGAATTGTATAATACAATGATGATTTTCTTGATTTCCACATCCAATGAACTCTGTTAATGGATCTAATCTCTTTGAAATGTAATGTTTGACATTTATTTCATGATATTTACTTTATGCAATTAGAATAGGTTTCGTTCCTTTTACTTTCTTTCTCGCAATAGGTTAGGATTTCCATTTTCGAGCATTCCATTTTTTGCAAATAGTCTTTGATTTGATTTCATTACATGCGCTCCATTACATCATGACAACAAAGGAATGACACATTTTATTATGAACATATAGTGATGATACCTCTTAAATTTTTATGAACCCAGGGTTGATAATTAAAGTTAACAGCCTTTGGAGTTGTAGCATTCTTGTTGCAATACCAAGGCTCATGACTTTTTATCTCTGTTGCCAGGGAGGTGTCAAAGTATGCATTGTTTTCTTCCCTAGTTGAATCATTTCTCTTTACTTTCTACAAAAACAAAAAAATTGCATTAGGAATATTTCATTTCAAAAATAGAAAATTTCATTGCCTTATTTTTTTCATTCAATAATAAAAACGAAACAAGAATTACCAACCCAACTCCCCCCCCCCCCCCCCCCCCCCATTTGATTACGGGCAGTAAAGCCACATCACTATCCACTTTTGCAGGTAGAAGAAGAAGAGAAGGAAAAGAAGGTAGAAGAAATGGACAAAGATTATGAAAATGAGGAATATCCTCTAGGATTTCCCATTCAAGATACTAATATCAAAGTACATATGAAGAAAATCCCCCCATATTTTGTTCCAAAATTTCATGGTCTAAGATCAAAGGATCTAGAAACATTTCTCTTTTAATTTGACATAATTTGTAGATCTTATGGGTACTTATTAAACACTCAAAACTGAGGTTGTTTCCGGAAACATTAAAGGATAGATCTTTTAAATGGTTCATGAGTTTAGGGACTAATTCAATAAGATCATGGAATGATATGGAAAAGAAATTTCTAGAAAAATGTAAAGATTGTGAATAAAAAAGAAGATGAGAGTTTATATGATCTAGTAGAGAGGTTCATGTATAATGTTAAGAGGGAAAAATTACATCATTTAGGATCAAACACACTAAAAACTTTCTTACTTAGAACAATTAGGGATGAGTGGACTGATTTCCTTGATCTCATGAGTAGATGTGATGTATACCAATTATCATTTGAAGAAATTTGTGAAAGATGCGAATACATATCAAGAGGAAGGGAAAGAGTATGTAAATCAACATCAAGATCAGTATGTCACGCTAAACTTGGAAATTTGTTTGATGACTTTAAAACAAAAATTCTTAGCAATTTAGCCAAACAGGTAGAAATGTCAAGAATGCAAGATGAGGAAAAAGAAGATGTTGACATTTGTGTTGTCCATGCAGAATCACATGATGTTAAATATTGACCCTCATAACCAAGGTTGAAGGAAGTTTACCAAGAGGGTAATGGAGCAAGTTAATTTCCAATGCAACTATGTTATGTAGCTCCAAGTGGACAATGGAAGCCTAGTCAACCTAGTATGATGCAAGAGCCTAATTCACAATTTCAAGGTTATGCATATACACCTCAAAGTAATTGGAACACACCCTTTCCTTGGAAACATTGGCCATCTCAACCCCAAAACCAATTTTGGCAACAAGTTTGACATGGAACTTATGGGAGGCACCCACAATATCCTTAGTATTTTCCTGAATATCCTACATACTCAACTCCATGTTATCCCTACCATCCACCTACACCACAATCCCAACCACATCCATCTCAAATATCCACTCCCACTCAACTACCTGTACCACCATTTCCGAACCCACACAATGAAGTAACTCAACCTAATTACAATGCTGAGGTACACCACTTCCAAATATCTCTTTTGATCTCAATGGTATTCATCTCAGCTTAGGAAGAATATTACAAAAAATAGTTTCTCTTGATTCCATTGAGGGAAAACATGCAGAAAAGCAAGATTCAAAAGAGAAGACAAAAGAATCATGGGATGCATTTGATGAAAAGTAGACATAAAAATCAGAGATTGAGAAATCTCCCTCATGGTTACCATCAAATCCTCCACGTGTTCACGAGAAAATCAACACAAAGAGGAAGATTTGAATTTCATGGCAAAAGAAGACATCCAAGATGATCCAAATCAACAAGTGGACGAGGGACATCACAACTATATTGAAATGTGGTTCCAGACAGTCACTTAGTTGTAGCAATACTCTCTTCTTCAAGTGTGCTTGATATCTTCAAAGTCAAATCATTCAGTCTCTTTCATCCAGGTACGTGTCAAAGAATACATTTCAAGCCAACACATCAGTTTATCTGTCATCTTGATGTGCACTTGGCTTCATTGGTAGTATTCCTACACTTGAAAACGATTTTATATTTTTCAAGTAGAGTAGGATAGGAAAAGAAATAAAAAAAATGAAAAATAAGAAAAAAATAAAAATATCAAGTGAAAACCTCCTTTGAGGTGCCTGAGATTGGCTCATTGATTGAAAACCTCCATGAGGCGGTGAATGGGTTGGGAAAAAAGAAAAAGAAGTGAAAAGAAAATATATTAGGTGAAAACCTCCTTTAAGGTGCCTAGGAAGACCTACGAGTTGAAAACCTCATTAAGGTGGCTAGTAGGCCTAGAAGAAAAAATAAAAAAGGAAACATCTTCGCTCCATGTATCTCTTTGATGAATGTAGGTGCTCTCCAACATCTACAAGCAACAAAAACAAGTTGGCACCAAAAGCAAATGGTCAAAATTTGAGTCGAAGGAATTCAAACTTGGACTTTCTCCTCCTTTACTCAGATACTCTAGAAGGGCCAAGGCCATGCCAATCCATCACCCTCATCTATTTCCACCATCCACTCATCATTCCTGAGCTTTTACCACTCATTTTCCTTGCTTTCCTGAAATACTACATGAATACTTTGTTTTACTACAAGAAACATAAATACATAGATCATAATTTGTTTTTTTGTTATATCTTGAAAACAATGCATCCATTTTCCAAGATGTTCTAGGCGGAGATGAATATGGATGATGGTAACATGCTCAAGTGATTTCAACAAATTGCAGTGAACAATTTTTGAGAAATCAACTTCCATCACCTACAATAATGAATTTTCTCGATATTCGTGCATCCATTTAAAAAGTTTTTTCATGGGGAGATGCATATGGCTAATGGTAACATGACCAAGCAATTTCAAAAATTCCAGTGCATGGTTTCCAAGAAATTGGCCTCCATCAACTTCATCCATTTTTATTTTTGCTTGATATTCATGCATCCATTGGCCAATTGATTTTTATGGGGAGGAGCATAAGGATGATGGAAACATGTTCAAAAAATTTCAGGTCAATCCATTCTATTGTTTGGGAGATATGGACAAAATAAGGAAAATATGTTGTTTCCTATAGTACTACTACAAGATGTCCTAGTTCTACTATAGGATGCCCTGTTTTACCACAGGAAATAGGCCGAAAGCTTAGGAGATGGTAGGAAAGGTACAATGAAGTGTCGGAAAGGTGTCTAATGGTGGAATAAGGTATAGGGAAGGTGGACGTCACCAATGGACAAACCCATCACTCCAAGATGGGCGGATTTGACTAGGATAACATGCTCATGGTAACTAGAAGACATAGGTTTAGAATCACCAAGCTATGAAGATCTGTGCATAAGAAAACAAAGGAAATGTTCACCTCCAAAGGACCATGGATCAATCATCAACTCAACAGCAACATGCATGTCTCTCCAACAACCATCAGGTAGGTACTAGTATGAAATATTATTGAACTCTTCTCTTGAGCATATTATAGTTAGAAATTTATTCTCAATGCATGAGAGATGAGGTTTTATAAGCTAAGGATGGGTCGACAGTCTCAACTGCCTTCAACTAGTTAATTGCAGCTCATTACTTCACTCATGCAATGTGGAAAAACCAAATTATGAAAGGTGATGATTTTGAGGAATGGGGATAATAGTTAAAAGAGAAAATTTGTGCAAAATCCAAGTCACCAGATCACTCCTAGCCCTCCATCCACTTCATATACACTATCTATCCATCATTCATCCATCCTATTTCATAAAGAAAAAAAATATTCTTCAAGAACAAACCCTACACTCTGTCTCACCCTGAAAATTTCTTGAAAAAAAACACAAAGCACATCCTCTCGATTTTCAAAAAATGACACTACTCCCTCTAAGCCCTAACATCATCTTCCAAACCCTTTATATCATTTCTCATCACTCCCATACAGTTAGAAGACCCTAAAAGAAGAGGAATGGCTGTTACAGGAAGGTAGAATGCTGCTACAAGAAGGAAGAAATGAACAAATTGTGCTAAAATCCAAAATGGAAGTACCTAAGAGAGACCTAATTAAGACAAATAACTCCAAGGCCATTAGGCAATCATCTAGGCCACAAAAGAGAAGAAGAAGGCAACAAAAGGCAAGAAGGAATTCACCATCAAAAGAGAACTCAAACTGTAGTGATGAAAAGAGGCTTTCCAAGAGGGATCTAATATATTTCTACTTTTGTCCAAGGCCTAAAAGATGTTATAGAAATGGGGGAAAAGCATGGAAGTCAAGTTGAAGGCCTACCTAGGCTCAGACTATAATTTCTGCTCAAAACAAGTTTAAAAAGGGTTTCTTGTAGTACTATAGGAATTGCTACAGGGTTTCTTGTAGTACTACAGGAATCGCTATAGGGTTTCCTGTAGTTTTTACAGGAATTACTACTGGATGTCCTAGTTCTCATCTAAAGGCATTTTTAAGGTTTTAGAGGTGTCCAAATGGTGGAAAAAGGTAGTAGAAGGTTGGAAAAGGATGTGGAAGACCTTGCCAAACTGAAAAATATTCAAGAACCCATCTTGAATAAGGGGAAGAAGGTAGACTAATGGTCTCAAGAAACACTGTGATTTTTTCTATGCACAAACAACTTGGAAAAATGAGTGAAAATGGAATGAAGTTTTCAATGGAGAGTATATGAATGAAATGGATCTACAAGCCAACATATTTTACTTGCAGAGAGAAAAGTTATGTTTTTTTGGTTGAAATAATGTTAAACAATAATGAAAAGAACAACTACATTTTTGTGCTTGTCCTTGCAAAACTTACAACCAAGATACTTAAGAGAAAGGACTGAGGAATGCACAGGAGAGAAGACACCAGGGACATGAATGAGGCACAATGAGGTCACTAAGTTTCTCAAAGGATGAGAAACAATTTCAGTAGGGGGTATGATGGGCCTCTAAATTAGACATAAATGATGGCCCATTTGACCATCCTTCAACACGTTAAACCTCTATTTTTGCATTAGATAATGCAATTTTAACTTTAACATGTTCATTAGTAAGGTTTGTGGATAATTGCATACTTGTGCCTAATATTATTTACTTTTGTGGAATATTGTGAGAATATTGGGTAAATTATGAATATTTAGAAGAAGAGATAATTTAGGGACTTTCTTCCTACTACGAGAGGATCAATATTAGATAATAAATCAAGAATATATTCTGAAATAATTGTACAGATTGTGGAGCTCCAATGATTGAGAATATATAGGAATGTGTTCCCTGCCATTTAATGCAGATTCCTAGTATTGGGAACTAGATCCACTAATCAAGGTATATTGGTGAGGAAAATTCCTCCTTTCATGAGAAATGATTCCTAATAATTTTGTATAAGTACCAAGTCGAATTTTCCTTTGGGGGTAGATTTTTATTAGTCTTCTTGGGGAGAGAACTCGTATTTTTGTAACTCCATTGTCATTTCTTATAGGGATGTAATTGTATTGATGGAAATAGTGAAGATTGGTGTCATGTTAAACTTCTAAACCTTGGTATACTTCACAGGAATCTGATTTTCCTTGATAATGGCCATCCCAGGAGCCTTAGAGCCCATTTTTATCATTTACTTTTCTTCCTTTCACTTCTTATTCACATGCATCTCTTGTTCTTGTCTTTTTTCTATTTCTGAATTTAGTGTTAATGATTCCTTGTTGTAGGATTAGGTTAAATGGTTTAAGTAAGTTCTTTTGCAAGATCACAAGCATCATTTCATATTTGGAATAGATTTGGAAGGTCATAGTATGTTGGAAATAATACTGAGCTGGGGGGGGGTGAATCAATATTATTAAATCAATAAAACGTTTTCATTTCAATATTAAGATTCATATACGCTTCTTTAGCTAAGGCAAACCGCAACTGAGTAATGCAACAAGTGTATATCAAGTAAAATTATGATTCAGTTAGTTGATCCTTTATGAGTTAACCATATGACCAGTAAACATGAGTAGTAAAATAGAACAGATCATCACACACAAAAAGAACACGTGAACACCATGATGTAAGGTGGAAACCCAATGTGGGTGAAAACCACCTGCTACAAGTCGTCTCAATCTTCCTTTTAGTAAGAAACTTCTTTTACAATGATTTTGTACTGGTGCAGTCTTATACCAGTACACAGGCTTCTACCTGAAGAAGGCTACAACCTTCTCTCGTTCTCCAGACTCTCCTGGAAGGGAGCTACAACCCCCTTAGCTCTTGTACTAGCTGATCCATTTACTAGTACGTAGGTGCAGGCCTACTGAAATGCTCCAACCTTTACTCATTTTCCAACTGCTACTGGAAGGTAGCTACCACCCCCATAGTTCTTGTACTAGCTGATGTACTAGTATGTAGGTGCTGGCCTACATAAGGCAACCACCTTCTCTTTCTTCCTCTAGGTACCACATTTCATACATTTTCAGACTGGATACTCCTGAAGCACAACACCATAATCTGAAAGGTCACGTTTCATCCCATTTTCATACTGGACCCATCAATATCATTGAACCACACAATCAACCAACATCAATCTTTACATCACTCAAAACTAAATCAATGAAAACCCCAATATATAGAATCAATCAAACACTTCTCATAATGTTGTAACCAGAAAATAGTAACAGTAACCAGACACCAATTCTGAACCTAGAACACTGTAGAATAGACAAAAGAAGCTAAAAAAAATTTCAAGAAAGATCCGCAACTTCACCAATAGTAACCTGCGAACATCCGCGCCTTCTCTGTGTCGAACCTGTGGGGATCCGCATCTCCATTGTGTCGGTCCTGCGGACTTCACACCTGCGTTGTGTAAAACCTGTGGACCTCCACACCTGCACTGTGTCGTGCCTGCGCACCTCCGCACCTGTGCTGTGTCTAGCCTGCACACCTCCGCACTTGCGCTGTGTCTAGCCTATGCACCTCCGGATATAGACAATTTATCAGTCTTCAATTATTCCCCAGACTATAATATTTACAGATCTGATCATGCGCCAAAGAGATCTCGACCCATCAGTAGATCTGACTTGTAATACTCAGGTTTCTCCTAGATTTAGGTCCAGCTATATCTCACCAACCGATCACCAGTATTTCAGATCTCATGCTCCTTAAGATATTCAACACATCTATCTCAACCAAATGATCTCCTTTCCTTTTTATAGTCTAGGCCTTACTCAAACCATGGTCCAAAACCATAGAGATCCAATACTAGGGACCCAAAACCTGGGTTCAATATTTTAGATGCAAAACCACGGACCAAAACCATAGGATCAAAACTGTCAGACTAAATACCATGGACCAATCATAAGATTTCCCACGTGCGTGCGTTTCTCTGCATGAAAGTCTGTGTACTTTAGGTCCGCACTTTTTGTTCGGAACACCTACAAACATGTCCACATTCTTTGAACGGTTCTCCTGCAGAACCTGCCGATGACCACACCTTTTGATCGACGCACCTGCAGAACCCAAAAATAATACGGCTGCACTATAATCTGCCATCTGATTCCTTTGCCCTACATCCCATGTATTCTGTCACATCTGATATTTCTTCTGTAGACTCATCTAGTTATATATAAGTGAGTTTTTCTTTTATGAGAGGGTTGCCATCAAGTACAAAACATGCATCATAATGCCAACAATCTCCACCTTTGGACTTGATGGCAACAACACCAAATCACTCTCCCCCTTTGACATCAAGGGCAAAGGGCGGAACAAGATATTCTCTTTCCTTGGTAAAAACTCTGCTGACCATACTCCCCTTGAGTACCTGCTGAAATCTCTGAATGAGCTCCCCCTTTGTATATGCCAAGGTGTACCAATCTGTCCATGCTCCCTCTGAGTACATGCTGAAATCTCTGCTCTGCTGAAGTGAGATGTTCATGCTCCCCCTAACTGTAAGCAAGGTTTGCAAAAGGATGTTCTACAAGAAGAACATGACTCTATCATAAATGAGCTTCCTGTCACCAAAGACTCATACATACATCGATCTCCCAACCAAGTGGGGATATATCAATATTGAATCATCCACCCAACCAAGTGGGGATACACTAGATACCAAATGTTTATACATGACTAAAATATTTCATCATCCTTCCCATGCATAGTGTGGGTACAAATTACATCATATGATCAAATGACTACAATATATAGAGACAAATTATTACATCATGAGTTTTTATACCAGAGACCAAACATCTAAATAAGATCATGATAGTCATCAGCAACTATCATACACAATGTATGATATGCTCCATAAGCATCTGTCAATAGCATCTAGACCAGCAACCAAATCATATGTGAAAAGCACCATAGCCATCTCATCAGCATCAAGATCTGCATGATCCGAGTATCATCACTTTGGGAATATCTGCATCAATAAACATATGTAAGTATCAATCTATCATCATATAGGTAAGAACTCATCATCATCATACAACTTTGAGTAATCATCCATGTATCCAACACTATGTATCTTGAGCTCAAGGTCATTTGTCAAGACTTCTTGATATCATCAAGGGCAACAATCTTCATCCATATGAGCGCCAAGAACTATAGAAATCCTGCATCATAACTGTATTATATGATCTTTATGCATATGACGCCAGTATCATATGAGTGACTCATCATAAAGTAATGTGTATTCAAGCTTTGTACTTCTCCTTATCCTTATGAAGATCACCATGTAAGCACCATACATGTATCATCAGAGAATCAACCACAAATCTGATCTGAACATTAACTATGTAACCCCAAGAATCATATGAGACAACTCATAACTATATCATAGCAATATATTTCATTTAGCCATGAAAGAATCATTACCACGGACTACCAACCATAATGCCAATAATTCACTATTGAAAGTGTATGCCCCCCCTGGACCTGTGCCATCTTGTTTACGGTCAAATATGATCATGCATATATCAGCAGGAAGTATCAAGGCATTATTAGGATAAAAAAAAATTCAAGAAATTTCCACATATCATCAGTAGATTGTAACCATTATCAAAATGAGCAAATAATGGACTGACTCATATCAGACCCTATCTCTTGAGCCTGTCCCTACTGCTTTTCTTCAAACTAACATATATGCGACTGTGCAGTAACCAACTCGCATATATACGCAACTTCCCTTTGCGAATGAGATTCAGGACACTGAAGTTTTACACTTTTAGCTCCCCCTGAGTCTGTTATGTCTGCATATTGTGCTGTGCCACATCTTTCTGACTGGACTTCCTTCTTCTTCCATATCTTCAAGTGTGATGATGTTTTCTCCTTTTGGTATGGTGCCCGTCATTTGTTCCTGCATTCCTTTGATATATGTCCAAGATTGTTACATGCATAACATCTTACATGTTTTATATTCCTTTTGTAGCAATCAATAACTTTGTGACCAAACATATTGCAAGAAAAACAATATCTCTTAAAGTACCTGGAACGTGATGAAATTTCTGTGTGATGGTCTTGAACCATTCTTCTTCTGCATCTGGCTGCAACATGTCCAAGATTATGACATACATAACATTCAACATTATTTATTGGAGGAGTAAAAGATTTTCTTTGAAGAATTTCTTTCCTTGGCTGATGATGGGGTTGACCTTTCATCTCCTTGTTGTGCATTTCAGATTTTGCATTAGAGTTCCTTGTCTTACTTTGTGAACTAGATTCATCTTCAATAGATTCATGAAAACCAAGACCAGTTTTGATAGCAGTAGACCTTTGACTACTAAGAATTTCATCCAAGATCTTAGTACTATATTGAAACTGTAGGAGCTTATCCTTTTCTTCTAACTTATCTTTTAGAATATTTACCTTAGCCTGAAGTTGCTCTTCCTTTTCATGATACTGCTTCTTCATGATTCCTTCAGCTTCTCTTTCTTTTTCCAATTGATGTCTTAATTGAAGAACTTTGTTCTCTTGTTTTTCAAGAGCTTGGAGTATATATTTATTCTGCTTCTTTTATTTTTCAAGATCTTCCTTTAGCGAGAGGATCGTAGCTTCAAGTATTTCATAGTAACTGGATCTATCTATGAGTTTCTTGATTGTTGTGCTCCTTTCATTGACTTCATTTCTTAATGATGTCACCTCATCCTGCAACTTTTGACATTGACCTTCCTTGTCCTTGAATAACTTCCTTACCTTGTTTCCTTCCTCTAGTTGAGCTTTTAGTTTGTTAGCTTCTTCTTGAAGGTACATTCCCTTTTGTTTAACAGATCTTTTTGATCTCTAATTTTGTCTGTAAGCCTTTTAAATTCTACCTCTATTTGATATCTTTATTGCTCACCCATAAGAGCAACTTCAGTTGTTTCATTATCACTTTCATCATCTTCAAATGGATAGATAAGTGTATCACCAGAGGATAACAAATTCATACCTGATATTTATTCATTCTAAAGTGTCTGATTCTGAAGTGCTTCTACCACATATTCCCCAATCGATTCTCCCACTGTCATAGTTCTTCTGAGATGTATTCTTCTTCTTAGGGGCTTTCTTCTTAAGATTCTTTCCCATAGTTCTACAGATCTCCTTCAAGCGATCAAGCTTCTACCAAAGGACCTGCTCTGATACCAATTGTTGGAAATAATACTGACTGAGGGGGGGGGGAGTGAACAAGTATTATTAAAAATCCAATAAAACTTTTTCATTTCCATATTAAGATTCATATACGCTTCTTCAGCTAAGGCAAACCGTAACTGTGTGTAATGCAGCAAGTGTATATCAAGTAAAATTATGATTCAGTTAGTTGATCCTTTATGAGTTAACCATATGACCAATAAATAGGAGCAGTAAAATAGAACAGATCATCACACGCAAAAACCACATATGAACACCATGATGTAAGGTGGAAACCCAATGTGGGTGAAAACCACCTGCTGCAAGTCGTCTCAATCTTCCTTTTAATAAGAAACTTCTTTTACAATGATTTTGTACTGGTGCAGTCTTATACCAATACACAGGCTTCTACCTGCAGAAGCTACAACCTTCTCTCATTCTCCAGAATCTCCTGGAAGGGAGCTACAACCTCCTTAGCTCTTGTACTAGCCAATCCATTTACTAGTACGTATGTGCAGGCCTACTGAAATGATCCAACCTTTATTCGTTTTCCAGCTGCTACTGGAAGGGAGCTACCACCCCCATAGCTCTTGTACTAGCTGATGTACTAGTACGTAGGTGCCAACCTAGAGAAGGCAACCACCTTCTCTTTCTTCCTCCAGGTACCACATTTCATACATTTTCAGACTGGATACTCCTGAAGCACAACACCACAATCTGAAAGGCCACGTTTCATCCCATTTTCATATTGGACCCATCAATATCATTGAACCACACAATCAACCAACATCAATCTTTACATCACTCAAAACTGAATCACTGAAAACCCCAATATATAGAATCAATCAAACACTTCTCAGAATGTTGTAACTAGAAAATAGTAACAGTAACTAGACACCAATTCTGAACCCATAACACTGTAGAATAGACAAAAGCAGCTAAAACAAATTTCAAGAAAGATCCGCAACTTCACCAATAGTAACCTGTGAACATCCGCGCCTTCTCTATGTCGAACTTGCAGGGATCTGCACCTCCATTGTGTCGGTCCTGTAGACTTCACACCTGCGCTATGTAAAACCTGTGGACCTCCGCACCTGCGCTGTGTCTAGCCTACGCACCTCCGGGTATAGACAATTTATCATTCTTCAATTATTCCCCAGACTATCAGATTTACAGATTTGATCATGTGCCAAAGAGATCTCGATGCATCAGTAGATCCAACTTGTAATAATTAGGTTTCTCCTTGATTCAGGTCCAGCTATATCTC
This sequence comes from Pinus taeda, assembly GCA_000404065.3. NCBI lineage: Eukaryota > Viridiplantae > Streptophyta > Pinopsida > Pinales > Pinaceae > Pinus > Pinus taeda. Next base: position 61,205 of record APFE031409346.1, on the reverse strand, counting down.
ACCAGGCGATCACCAGTATTTCAAATCTCATGCTCCTTAAGATATTCAACACATCTATCTCAGCCAAATGCTCTCCTTTCCTTTTTATAGTCTAGGCCTTACTAAAACCATGGTCCAAAACCACAGAGATCTAATACTAGGGACCCAAAACTTGGGTTCAATATTTTAGATGCAAAACCACGGACAAAAACCATAAGATCAAAACTGTCGGACTAAATACCATGGACCAATCATAAGATTTCCCACGTGCGTGCATTTCTCTGCATGAAAGTCTATGTACTTTAGGTCCGCACTTTTTGTTCAGAACACCTGCGAACATGTTTGCATTCTTTGAACAGTGCTCTTGCAGAACTTGCCAATGACTGCACCTTTTGATTGGCGCACCTGCAGAACCCGAAAATAATATTGCTGCACTATAATCTCTCATCTGATTCCTTTGCCCTGCATCCCATGTATTCTGTCACATCTGATATTTCTTCCGTAGAATATTCTAGTTATATATAAGTGAGTTGTTCTTCTATGAGAGGGTTTCCATCAAGTACAACACATGCAGCATAATGCCAACATAGTAATCATTGAGCTCCTTGGATAAGTTTTCTTATTCCCAAATCTAGACTTTGGGAAGTCTTTTGTGGCAAATAATAGTAAATTTCTGCTATTTTTTAGAGCATGATAATGAACTTCAAATGAGTTGATTTCACTTGCATTGGATCTAAAAAACATTCTAGTTAATAAAAAAATTTACGCCATTTCATTTACACTTGAGTAGGTTAGGCATTCGATAGATTTACTAGCTCACTAGTTCTTGGATTTCTCGATTTTAGACTAGTAATTTTCTGGCATTTTTTAGCATGGGCTATCAAAGGTGTTTTTGAGTGATTCCACTCAGAACAGAGACCTAAGACATCCTAGTAAATAAAAAAATTGTCCCACCCAATTTGGATTTTATTTGGTTGGTCATTCAGTGAATTATAACTCCCTATAGAAAATCTGTTATTTCTTGTAGTAGTGCTACAAGAAACCTTGTAACAACATTCCAACATGTATATACTTGCCCGAATTCGCTCAAGAAGCTTGGTTATTTTCCCTTAGGTTTGAATCAATAATCATAGGCTATAAATAATTTATTAGGGGATACTAAAGGACACTTAGGACTTGCCTCTTTACCCATGCAAAAATTTCAGCGATTTGGGTTAATGGACAAATTTATGAATTGGATAATACAATGATGATTTTCTTGATTTCCACATCCAATGAAATTTGTTAATGGATATAGACTCTTTGAAATGTAGCGGTTGAAATTTATTTCATCATATTTACTTTATGCAGTTAGAATAGGTTTATTTCCTTGTATTTTCTTTCTTGCAATAGGTTAGGATTTCCATTTTCGAGCATTTCATTTTCGACAATTAGCCTAGGATTTGATTTCATTACATGAACTCCATTACATCACAACAACAAAGGAATGACACATTGTATGATGAAAATATAGTTCCGATACCTCTTAATTTTTTATGAACTTCGGGTTGATAATTAAAGTTGCTAGCCTTTAGAGTTGGAAAATTCTTGTTGCAATACTGAAGCTCATCACCAATGAAGCTAGCTTTCTCGGTGTGAATTGTGATGAACTTTGACTATGATCACACTTAGAATATCCGAAAACATGACAACATAAATCATCCGAACACATTAACAAATATTTTCCCTCTTTGCGACATCTTTATGACAAGTTATGACAAGTGTGACACCAAAGATGTACTTTGCAACAACCGTGACGACACTTGTTCGTCAATGCTCAAAACTTTGGAAATGAGTGTGACTGGTACTTACAAGGTTAGAACAACTAATTTTCACAAAGATGACCTCTTAGAACTATTCATATGGGCTTATACATAGGATATGACAACCAACATGCTAAAAGATGACACTTTGCCCATTTTACAAAGGGGAACACAAGACTTTAGGAAAACAAATGAAATGAGTTTAAAAGTTTGTGACAATGACTAACAAGATTAGGGAAGGCTCCGAAATTGGGTATAGGCCAAAATTTTGGAGGGTGTTGTAGCAGCTACAACACTTGGAGACACATTGGTAGAATTCAACTTCTCTGTCTTTGTTGACTTTTCTCTATGCACGACCTTGGTTCTTCAAGGAGTATTGGTTCATCATGCAAATTACTTTGGTATTGTAACTTGCCTCATGAATAAACATGGTCCCCTTTATGCCTTCTTAATTGAACAAAACATACTATTCAACAATATCACAATGTTTCAAGTTTGGAAGGGTGGTGTAGTGCTTAAGATTTTCAAAGTATAATTTTTATTTCTGGCATTGCTCCACTGCCAGCATGCTTAGACAGTACCCCAAAGTACTCACATAGGAACACAAACATTTCTCTACTGCCAATGAGTCTAGATAGTACCTTGGCAGAGTTGCTTACTTCACCTCTCTACGTAGGAAGCCTTTCTCTCCTTTCACCTTTATTTATTTATTTTAAGAGGATTGTGCATTGACACTTATTTATTTTGGCGCAGAAGAGAGATCCTGAATTATTGAGAGCATAAGAGGTTGTTCCTTCAGGGAAGAATATAGAGACCTCTAATTTAGATTTTCTCGTTTAGATTTTCACCTTCTCTACTTTGACTGATTGGATAAGCATGAAAACAATGAAACAGAAGACCGACTATAGGCATAAGGTTTCCTGAGTAGACACAGGTTCATGGTTGGACCAAAACTCTCTTTACAAAAAAATCATATTTTCCATTAGAACTTCATCGACCAAAAGATATAAATGACACAAGGAAGACAAACTAGAGGTTAGTCAAATTTTGAAGTGTCACAAGACTCTTTAGACTTCAACAAAACACATAATAAGAAGCCAAAACAGGTCTAGGCACAACACTTATTCACATGATGAAAACAAAAGGAGACAAATAACAAGAAATAAAAAAAGAAACAAATGAGAGGAAAGACAACACACAACAAGGAAACAAAACCAGAAGACAAGAAAAATAAGCTAAACCAAAGCATAATGCAAGAGAAAATAAAGAAAATACAAGAGAGACTAAAGAGAGAAACATGTGACGAGTTCAAGATAAGGAAAACTAGGACACAACTAATCCTACTCCTAACCTAAAAACTAGAATTTCGGGGTCACGTATAGTGGAATTTCCAATGTAGCCATCGTAATCATTGTTGACCTGCAACCACAAAGATGCAATCGATTAAAATCGATATAAAGAAATGTGCAAGAGAAAATATGAGAGCTTGAATAATTTGCACAAAACATTGAAGGTCATACCTATGGATAGAAAGATGTGTCACAACCACTACTTTAATCCAATTCACACTCTTACCTCTCCAACGGAAAGCATAATCAGACAAACCTCAAAGACTTCTTGCAAATGCACCTTATTTTGTGTCATCATGCTTTGCAAGAACATGAAAAGGCTGAAACTTGTTTATTGCAATGGAGATTTTCGAGTAAGATTGCTCAAACCATTCAGAAATTGGATCATAAAATTCATGATGATCCTCTTCAAAACCTCAAAATCTTCGAAAAGATGGAATTTCAATTAGAAGCATAAGATTGTAACGATAATTTTGTGAAGGAAAATAGATCTGATCATATTCATCAGCCTTGTTGAGGCAGTGAGGACTTGGCATAACCATTAGTAGAGACTGAAGTGACTCAACAACTCGACAAAAATGTGAACAATGAGAAGTTAAATGATGAATATCGAAGAATGTAAAATAACTTCCATTAGATATACTGGTGGGAATTGTTGGGTATACGACCAAAGTACCACGTTAACTAGAAGTGGGGAGGATCATGGGTATATAAGGATGGACAAATATCTCCATTGGTATGAGGCCTTTTGGGGTAAGTCCAAAAGCAAATCCATGAGGGCTTAGGCCCAAAGTGGACAATATCATACCATTGTGGAGAT